>VWZT01008461.1:104606-153581 GCA_013397055.1 Pachycephala philippinensis
GGGAAGTTCAGGGGTGCTGCGAGGATGCTGCAGTGCGCGCGATGAGCTCAAAATGCCACTAAAGAGCTGTTCTGCTAACTGCGTTCAGGTTCACCCTGAGCGTGGCCGTGCCCAGCAGCTGCCTGCAGCAGGTGGAGGAAAATGGGCTCCAAAAATCTCCCTGGAAGGATTTTGGGGCGGGGGGAAAGAGCCACCTGAACGCTGTCACCACTGCAGCAGTACTAGTGCGAGAGCTCTCAAGCTGGCGGTTCGCGTGGCACGAACCCAGGGTGAAAAATCGAGAATTATTGGTATCATCCATTCGCTGGCGACTGCTAGAGGGAGCGCGGATGTTTCGCTGTGCCTTACCCATCCCTCAGAGGGATCCACTTGTGTGTTTGCCAGGGCTGCAGCAAGCCTGCAGAGCTGCCACCCTGCCCGTGGCAGCCGTGCAGATGGCTTCATCCTCACTGAAGGGAAATTATAGAATCACAGAGTGATTTGCGTTGGCAAAGACCTTAAAGGCAGTCATTCCAATCCCCTGCCACGGGCAGGGACACCTTCCACTACACCAGGTTGCTCCAAGCCCGATAGATAGGGATGCTTTGGAGACCACGGCCCGCGTGGTTGTACCTCCCCAGTCCAGCCCTGCATCCCAAACCTGCAGGCAGCCGTGCTGTGAGTTGTCACCTGAGCCACCCGTACCCGGAAAAGTTCGCAAATGGGTTTAGGAACTCGGAAGGAGCCCCCATGGCAGTGGGGTGGGAGCCTCACAGAAACAGGAGTGGGTGTGGGAAGCACAGTGAGGAGCTGGGACGGTGAGCAAGGACTCTTGCTAAGGGGAAAGTCAGAGAAAATCGTGAGCCGTAAGGAAAGGGGGAGAAACAGCCCTGCACAATTTGCTAAACCCTCTGATATTTGCCTATATTCAGGCTTTTGGCTGAACAAGCTGAGAATTTGGGGCAGTTCTTTGAACTTCAGGGTGTCCTTCTGCAGCACCACTGGCACTGCAGAGCCCTGATTCAAAATGCAGTAAAAAGGACAGAAAAGGGCTCCCGTTCCTGAGAGCTGCAGGGATGGCTCCAGGAGAGGATTGAGATGAGGTAAAGCAGGAGCACATCATCATCCCACACATCGAGGGACTGCGGGGATGGGGCTCTGCAGGAGCACAGGGTTTGGTGTGCAGAGTCCCCAGGCAGCTTGTGGGGACAGAAATGGGGTAAATCTGCTGTGTCAGTCTGCTGAAGAACATCGACAAGAGCAGCCTGGGTCCCCCAAAACCTCAGGTCTGATCTGGGTCCTGAGTACAACCATCTCTCCAAGAGTCAAAAGGATCGAGTCCTTGTCAAGTGGCATCTAGACCTTACATCCATCTGGATCAATCCATCTGGATATTGTAAAACAGAGAAAATTGAGCATTTATTCAGTGAAATGGTACAGTGGCTTTTGCAAGGGACAGTTATTTCTGACTGAGGGTTTCCAGCAGTGTCTGCAACCCAGCCTGGGTGCTGGGCCAGGGCACTCAGAATATCAGTGGAAAGGTCTGTTTTCCTTAATGAATTCCCAGAGGGCCAACAAACAACCCGCAAGGAGAATAAGTGCAATTTTTGAAATTCTTTCTCCATCATCTCTGCAGCCATCCTCGAATGAGATAAAGTTCTTTAAGTATATAAAGAAACTGAATTCTAATCAAGATAAATGCCCAGTTTCATACCTAATTTGCATGAGTATGTGCTGCAAACTGTGTTTGCAAATGAGAGAATTATGTATGTAACTAGATAACCTGAGCGTGCAATCCCAGTACCGAATATGCAAAACTTACTCATTGCACTTGAATAAAAGTAAAGCTTCAGCAAAAAGGAACTTGGCTTTAAAGTACCGGCACATTATTTTTATCGTAAAAAAATCAGGTTAAAGCTGATTTGAGCCTTCCAAGAACACATTCAGCTGCTGAGGCAAATTCCAAGTGAAGTTTCTTACTCAATCTAACCTTAATAATAGACTGGTTGAGTTGCTGCACTGCCAGAGCTGGATTTTTTAAAATTTACTGACGAAGAGAATTTCTACATTAGCACGTGATTATTTAAAAAATGTGTCCTGAAGTTGGCTGTGGCCTCATGGGTAAATTAAAAACCTCACTTTAAAAACTTTCCTTACTACTTTCAAGTCATCCTGAAATCTCCTGAAGATATCTTGGAAGATTTTCTCCCCTTTCCCATGCCTCCTCCTATTCCTGCTGGGGAACAGCTGGATCCATTAAAATTGATTTTGATCTCTCAGAGCAGAATTTGATTTCTCTGAGCTTCCGCCTGGAAGGAGCACAGAGTGCCCCAGCAATCCAGCAATATCTGCCAGAGGAAAAGGCACAAGGATGGGGCATTCCCAACCCAGCTGGGTTGTACCAGCTCCCAGCCAGAAGGCCAAGCCTTTGCTGGAAACCTCAAAATTGGGATGAAATGAAACTTTAGGAAATGAATTGTGCCTCATTTCCTTTCTCCCATTAGTTTTAAATAAAGAAAAAATGGAAATTAAAAGCTAATTAAAGTCCCAAAAATAGAAACATATTATTTCCCAGAATTGCTTTGATGATTTTTTTTAATTTTATTTTTTTTATTCCGGCTTTTACCAGGAGGTTGACAGCTCTGCAGGGAGTCTGGGTCCCCAAGGGATGGGAGTCCTTGGCCATGTAGATGAGGCATAAAGAGATTGGGAATATTTCCTAAGGACACAAGGGAAACCTGAGTCAATGCCAGTAAGTCGCAAATCTTCATTCAACCGTACTACACTCAGCATCTGTTCAGGTGCTGCAAGGGGAGCCTTGAAAACCTGGAAAACACCCTCAGTTTTGGGCAACAGGTACTAAAAGCATCATCACATCCAGGCAGGCTGTTCCTCAAGGGTATGGCAATGGAATAAACATGGATGGAGGAAGATTTGAGAGTTCTACCCTTCATTTTTGCTCTTGTTGCAACCTAAGGAGTGCAGTAAAGGGAATACAAGAAGATTTAGAAGACGAAAAAGGGCTGAGAAGCACATGAGTACCATTCAGGCCTTCCAAACCCTTTAATTTGCTATTCAGATTACCACTTTTTATAGTTTAATATGTACAATATGCAAAGGAACCAGTTTAACTAAATGGGAAAAGCCTTCTGTGTTAAGGTTGAACGTAATCTAATAGGGCCCTTTGACTTGATTCAATTAAATCCTTCTTTTTCCAATTAAATAATCATCCAGAATTTAATAAAAATGAATTTCCATGTGTCATCCTGCAGAATGATGACCTCTGTGATGGGGAAGGCTTATGTAAATTCTGCTGATCGCTTTTTATCTGCCTCTGCCTCACTTCCTCCAAAAAAATTGCCTTCTGTCTGTATATTTACATTAATTTCTCATCTGCTCCATGCATCTCTGTTTGCAGGAACAATTCCCAGCTGAAAGGGCTGTGAGTATCACCAGCTTCTGTCAGCACATCCTCGAAAATGGACCTTCTGTGATGGGAAAAAGGTCTCCAGAGCGGGATTTTTGATCCGTGCCTCAGGTTTGTTGTGCCCTGGCACACTGTAGGGCCAGCTTCCAACTGGCCCCTTCCAAATATCACCAGAGGCATCTCTGTGGCCATTTATCACCAAGAAAATGCAGTCCAAGAGACCAGCAACTCCAGCAGCAATCCCCAGGAAAAGCACAGCGTGGCCCATGTTCCACAGTCCCTTCCAGCACATATCTGCTAAGTAATTCCCATCGAAGTTACAATAGTTGTTAATATCTACAATTTTTTTTTTTCCCTCTGCAAAGGTCACAATATAATTGTGTATTTATAACTGCATTTCACCCCCTTCTCACTCATAAAATACGGAGCACCAACTCTTTCCTTCCTCAGTTGGGATATGCAGCAACATCTTAACGCAAACCTTGCTGATGTGGCACTGCTGTAATAACTTGTTAACTTAAAAGTTATTAACTTATAAGTTATTAAAACTGAATTAAACAGAGCTAAGGATGGGCAGATTAAATATTTGAGTGAATATTCTGTTCCTCCCCATGATGCTGCAGTGCCACATTTCTCCATCTCTCTTTCTGTGCGGGTAAAATGGTCCTGGCGACCTTCCTGTGTGCGCATCCCCCGGGACCGTGAAAACAAACCCATTAATGTTTATAAAGTGTCTCAGACTGGGGGAATTACATCACTGCGGCGAGATACAAGCTTAATGGATCAAAACAAACCCCAGCTCCAAACCCCCCAGCTTAGACACATCTCAGTTACCCGGCGCAAACCTCGAGGAATCCCACTGAGAAGGGATAATTGAGAGAAAAATGTGATCCCAGAGATTTTTCGCAGTAAACCCATTTTACGTTAATAGGAAGCAGATTTCTAGACCCCTTTGCAAACGAATGACTTCCACAGCATATTTCACAGCTGAGCGCATCCATGGCACCAGCTTTGGACACGGGGCTATTAAACCCAACATTTGTTTAATGAATTACAGCAGTCCCTGAATCCGTGTGCGCTCGGCCTGTGTTTAAATGTTTATTGGGAAGACGTCAGCAGCCAGCTCTGCGTGAGCAGGTATCGGCCTCAGCCATGAGCTCCCGCTGCAGTGGACCCAAGACTTTGATCGTTTTTTTGGGTTCTGCTTTCTTATCGAGGGCAGGTTACCCAGGAGGTTCAGGGTCTCTGCTAAACATAAAACTGTTTGGATTCAGTGCAAGTTTGGGATGTTTTCTCCCTGGTGATGAACAGTGTGAGAGAGGTAAACTGTTGTGCATCTCCCACCTGGCTGGGGTGGGTCTGTGCAACTGGACGGTGAATTAAGCCATTAAAACTCACACGTTCAAGCAGGGTTGATGTGCTGGAGCCGTTTCCAAGATGACCCCACCTTCACCTCACCAGTCAATCTGTAAACTTTAACAAAAAATTAACTCTGGCTCACCCTCCTGTTCTAACGCATTCTCCACTGCAAACTATGCATGAAGTGCTCCCTTTCATGGCACATAGAGACAATAGTGACAATGTGCTGTGATCATTTTGCTTTCCTGCAAAATACCTCTGATTTATGGTCGTCTCCACCCCAGAAATCCCCACCCACGAGCAGTTTCTACAGAGTCACAGAATGGTTTGGGCTGGAAGAGACCCTAAGGACCATTCAGTGCCACCCCCTGCCATGGCAGGAACACCTTCCACTGTCCCAGGCTGCTCCAAGCCCTGTCCAGTGTGGCCTTGGACACTTTCAGAGATCCAGGGGCAGCCACAGCTTCTCTGGGCACCCTGTGCCAGGGCCTCCCCACCCTCCCAGCCAAGAATTTCTTCCTCATATCCAGTCTAACCCTGCCCTCTGGCAGTGGGAAGTCATTCCCCTTGTCCTGTCATTTCAGGTGAAGTCTGTATGAAATGCCATTTCCCTGTCCTTTCCCCACCACAAATTAGGGAGCAAAGATGTGGTTGGGCTTTTTCAGAACTGCTGGGGTGATTTGGGAGATCAGGTCCTGCTGACTTACTCCAAGACACCCCCTGTCCTCCCGGGAAGGGAAGGATGGGGAGGGAGCCTGCAGAGACATTGGCCTTGCAGCCCAGATTCGCTGCCTGCTCTGACACTGTGATGAGGATCATGTGAGAACCTCGATGAACAGGGAGAATGTGAAGCACTCAGACAGCAGGATAATAGATGCTGTGAAAAAAATCCTGTGATCAATCAGCAGACAAATATATCCTTAAATTAGGTGTTAGTGGGACAGATGCAGGCAAGGTGATTATGGGTTTGCCTCTGTGTTTCCCTCAGCAACAATGATGACACGCCGGGGTGGGTCACCCTACCCTGTCATTAATAGAGCATCAGCATTCATCTGACAGCTCCTTTGTCCTGGAAAGTCAATTCCGATGAAGATTTGACATTAGCAGAGGCACGGTGAAACTCAGACGCCTTTGCATTTTCATGACCCTCCAGATGCTTCAGCCTGATGGATTGCAGGTAAGATCACTGTCCTAATTTGGGCAGGAGGCAGAAATAAATATTTGCACCCATCTGTTTCAGCTGTGGCAATAAACACCACGGGCAGAACCAGTGGAAGAGCAGCCCTTTGCTCCCCTGCAGAAAACAGAACTGGAAACAGGGGCTGCGGGGCAGAGCACATGGGAAGGGTCAGCTGGAGCATCCTGGGAAGGGGAGGTGTTAGAGAGAAATGTGATTTTTTTAATTGTAATTTTGTAAAGTAAGCGAGATCTCAAGGGTGGTTCAGCCCTCTAAAATAATCCTAAAATTAATGCAGCAATGGAGAACTCCAGACTGTAATGGAGAGGGGGTTTGACACGCACAGCATACTGTCCCTCATTGGCACCCAGCACGCAGGGAGCACGTGAGCATCCACAAAATTCCCACAGGTGTTTCAGGGACCAAGCAGCCCAATCCAGACAAGAGTGAAACTTAATTTAGTCCCTCACTTTTTATTTCAGATGGAAGAACATACATTCTGCTGTAAGTGCCATCACCCTCCCTTGTCTTGTCAGTGGCACCGACCCTGGGTCACGCCTGGTTTGGGGATGACCCCAAACCCCGCTGCCAAACCTGTCCCTTTCACAAAACCAGAATGTGCTGGGGAGTGTGGAACAATAAAACTAGCCTTTTTTCCCCTTTTCCCTGTTTTTATTCAAGATGCTACCAGCAGGGTGGACTAATCCTGTATTGCATAAGGTTACAAACCTACAATTACATTCTCCACTAACCTGTGAAAGACCTAAAAATACACCTAGATAAAGTTTCAGCATTGAGAAGGCAGCTGAAAAATTGACATTATATTTCTACCTATACATATTACTTTAATTACAGTCATGTTTTAAGGTGTCAGTATGGATTCTTTGATTCTGTGAATTTGGGGCTTGGCGTGTACTGATGTCCATTTCTTTAAGGGTTTGTAACACAGGCTGGCTGGAGTCAGCTACTCTGTGAAAAATAGCACTTTTCCAGGATTGCGGGAAATCCCTCCACATCAGATAATTCACAAGTGTTCTTTTTCTTGGGTTAGGTAGGAGAATACTGCAGGTATCATTTCAGAGGATGGGGAAACTGAGGAGCAGATGGGCTGGAACAGGGTGTGATCAAGGTCCAGTGGGAGAGGGCACCTGGAACCCATGAAACAGAGTGAGGCTTTCCAGTTAAATCAGGAACAATTCCTTCATCTCACCATGATTTACCCTAAAGGAACACCCAGCCAGAGAAGGGCAGGGAACATGTGTCTTCTAATAAAGTCTGTTTAACTTTGACATAGATTACTTCTAAAAAACCCCCATCAAACCACACCAAATACACAAGTGTGATAAAGTATCTTGGTACAGAATCAATTCCGAGGCAATTATCAGCCTTTGAAAAATTTGGGCCCTAAGTCAGTTCATGGCAGGGATCAAATTGAGCTGCTGTCAACTCATTTGGGCATTTTACTTTGCTTCTGATATCGGACAGTTAAAATAATCTCAAATGGTTCCCATTATTTGTGCGTTTTCTACTTTTTGCCCCAGGGAAGGGCCATGCAGCCAGGCTTTCCTCCCAGCCACCTCCCAGCCTGCAGCATCACTCCCCAGCCATGGCTGGGGGGAGTCCCAAGGCTGCCACAGCTTTCTGATCACTTCCTTCACTTTAGGGAAAAATCGTAGATAAGGCTGATCAGCTGTGAGCTACCACAGCCAGCCCCAAGTCCCCCCAGCTGACTCCCAGCTGCTGCTGGGAGCAATCTGTGCTCCCAGATGGATGGCACTGGTCATCAGCTGGAATGCCAGGAGGAGCTCAGTCCTCCTAGAGAGAAGGCTTGAAGCATTATCTTCTGCTAATGCAGGTGAGACTTATTAATATTATTTAAATTAATAGCTTTTTATGAAAGTGGTGAAGTTTTCTCCAGAGAACAGGGAGATGTGTTCAGATGATGGCTTGGTGGAGCAAGAGGGATCCAAGGAAAAGCTGATGTTCTTATCATAGAATCACAGAGTGGTTTGGGCTGGAGGGACCTTAAAGTCCTTTAAAGGGATCTTAAAGCCCATCCAGTTCCCCTGCCACGGGCAGGGACACCTTCCACTGTCCCAGGCTGCTCCAAGCCCCGTCCAGCCTGGCCTTGGACACTTCCAGGGATCCAGGGGCAGCCACAGCTTCTCTGGGCACCCTGTGCCAGGGCCTCCCCACCCTCACAGGGAAGGGTGGGGAGAGGGCTCACTATGAGTGGTCTCAGAGAAAGCCATGTGTAATGCCCCCCTCACCCCCCCACAAAGGCTAAATAAATAATAGTTTTTAAAAAGCTTGGCTGGATGGATTCCTTAGAAAAATCTAAGCATGTTAGATCCTATGCATGCAGGAGGTTCTGTGGGTACCAGCACATCTGTCACCCCAAAGTCTTCAGGACAAGAAGATGCCAGGATTGTTGACACAGGGATTTTAAGAAGATGATGGATATAAAACCCACCAAAGGCAATTAAACCAAGCAGGACAACTGCCAAGCTCTTCTGTTTGCTCACTGTCAGTAGGTTTTATGGAGACAGAGATATATATCTGCAAAGCTATTCAAGTGCATTTAATTTTTCCAATACCCACATACTGCAGCTTGTATGAGGATAATATGTTTATCCTATAAGGTTCCTGACTTCATTCTGCAGTACTTGACTCCAGGGTGGGTTTTGTGTTATTAACTTCCTTCCAGTACATATGGAAAATAAAACCTGTTCCATTGAGCACCCTGGGAGGAAGTTTTGTTGGGTGTTAAGTGCAGTTTGTCACAGTGCTGGAGGCCCAGGGTGGGATAAGAAACCTGGAAAAACCTGGGGCCTCAAACCTGGTGGAGGTGTGAGCTGAGGTGTGGGGAAGGCAGGGCTGGAGGTGGGAGCTTGCTCTGACACAGCAGAAGACAAATGGAAAAGGGGTAAAGATATCTTTCTATCTATCTGGAAGGTATTAGGGAGAAATTCTTCCCTGTCAGGGTGGGGAGGCCCTGGCACAGGGTGCCCAGAGAAGCTGTGGCTGCCCCTGGATCCCTGGCAGTGCCCAAGGCCAGGTTGGATGGGGCTTGGAGCAGCCTGGGACAGTGGGAGGTGTCCCTGCCATGGCAAGGGTGGGATGAGATGGGCTTCAAGATCCCTTCCAACAGAAACCATTCTGGGATTCTGTGATAAAACCCATGATATCTATTTTAACATCCACATTTATGTTTCCAGACTAAATTTTAGGCTAGACCTGCAATGAGAGGGAGTGATGCTCCACCCCTCATACCTCACACCCCTCACTATCCGAAAGGTCATGATAAGCACGAGAAATGACTTAGGATTGTTTCGCTGATGTTTTTTGCCTTCTGATGCCACATCATAAAAGTAACGGTTCATAATCTGCACCAGACCAGCTTGACTCAAGATAAGGATCTGCCTCGTTTGCAGTTACATAATTAGCAATTACCCTAATTTCACTTACACTAAATTGCTTTTTATTTTTTTTAATAAATGTTATCTTTTCTGACAAAAAAAAAAAATTCATCCTGGGTCTACTTCAGACTTTTTTATATAAAGCAGAAGCATCATTATCCTGTTCTCAGATGTAATGTCTAGACACTTTTAATGAAAATATTCATTATTGCTAATTTGCATCTCTTTCAATTCCAGGACAGAAATCAAATGAAGATGTCAAAACTGTGCTCCCTCTGCCTCAGGCAAAATGGAGCCACGGTGACCCCCCAGTCCTTCCAAAGGGGAGCTCAGTTTGCGTGAAGGAAAAGCGTTTCCAGCATCCTCATAACCGAGGGCAGCGTGAGATGAAAGATGAGCAAGGAAAATCAGAGGAAAATAATGGTGTCAGGATCTGGATCTGAGATCTGCGGCTTTAAAGGAGGGAAAAACCAGGGAGATCCCAGCCTTAGGGTGCAAGATGTGTTGAAATACAGATGTTAATCAGGTCGGTGGTAACTCACGTGGGTTCAGTAGTGACATTTCCTGAAGATAAAGCACGTTTTAAAAGCACTCCTTACTTGATGGTAGCAAAAGTTTCCATTAGTACAAGGAAATACATACTATACCTCAAACATGCTTCACTGAGCTTGAAGAGTAAAGATAAAATAATCTTTTTATAGCAAATAGGAACGAATACTTAAAAATAATAAAAAGTTGGTGAATATTCATTTGAACTCTTAAGCAAATTTGCCCTTGTCATATTTGCATCCCTCTTGTGTTCTCTTTCTGTGCAATGAAGTTTTATTAGCATGAACATCCACAGAAAGTGAATGTGAAGCCTCAATACCCATGGGAAATGAATTTCAAATTCACTTGCTGTGCGCAGTCACCCAAGAAACTTGATCATAATTGTTTATTGTACTTAAATATTTATATTGTTGAAGCACTTGTTAGATAAAAAGGCTGCGGTGCTCCTCTGCTGGGTGCTGTTCAAACACTGTCCCAGGCTACAGGAATTACCTCCATGCCCAGCAAACACACAGCTGGGACAGGTTTCACCAGGCTGGTTGATGTGGCAGGTGGCAAATTTCTAGGTCAACAACAAGTACTGGGTGAAAAATAAAAAAAGTTTCTCTTAATTTTTCTTAGCATGTCAAGAAAGTTGCAGTGGATCCCCTGAATGACAGCACCTCACGTGGATGTGTTCACACAGGGTACTTGAAGTGGAGTCAGAGATTTGAAGTTCATCAGGAACATGATTTTGAAGCTTTTTTACTGCCTGCAGTCCTCTGGCACAGAATCCATCCCTCGCTCAGAGCTCGGATTCCAGCAGTGCCTTCAGGCTTTACAATGGATCCTTACATTCCCTGTTCCCTTCCCCTGCTCCCCGTTTGCATCTCTGAACGCTCCAGGAGCTGCACCCACGGTCACTGCCTCCCCCGGCAGATTCCATGGCCTCGGAGCAGGAATCCCATCCCTGCTCACCACACCAGTTAACACCTTCCCGTCCCTCCGTGGCAGCTGTGCAGGGCAGTGCTGCTCCCAGCTCATCCAAAGGTACCTCTGGGATTTTTTGGGGGAGATAGGCAACAGTTTCTGCAGTAGGGAGACCCTGTTTCGCTCGGTCACTTAGCACCCCACAAATCTGTGCCCCACAGCAAGGCCAGGCTACCCCTGCTTGATCCAGCACTGACTGACCACACTTCCTGACCAATCCTCACTAAATCATTTTTCTCTGTTACATGCCTCAGCCTGGAACACAATGAGGAAGCAGATTTTTTATGGTTATGGAGGAATAACTTCAAGGTCAAACCCCTGCTGGGAGTGGGGCAGGAATCCACACATTGCACCCATGGATTGTAGTGCAAACAGCCAAATATTGAGGGCTGGTGAATGAAAAAGACCCTGGAACTGAGGCTCAAGTTATGACAGTAAGGATGCACAGGAGAGAAAATTGCATCAGGACATGCACACATTCCCCTTAATCTGGATTCAGTGATGGGAGGAGGGGATTTGGAGCCATCCCTCGGAGCAGGTTCAGGTCTCCATCAGCTTCTTACACACGCCTGTGCCTTTTAATTATCACCCACATAGTCAGATTAGGGTTGCCTGTGTCAATTTGCATTTGTAACACACCCTGGTGCACCAGTTCCCTGCTCCTTTATGGAGACAGCAGGTGGTATTGGCGACGTAATTACACACCATCAATAATTATCAACAATTTTATTTGCCCCGAAGATGCTTCCAAGATCAGATACCGGATTTCATGGCAGTTCCTCAAACACAGGCCACCGAGGGGATGCTGGTATGGAAGTGGAAAGATGTAATTAGGGGAATGTGAGAAGGAGAAGAGGAGCCTGATGAGGCAAACCAAGAGCTGCTGCTGGCACCGCTGCAGGAAGGGGCAGTGCTGGGGGCACCCACTCCAGGAAGATTATTTCCAAAAGCTTGAGCTGCTTGGGAATGACATTTGAAATCCAGAGGGTTGGGAAGCGGAAGAGGAAGGAATGGGAACTGTGGATGGGGATGAGCTCTTGCACAGGGGATAATGGGGTTCATTGTTGCACAGAGCATCCTCACAGTGGGAGCAAAATAGGGACCCCCTGTGCCCAGAGAGCCCCAAGGCTGGAGAGGGGGGGCACACAGAGCACTGCAATACACACGTACCCCATTTATATAATCTCTTACCAAAGATTAAATTAAAAAGAGATGCTAAATGCTGTGATCAGGGTCTCCTGCATGGCCAAGTCTTTCCACCCCAATGGCAGAAGATGTCACATGTCACAGGAGCAAGATGGATAATGATGAAAAGAGGATGAAGGGCATAAGTTCAATATGTGCTGCAACCCCACACTCACTACTGTAATAAAATGCAAGAGCCAAATGGGATAAAAACACTTTTTCCAGGACAAAATTTTGTTGGCTGCAGAGGAAGTCAAAGTTGGCTTTACCGCTTGAAGTGGTTAACAATTTGGTTTTTTTAAACCAGGGAATTAATGGCACTGAAATTCACAACAACAACAAAAAATTAAAGGCACCCCAAAGAACGTTCTCTTAATTGTAGCAGCCCGCTGCATTAAAGCTGCTATAGGAAAATTCATTTACAATTCAGCTATTAAATTGCAAACCATTACCACTGCTTTTACGGCTTTATATCCCTCTCACAAATTTATTGTGTAATTACTCGGAGCAACAGGATCGTTTCTAGCAAGCGAAGCTGAAATAAGGCACCCATTCCAAAATCCTCACAATTCTGCCTTTTCCAGATGAAATTTATGCAAAAGAGGCAAAATGTTACATGCAGTTTTCTGCCTGGGATTTGGGGGCATTTGAGGATGGAGCTGGAGTCTTGGCTGTTATAAAGGTGGGATGGAAGTGCCCACCCCAACAACTTCCATTTCTTGCTGGAGGAAATGGAATTGCTTTGGAGCTGTTGGGACTTGCTCCGATGGATCTCTGCAGCAGCAGAGCTGGGGCTTCAGGACCTGGCATTTTCCCACCTCCCGGGGGCTCAGACAACCCCCAGCCAAGACACTGCTTACAAAATAAATCATAGTAAAGTTGAATTAAAAAAATTGGAATGGCATTTTCTGCCCCTCATTTTCCACCCCAGCAAAAGAAATCTGTAAATAGATAAATAAACAAACTCTTGGGCATCATGAAAAAAAATTGCATAAAGGGGCATTAAGCTGGACAGGCGTTTCCTGGGTAGAATGACTTGATTATTGTTGGAAGATGCAAATAAATTCACATCATGTGCCTCTTCTTTCCTCCTTTTTCTTTTTGTACGATCCCTCATCCAAAGGAGGAGATAGCATCGGTGTCCAGCTCAGGAATCTCTTGAGCAGATTAAAGACCCAATTATGCTGGATTTGGGGAAGCTGCCTACTGTCCACCCTGAATCCATCATTATAAACCCCAGGATTAAACACTCAGGAGCCCCCAGTCGGTCCAACCACCATGCTGGTCACCAGCCACGAGTATGAAACCATTTTCTTGGAAGCAATTCCCTTCTCCCATGGGGTTTTCTTCTATCCTGATATACCAGGGGATGTTTCTCTCCTCTGTCTCATTACCTGCGATCCTACCTGGAAGCTCACTGCAGGCACATGCCCTTAGGGATGCACTGAGATGGGCACTGAAGTGCTTGGCTCAGCTGGGCCCTGGGGATTTAATACAACTCCAAAAAACTGGAGGTAAATGAATAAGATCCCATTTTTTTTTATAATTACCCTTGATAATATTCTAATTATTATTACGCTCGCAGCGTAATTTTTTTTGTTTTGTAAAGGAAGCTCTTTGGGGGTACCAAGGGCCAATAACTGCAGAGAGAAGGCAAAGCAAATGGAGCAGAATTCCCATCCCATCCCACCGTGCTGCTGCTGCCGGCTGGAGGGGAGATGGACGCGGTGTCCCCGCAGCCCCGTGCATCCCAAAGGCACAGAGAACACGTTTAGTTATGCAGGAGGCATCTCCCCGGGCTGGCACAGGGCAGGGGCTGGAACCAGAGCATCTCTGAGGTCGCTTCCAACCAAGCCCGTTCTGGTTCTGAGAATCAATCCTTGGAAGGGCTGAATGGCCCAAAACTCCTCCCCCCGCGCTCCCGGTGTCGGAGCCACTCGGCTTCTGCTGCGGCTGCTGCTGCTAACAGGGTCTGGCTTTGTGGGACTATGTATTATTTATTCCAAATGTTTGCTGTGGGTATGATGGCACGATCCCCTCGGCCAAACCCACCGTGGTTACACGGCACAGCACCCCCCGCTCCCCGGTAATGATGAATCCCTGCAAGGAGTGGGGGAAAGGAGCTGACAAGCCGGGGTAATTTATTCTGCTGAGCCCAGTGCCTGCCAAGTCGGCTCAGTCTGGCATGGGATAGGCTTACAGGAACAGCCAGGCTGGGATTTGCAGAGAGGAGGAGGAGTCTGAGTGAATCAGATACCCGAATCTCGCCGGATTCAGCAGGAACTGACTATTCAGCCAGTTTGGGATTGTTTTGCTTCTCGGGTTTTCTGTTCACCAAGTGCCACTAAATCGTGTGGGTGATCAGTGGAGGAGGGGCTCCGTTTAAAAGGGGATTTTGGGTAAAGCTAATGAGTGATAAAACAATTATGAAGAAAGATACAGGGGGAGAAAAAACCCCAACACCTAAATTTCCAGTGGGAATTGCATTTTGTCAGCAGCTGCTGGTCAAGGGAGAGACAAGACCTTCACACACAGTGCCTGACCCACTGCTCTGCTGTGATGTGTTCCCAGCTCCACTGGAGGAATTCAGCAATTAATAATCATAGTGGAATCATTTAGGTTGGGAAAGCCCCCAAGATCATCGAGTTCCACCACTGACCCAGCAGTGCCTTGTGCACCACTAAACCTTGTCCCCGAGCGCCACATTTTTGAACACTTCAAGGGATGGTGACTCCACCACTTCCCTGGGCAGACTGTTCTAATGTCTGAGCATCCTTGCAGTGGAGAAATTTCCCCACCTTGCCCAAGACAGACAAATAGGGAAGGATGGCAACGGCGTTAGGACGGGGATTGGGTGCACAAAGTGCATTAATGATGAGAAATTGCATCTCTGCTCCCTACAGGCACCCAAACCTTTGCCACGTTGTCAAGAGAAGGGAGAAAAGGTGCCAGTCAAGTGCATCCCTCTGGCTGCCCAGAGTGCAGGGCGTGAGGGGTGAGAGCGGGCAGGGCCTCAGCCGCTGCTTCTGTTTGGGAGCTGAGCCCCACACCCTGATCTGAAGGTCCCCGGTCCCGCGTGTGCCTCCAGAAGCCACACATGCCACGGAGCCAGCAGTTGCTATGGAGACCAAGGATTTTCTTAAAACTCCTGCAAAAAGGAGACAAAGGCCCAAGAAAGCAGAGGGGCAATGCCTCCTTTGCAGGGGTTTGGGGCTGTGTACAGATGCTGCACAGCCCCAGGGCCGTTGCACCACCGGTGGCTGCACAAGTTGTTCCCGTCAAACTGACCCATTTTTGCCCTGTGGTGGTGATTTCTGTACCTTGCAAACTTCGTTTTCTGCCTATGCTGGCTCATCTCTGCAAGGTGCCAGTCTCATCCAGCAATCACATTTATTTTTACAGTCTCCAAGGGTTGTCTAAAGATGCAGCTCCTCTGTCAACAGAGAAACTGGTTTTTAATTGCAGCCCTTCTGGCAGGGGATGGAGCTTGTTCCTTCATCAATATATTTTTTAAATGCATGGAGAATCACAGGACTGGCAGATGGAGGAGCAAAGCCCCCTGATTATCCAGATTACAGACCCTCCATACCACAGAGATACCTGCTGGGATGGGATATGGGGCTGGAAGTGGGTTAAACCCACAGCCTAAACCTCGAGCTCTCATTTCCACAAGTCCCTAGATTCAGCCTTGCCCTTTGATATTTTAAATGCTGGTTTGTCCTTTGCCAGCCTCCAGGAATTGGGATAAATCAATAACCCATCAATTCTGACAGCAGAGCTCTGTGGTACCCAAAGCTGTGGTGCTGCTCCCCAGTGATCCATATGCACGCAAGCAGAACATTCCCAGACAGCTTTAAATGAAGTGGCTGGCAAAATCCCCTGGGAATATTTGGTTAGAATGAGAAACATATAGAAACACAGCTTTTTGGAGGCATCTTGCAGTAACTTTAGTTTCCATAGTGACTAATGTTTGTGTTTATATCCAGTCCCTGTGTTTCTATCAGATTTTGCTTCATGGAACAGCTGTTCCAAGTCATTTCACCAAGACAGATGATCCTGATAAGGAGCAAAGTTTCCATTCTACACAAATGCACATTTATTTAATAAAATCCAAAGAATTCAAACCCGGAAAAGACCCTGTGCTTCAAAAGATTGATTATCAATGCAGCCAACTGGTGGGAAGAGAATGAAAGTGGCCAGAGAATAGCTGCTGCCTAATAAGAGAGTGAGGAAAAACAGAACAGAAAATAAATAAAACAACACTGAAAACACTGGTAACTTTATTTAATTTGGCCGTGAACTTTCCATCCCTGGGCTTTATGCACAAACGTGATGCCTAAAAATCCTGCTGCTGGAGATGTCAATACAGTGGGTCAAAGGCAGCTGTTGGACCCCCAGCCCCCTTTGGACTGCCTCATCCCTGTAAAAAGCTGTTGGGAGCACCCAGAGGAGCCAAATGTACACTAACCTGGGCTTTGGGTTCTAACAAACCACTTTCCTCAAGTACCCCATCCCTGTAGCATTTATGTAATCACCCCATTTCCATTTCAGTGTAAATACTGATTATTTTTTGGGTGATTTTTTCTTAAACAGGATGGCTCATGTTTAGCTTTTTGGAACAATACTTGAGATTTATTTTAGCCTCTCTATCAGATCAAATAGAATATGAGCTCCCTGGCTGGATCTAGGCTTGGATCAAGCCCCCCACCCCGAGTCTCTTTGGTATCAGCAGCTCTACCTGGGCTGAGCTTGTACTAAAGAAGAAGGTTGGTAACACGGTCACCTCTGACTTCTGATGCATTTGGTTTTTCCTTGGAAAGACCAAAGTGTTGAATATGTCCAGGTGAGTCCAGGAGGCTCTAGAAGAGTTGGACATGGCACCTCCTCAGAACCTGGGTGGGCATGAGCCTGCTGTTGGCCTCCTCCCTCCTGTGCCTGGTTGACACCACGGGCAGAGGCAGCTCCTTATGCCCAGTGGCACCCCAGAAGAAGTAAATAAACCTGCTTTTAGATACACGTCTGGAGGTAAGATCCCTGCTTCTCTTGGCTTGGTCTGTGCCACCCACTTCTGCCACTGGACAGGAGAAACCTGCAAGGAGATTGGGACAACCCAGGGAGGAGCATCAGGAATGGTGAGAGGTCAGGAGGAATGAAGACGTGCTATAGGAAAAATAGCTCCAGCATTATCCAGGCCTCTCACCTTTGCCTGCCTATATCCTATCCCCACCCTGGAGCTGCCCTGCGTCGGGTTGGCAGGAGCTCAGACCTGCTCCCACAAGCTGATGTCTTACTCCTGCAGCCTTTACCTCTAAATATTCTCCTTTTAAAATATTCTCTCTGCTTGCACAGGCCCTGCCCAAAATCCTAATGGGAACCAACAGCTCCTTCATGTTACATGAGGCACCAAAACGGCAGCAACCAGCTGCTGGGAGAGGACAGAGTGCTGCTCCTGAGCACTTGCTGCCATAAATAACTGGAGTGCACGGGCACTGGCAAGGACTACGGAGTTGCTTATCATTTTAATCACTTCTAAATCACGTTGCAGAGCTCCAAACCTAAGGAAATTATTTTCATTGTTAACCTCCTTCTTCTTAATTTGCAAACTTCCTGCAAGTAATTGAAATCCCTGCTCTGCAAAAGCAAAAGCCTTATCTACCGCCTTGTTTAGCCAAATTAAGAGAGATGGGACTAGACTCCAGATTTGCTAAATATTTTTCCCTGCCTTCCGAAACATTTATTACATTTTGCATTGCACAAACTGCTTCAGCCTCCTGCCGGCTGCAGAAACATGGTGAATTATTTTAATCAGAAACAAGAATCGTGTTGAAAGTAACTGTAACATGGCACAACAGGAAACCTGGGCTTGCAGACTCCTTTGGAAGAAAATCCCAGCTCCTCTCTTCCCTCTTTGTGACTATCAATCAAACTCTAAAAATAAAGTCAGATATACAAAATTATCCTGCCATCAGGGCTTGAAAATATTTCAGTTAAGCAACTGTCAGTGCTTCCGTGATAGATCTCCGTTTCCCAGGTTCTCTATCTTCCCTTTTCAGACTGCACCAGGCTGAACCTTGGCACACATCCCAAGGATGATGCTGGAGCAGTTTGCTTAACAGCAGCCTCTTAATATCTCTGGAAGCTGGGCAGCGCAGGGAGCCAGCACATCTCCCTCTGTCAGAGCCAGGGGTGCAAACACCCGCAGCTCCCACAGATTGCGCTGGGAGCCAGAGATACTTCAGCGCTTCCCAAACATCAAGTCACGTGCTCTGACAGGTTTGTTGGAGCATCAATCCTCCCTGGGAGGGTTAGGGATGCCAAGCCTGCTCTCAGCTGAAGCTCCTCTGGATTTGCCAGTGGGTAATGCAGAGCAAGCTGGGGGTGACGCCTGAAGGAATTGCTTTTCCCCCTGTGCAAGGCGGGAGCCTTGGGCTCCTTTCACACCTCCTCTGCAGCCACCTCGTACCCAAAAGGTCCTTTGCTCTGCTCCTGCCAGCCAAGCACCCTTTCCTCTCCTCCCTGCCTGAGGCCTGGCTTGGCACCCTTGGAAAGTCACAGAATCACAGAATGGTTTGGGCTGGAGGAGAACTTAAGGATCATCCAGTTCCATCCCTCCTGCCATGGGCAGGGACACCTCCCACTATTCCAGGGTGCTCCAAGCCCCATCCAGCCTGGCCTTGGACACTGCCAGGGATCCAGGGGCAGCCACAGCTTCTCTGGGCACCCTGTGCCAGGGCCTCCCCACCCTCCTAGCCAGGAATTCCTTCCCAATGTCCCATCTAACCCTGCCCTATAGCAGTGGGAGGCCATTCCCTGTTGTCCTGTCTCTCCAGCTCTCTTGGAGCCCCTTTAGGCACTGGAAGGGGCTCTAAGGCCTCACTGGAGCCGTCTCTTCTCCAGTCTGAAGAACCCCTTTACCTTCCTTCATTCCCAATTCCAAATAAAACATTGGATGAAAGGAATAGAAATACCCTGCTTTTCCCAGACTCAGCGCCTGCTATACCCAAGGGCCAGAAGGCCACCCGAGCCATGTCCTCTGCCACTGCTGGGGTTCATCTCTTCAAGCCCACACCAGACACTTAATCCCAGCCAACAGTAATCCAAATCCTCCCAACTGTTGTTGCAGCCCTGGGGAAAAGCTCTGTGTTTGTTTGTTTCTTCCTCTTGGAACACAGCAATATGTAAAAGCAAATCCAGCAAGGATGAGGCACGAACAAGCAGAATCTTGTTATTGTGGTCCCATTCTGTACCACAGACCAACAGCATCCAGCTGGTATCTACAACACAAGACTTCTCCTGGGCTGGGAAGCAGTGGATGAGGCAATAAGATTCAGGAGTTTTGCTCTGCAGACTATTTGTTTTTTAATACTGGGAAAAGCGGGAACATATGCGAGGGGGGAAGGGTGGCAGCAGCATTTGTAACGCTTAATTTACTAAAACGACACATTGCTCAGATCTCCCATCTCTCCTCATTCAGAGAAATTAGTGCTGGGGTAAACCAGCCAGCCTGGATAGAGACCCATCCTAGGGGTCTTAAACGTGCTGCTTGGAGAAGGATCCTTCCCAAAAGATGTCTGAGGCCAAAAGCATCACCCTTGTCATGCCCTGACCTGGGTAAAACACTCATTTTTTCTTTTTCCTCCCATAAAAACATCAGGGTTTTGATGGAGCAGAGCCAGTCACTCTCCATGTGCATGGACCCTACCAGAAAGCAGGAAAGATGCTTGGATTTTAGTGTTACTTCAGAAAATACATCCAAGCTTTCTCTCCCGGTATTAAAAGCTATGAAATCACTGAGAGCAAAACAGTTAGGAAACGACAGCAAGAGCAGGATCAGGTCCTGCCTTTGAAAACTACTTAATTTATAGTCCCTCCATATCAGAATTATTAAGAAAGAAAAATACCTATTGCCTCCCAAATGTCACCATATCCACCCGACTTCCGTGAATCTCTGAATGGATTTACCAGTGCCAGGGGCAATCTCATTTTCTAGAAAACCTGTTTTACTGCCTAATTTTCCAACCAAGTCTATGGCTGATCATTTAAATAGGCTTTTACCAGGCAGGGCAGGCTGCACGTCTCATTTCCCTCAGACACCCTGCAGCGGCTCCGTGGGTGGGAGGGGAGAGGAGACGTCGCAGCGAGCGGAGTGGGATCGCTTTCTGTCAAATTAAAACTGTGATTAATTCCAAATCGGTGCTGTTTGCCGAGATATTTTCGAGCTGTTCAATTTCAATAATTGCGGTGAGCCCAAGAATGGATGGAAGGAGGGAAACGCCCCACCCTTGGCACAGGGGATGCTGAAGGGATGGAAGCGCTCGGTCCATGCCAAGGGATGAGATGCTCCCAGCTGGAGCATCCCTGGCAGCCCCAGTGAGGTTCAGAGAGGCTGAAGAACCTGACAAGCTGATAATCAAAGCTGTCCTGAACATTTCCCCATCTAATCGATCATTTGCAATGTTTACTGATGAAGGAGTGATAAAACCTCAGCTTTAACCATCCCTGCAGTCCTGCTGTTCCTCCAGTGCCTCCGTAGGAATTGAGGCCATTGATTTATTGTAACACACCTAATCTGTATGTGCAAGCACAGAGAGGAAGAGGCTGATCCTTCGACATGCACACAGCACATCGATTCCTTTATTTTAATTTGCCACCCTGTTAACCCACCCAGAACCGGGGATTTTACAGGATCCTGAAAGTCCCTTTCAACCCAAACTGTTCAGTGGTTCCATGAATATCCCACACACAGTGCCCAGCACGGATATGTTGGGAAGGAAGAGAGAGGGTATTTGAGGCCTGATCCTGCAAATCTTACTCACGAGTCACCCAGACTTTAAATTATTTAATCTGTTCAGTTCAAACCAGGAAGACCAAGAAGTGACTGGAATACAGGGACTTTCACAGGAAAAGGGAGATACCAAAAACCAGTGGGCAGATGCTGAAGCCACACTGGCTGTAAGGAGCAAAATGTCACTCCTGGGTGTCTCCAAGAGGGACAGGTAACCCTGGGCAAATCATATTTAATATTGTTTATTATATTAAATAACCATGATAAATTCCATATAGAACAATGTATAATAAATATTGCATATTTATAAGTAGAAATATTAAAAATAAACATATTAACTATAATAAACATTTCTGGATATCTAAGCAACAACTAAGCTCATTACTGCGTAGTGCAAATCGTTTTGCTGAGGGACTGACATTCTGGAAGTCAAGAGCTTGGCAGGCAGCAAACCCAGGGTGGTTTTGGTTGTTTAGTTTTGCTTCTAACTTCGTGCTCTTGAAAAACATTTAGTTTATTGGAGATTCACCTTAGAGCTCATCAAAGCTTAGATGTGACATCCAGCAAATCATCTCCTATTACTCAGAAAGTCGTGCTGCACGAAACAAAGAGATGCTGAAAGTCAGCCTGGAAATGGAGAAGAAAGTTGGCAACTGGGAATTATCCTGCTCCACCCAAACAGCTCAGAGTCAGAGCACTAATTGTGTGCTGTCTGTAATTGCATTTGAGCACTTTCTGAAAGAGAGTGGGATTTCATGATACAAACCCTTCTCCATCCACATGAGCCTCCTGCCAGCAGCATCTTCCCTCGTGCTTTCTGTGCCAGAGCAGATCCAGAAACATGTGCCTGGCCAAATGATTTACTTGGGAAAAAAATTACAGCTGCAGAGGTTGAAATATTTAATCTTTATTTCCAGATCACAGAATATTCTGTGTTGGAAGGGACCCACAAGTGAGCTCTAACACACACACCTTTGGGATATTTTTTAATCTTTATTTTTCCCCATTGGACTGAATTTCCCCTGGTTCAGAGTCAGAAGGTGCTAAGGCAATGAGAAGGAGGGGGTTTGTTAGGGTTCTTTAACAAAAGATCATGATGAACTGAAGTCCTAGAAAGTTTCATTACAAAGTGATTTTAAACTATAGCATTCATGAAAAGGCGAAAACTTGACTTAGAAGAGATTTACAGGTCATTTGCTGGTGAGGATGCAGGGGGGCAAAGGCATGACTTGATTTGACCTGGGTTATTTCCTACTGCAAGGATGGATGGAGTCACAAACCTGCTCTAAGGGAGAACAGTGTTACTGGAAAGAGATGCTGAGAAACAACTCGCTGCTACAGGCTGGTTAAAGGCTGTGCTTTGATCACAGAATCACACCTTGGGCTAAGCTACCGTGGTGCTGGACACTCTGGGTATAGGCTAAAGAACCGTTATCAAAGCCATACTCCACAGACTTTGAAAGTTCCTTTTTCTCAGGAAAACTGTCCAGTACGTTTATCTGTTATTTACACATCAAGGCAGCAGAAGGAGCAGTGCACTGGGCATGGATTCATCACCCCCTTTCCCTGCTTTTTCCTTCCACTCCAAAATCAGGGGGCCATAAAGGGAAATTCTGAACTGCTCCCATCCCTTTCTTGGCTCTCAAGCCTTTTTCCTTTACTGCAGGAATATATTCCTGGGGTATATCCTGCAAAATAAAATTCCAGCAGAAGGGAATGATCACGAACATCCACATGTCCCCAGCTGTGCCCAAGTTAAAGCCTTCCAGTGCTGCAGCTTTGCAGTGGAAACTAAAAGTGGTATGAAATAGCAGAACTGCATTTTATCTTATCTCCCATCACCCTCTCCAAAGTTCAAAATACAGCTCCAGACGGGAGTGATCCGATCAGAGCAAGGAGGGGAAGCTCTGCCATGCTCTGTGTTGCTGCTCCTGCCTATTTCCCGCTAATTAAACTGATGGCTTGTGTTCACAGTTGATACAGAACGAGGGCAAACAAAGGATTAGGCAGAACACAAGGAACCTTCAGCAGTCGTATTAATGAAAACCATCTCTACCCACCTCCCCCAAACTGCCTCCGCAGCTCCTTCAGCAGATCTCAATTAGGGACGGGGAGAGCAGCAGGAGGTGGAGAAAAAGGGAGAACAGGTTTGCCTTCTGCTCCCTCCTGGGCTGCACACCCGGCATGTGCAGAAGGGGTTGGCACACAGGCACTTTCACTGGCCTGGAGACTCACGTCCTCACTCCTACCCGTGAAAAGTTAGGAGAAAGGGGGGCTCTGCAAGTGAGCACCCAAGCCCAGAAAGATGAGATTACCCTGGTGTGAGCTGACCTCTGGGGCTGAGAAGTGGACTGGTTCCCTCTCTTCTAGGGACTCGGCTGGAGGGGTAAGGAAACAAAAGCAGGATTTTCAGAGCCAGCTCCTCAGTTATGAACTGTGATTTCCCTGGTGACTCCACGTGGTGAGCCCACAAGGCTGCCCTTCTGTCCCACAGTCTGGACAGTCACTGGGATCCATGAGTTCCAGGAACCAATCCATGAAGCTGCTGTTAAACGTACCCATGCTTACTTGCCCAGAATATCTTATTTTAATGCTTATTTTCTAATGAGAGGTGTATAAATCTCTCCCCTCAATTCTACTTTTAATTTCGTTTCTCCGCTGGTGTTTTTTATCTGCTTTTTGAATCCAGCATGAGAATCTCTCTTGGCCTCTGTCTGTTCCTCTCTTCACGCAGCTTGTCTCAATTACCAGTGATATATTTTCCTCCTCCCTGCTTTTCATCACGTGTGTTGCCCCATAGAGGGGAATAACAGCGAGGTCTTTCACAGCCTCTTTCCTCACTTGCTTTAAACTCCATCCATACTTTCAACCCTAAGAAAAAGTCCATCTTTGCACTCCTGAGTCTCCCAAGTCACATCTCAGACTAATAAAAGTGACTGGTCAGAAGGATCAGCCACTCTGGAAGGCAGAGCTCAGCTTTGGGGCAGTTGATAATGGACAACAAGCATCTGAGTTAAAAACCAAGTTGCTGCCTGGTTCTCTTGCCTAATAAAGCAGGACTTTGTGAGCGGTTTGGGTCGGGGAAGATGGGGCAGAGCAGAGTGGTGAGATGCTGTGGCTGCTCCCATGGAGACAGGAGGGCACCCAGAATGGTGCTTTACGAGTCATTACAGTGTCACAGCTGCATATTAGAGGAGAGGTGCAATTGGCCTGCTCAGAAATTAGGTGTTTAGAGAAAATTGCACTCACAGAGGTCCTGCTTAAGTGTGGTGAGGTGTTTTTGTCATGCAGTAGGATACAGGGGAAGTAAGCTGACGTGAGCTGTGGCTGCTGTGCTGGAACAGAGCAGAGAGCATCAGGCTGGTCATGAAAGGATGGGATATTTGAATCACTCCCCCCTGACCACCTCGCTCACTCCAAATTATGTAGGAGTCACATTACACCCTCACAAATTATGGTTGTGCCTAGGAGGCACCTCTAAGATCCAGCTCCTGCTCCGCTCTGTGCCAAAGGAGATGAAAGACCTGGTCCCAAACACCCCTCAGCTCCAGCTCTAATTTCCTCCTCTCTAATTTCAAGCATTAGTTTCATCCATCTGCTTTGCCATGATGATTCCCAAAAGGCTGAGCCCAAAGTTCACCAAAGGAGACTTTTTCCTGCCTCGGCACAGCTGGTGGTGGAGATGTCCTCCTCTGCTATGAGCAGAGTTATCTGGGTAAATAACAATGCCATGGCAGTGGCTTTATGAAAAATATTAGAGGGGATGAGTCATTCTGGGGATTAGAGCCTGGCACTGAGGAACACAGGAATATCTCTGCATGGCAATGACATCCAGCTGTATTTTTTTTTTCCAGCTAATTCTATAATCACTCTTAATCAGCGCACTGGAGAACAGGGCAGCCCATACAGCTTTAGGATCAATTAAAAAAAGATGCAAAGCCTTCACTCTGCCTCAGCCACAAACCAACCCGTTTCCACTTCACATGGGCTGATGACACCTGCTTTCAAATCAAACCAACCTCCTGCCTCTTCCTCAGATGATTCATATTCATTTGTTGTTTCATAGAAGAACTTTGACCCAGGAATACAGATTAATAGCCAGAACTTAATTAGGAAGCATTTGAAGAAGCAAGAGCTCCTTTGGCTGCCAGCCATGTAATTTCCTCAAAGAGCCTCCACTTTCAGCATCAGGGAGCCAACCTGGAGGCCTGATGTTTATTTTTTTCCTGTTCACCATTGGCCATTGTTGCTCCTCTCATGCTTTGCACTTGAGTTTAGTATTTCCAATCAGGGAACTTTTCTGAATTTTAAAGCATTTCCTTCTTCACCAAGTTACATGGACTAAATGGTCCTCATTGGGTCCCTTCCAGCTCAGGATGTTCTATGATTTTCTGTGCATCCATCCTTCACCATAAAGTAGAGAGTATAAAAAGTGTAGAGTTTGAGATAACCAAATTCAGTTTTAAACTGTGAGATACCCAGATTGAATTGGGATGATCAGAATTCCCTGCAGAAGATGACAGAGCTCCACATGGTATCTCTGTTCAAAGCTCACACAACACTGAGGCTGATGAAGCTGTCAGGCTGGGGAGCGAGAGGGGGTCCCTGTCCCCCTGCCTGAGCTCAGCTGCAATTCCCAGCCAGCACAGCAATGACTCAACAAGACACAGATTTCTGACATGCTCCACGAATATCCCAAATCCGAGCTGGCTGCAACACAAACAGGATTGAGCACGGATTTTGCCCCTCGCAGAGCAGCTGGTGTCAGACACCAAAACCTCAGAGCAAGAGGAGGGTTTCCCTTTGCGGGGGCTAATCCTGCAGCTCTTATCTGCAGCAGAGCAGGATGGCTGCTGCCTTCAGAGAAAGGGCTCTTGCTGCAGGGGTTGGGATGTTAAATGAGGTCTTTCTGGAGGAGCTTTGTCCCCATCACGCTCCTGCCTGTGTTGGTTTGCACTGGGAGCACGTCAGAGGGTGCTCTGCAGTGCAGGTGCCCCAGTGCAGCCCACACAGGTTGTCTCAGTGTGGCTGGAGAGGGGCTTGGGACCTCAAATAAGGGAATTTGAGGCCATTTTATCCCAAAAATCTGCTGTCTGGAAGATGCTGCTTTTGGTCCTGCAGAGCAGCAGACAGCACAGGATCCAAAGGAAGGGAATTGAGGTTTTTCATCTTCCCTGCCTATCTTCATCCCCCAAAAAACTTAATGAAATGTGTGATTTTCTTTGTATTATCTGCACTACAACCAGAATCCCACTTCTGATTAAATCTATCTGCTTGACAATTCTCAGCAGATCTCCAAGGAATCAATACTCATTACCCAGAGAGCCGCAGCCGCTCTAAAATTAGTATTAAAGGAAGTGCAAGTTTCTTCCTGCGCAGCCCACCTCGGTAGGTGTTACTGCTGTGAGGAACTTTACAAACCATTAATGGCTCCCAGGGGAGCACTAATCATTTTCTACATGTCCTTATCCGCCTAATCCCATTACAAAGATTTGTAGCATGAAAGCTGTCCACTCATAATCCCAAGCTCAGATGGAGAGCTGGAATAACAAATGGTATTTGGGAAGAGAAAGAGGCATGTTCTGCTCACAGTGCCTGGACACCTGCTACCACCTTTCCAGGTGTGACACAAATGAGGGAATAATCCTGAGTATCTCCAGAAACAGAGGAAAGAAGGGTTTTAAAGAAGTTATATAGAGAGATGTTACCCAAAAATTTCTACTCAAGGTCACCCCACTTCACATATCAGACAGTAAACCTGGAACCATCTTCAGCTAATGGGGACAGGAATGTTTGTCCTCAACAGTCATATCATTGCCCTCAATAAAATATTTTGATGATTTTTGAGGAATTTCCAAGCCCCACATGGGCCTGAGCATGGAGGTGACGGTGTCCTGTTCCTGGGGACAGGGACAGACCGCTCGTCCGGTGACTCTGCCAGGGACCAAACTGGGCAGTCCTGGCTTCCAGGGCTCCTCTCTAACCTTCTGAATCGAGTTAAAAGGTGCTCTGCTAACAGTTTATTCAATGGAAATCTCATTATCCAGAGCTCTGCCAAGAATTTATTCGAACAAGAGCCTTCACAAGGAGCTTTGCCAGTAGTTCATAGAAAGGGAATCTGTTATGGGGTCAGATACTATTTTATTCCAGTGAAAACCTAACAAAGATGGACTTGCCTAATAATAGGGTCAGCCCTGCCATGATTAAATGAGACCTTCTCTAACAGGCTGAAGCTAAGAAATGCGGTAAAAACCTGTCTGATTCTGAGAGAAGCACTGGCCCACCGTGCACCTCGTGAAATTTGCCTTTGTACACCAACAATGCAGTTAAATAATAAATTAAAACTCTAAATACATCTTCAGGGTCAAAACCAAAACATTGCAGCCATTTTTTCAGTGTGTGGACCTTCACAATTTTCATTGAATTCTTCTTATTCGAGTCCTAAAGACCCCACAAAGGAGCTCCAAGGCTCTCAGGACACTCCGACCACAACCTGAAACCACCTGTTGAGGGTTACCAAACTTTAGGTGTATTTACTGTGATCCATCTGGGTAAACCCCAGATCCTTTTAGCACACATTTCTGCCAAGGTCACTGTAGACCTTGTTTTCCCCCCTTTGCAGAGCTGACTTTGCCCTACTAAGGGAAAGACTTTGCTCCCCCAGATACTGAATTTCGTCTTGTGCAGAGCAGAAATACCACGAGCCAAGGTCAACCTGAGTCACAATCCTGCGCTCCAGAGGGCTCGAAACAGCTCCCACCCCTATCAGCTGCAGGTTCTGTAACCGTATCATCTCTTTTATCATTCAAACCACTAATGAAAATAAACAGTGAATAGAAACAGATCCTGGAGAGACCCATCAAAACCCAGGCTGAGCATGAGTAATAATAACCTGCTTGTATTCCTGGTAATAACGTCTCCTGTGAATAGAGTGATATCCAGCACGCTGCCAAATAGCCCAGGATCAGAGAAACAGGACTTGGGGGTTTGTTTTAGTCAGAGAAATTAAGCTTTTCAGCTGCAGGAAAACTGCTGTTGTTTTGCCTAACATAGCAAATCCAAAATGAAAAATTAGGGCTGGTCCTCAAAAACGTAAAGATAATTCCAACATACCTTTAAGATGGAGTAAGAGCTATTTAAATGCCAGAGTTGGGTCTGGACCTTGATTAGGTGTTGCCTGGATTACAGCATAGTCCCACATCCCCAAATGCCATGTCCAGATGCCTCTTGAATACTTCCAGAGATGGCCACCCCACCACCTCCCTGGGCAACTTATTCCAATGCCTGACCACTCTTCTGGAGGGGAAAATAACATCTAATATATAATCTGAACCTCCCTTGGTACAACTTAAGGCCGTTTCCTCTCGTCCTTTCACTTGAGACTTGGCAGAAGAGATCGACCCCCACCTCACTGCAGCCTCCTTCCAGCTGCTTGTAGAGAGCAGTGCTGCTGATGGCAGTGACAAGCTAAAACAGAATGTGCTCCCTGGTGCATGTGATAGGGATGGATAAGATGATCTTATCCCAGGCCTTTTTCTTTTTGGTGGGCTGACCATCTCCATGAGAAACCAAAGAAGATGCACCCTGTGCTTTGCTGTCTCCCTACTGCTTTCTTTGGCTTCCTCTCCAGCAGAAACCTGATGATCCCCAAAGCTTTGCTTTCCCCTGTGCCAGCGCGTGGGCGTCAGAGGTGCAGGGACAGAGATGCAGGGACAGCACAGCTCTGTCCCACCCCTCAGACCACATCGTGCCATCGTGCAATGGATCCAGGCGCGACGAGAAGCTGAAGAGTAAATTGCTCCATTGAATCTGCAGCAGGAGCTTGGCCACCAGCCGTGAAGTCTTTAAAGAGCTGATTAAAAGGAGCTGTGATGCTGCCAAAATTACTGACAGACAAATCGACGCTTGTCTCAAACGTGGTGTCAAGGGCTGCTTGAGGGAAACGTGCAGGAGCAGCGTGAGCGCCGTGAGCCTCCTGCCTGCAGCTCTGCCAACCTCAGGCACACCAAGAATTTTCTATTAGCAGCTCAGCTACACCTGGGAGAACAAAGAGCCTAAAAATAGTTCTTCTCTCGGGCTGGATGGAAATATCATTCAATCATAGAATGGTTTGGGTTGGAAGGGACATTAAAGCTCATCCCATTCCACTCTGCCATGGGCAGGGACACCTTCCACTATCCCAGGTTGCTCCAAGCCCCATCCAACCTGGCCTTGGACACTTCCAGGGATCGAGGGGCAGCCACAGCTTCTCTGGGCACCCTGTGCCAGGGCCTCCCCACCCTCACAGTGAGGACTTTCTTCCTCAAATCCAACCTAACTTTACTCTCTTTTCAAATGATGAACAAATTATTTGACCTGCAGAAGCTCAAGACCTGCTGGCAGTGCCAGAAATATTCCACGAAGCCCCAGTAACTGCAGAGAACTCTGAGGCTGCAGGGGGCATCGGGACTGTCACACCCCGTCCCTGTTCTGTTCTTCACCAAAGTGATGAGGCCCTGTATTTGATGTAAAATGACATCAGCAGAAAAAAGTGCTATTTTAGACTCCTTAGCATCATAATAGAGCCATCCAGGCTGAAAATATCTCATGCTGCAAAGAGAGGAATTAAAAATTCTCATCACGGCTCCCAGTGAAGTGGCTCTCAGTGACTTCTGACGCTGCTCCAAATGGATTAGGGAATGCTGTGTGTCCTCTTTGGCCAACACACCACGTGTGCAGTACACAGCACACAGCAAGGAGTTAAAAGGGCAGGCACTGCCCAGGAGCAGATTAGCCATGGCAGTATCCAGCATCTGGAAGAACTGCAGCTCTGACTGTGGTTTTTGATCCAGCCAGGATTATCCATGGCTGTTTCAGATGTGGAAAGCCAGCCTGTGATCCCAGTGGATGGCTCTCCACATCTCTCCACTTCAAGGGAAAATCAGAAGGACCCGGCAGGGCCTGGACCAGCTGCTGCCTCTCTCTGTGGAGCGTCGCCTGTCCAAATGCCTCGCTCTGTTGGCACAAGGAAACACAGAATTCTGCTGCTTCAGATTAAAAACCCATCAGTTTTAATAGCTTTAACCTGGACTCTTCCACAAACTCGAAGGAAGCTCCAGAGAGGTTGCTTGATTACACGGAAAAGGACAAAAAGCTGCAAGAGAGACTATTAACACAGAGCTGGATAAAGAGAACCAGCCCCGGGCTCCCTGGCTGCTGGGAGCGGCTGCCTCACACCGTGTCGCGCTCACGCTGGGATCAAACACAGACTGGGCACCACATCAAATGCAAATTCTCGTTTGAGGACAAAGCACCAAAATTCAGATGCATTCCTGAAAAGTATCAGAAAATACTGTTTTTCCAAGCACTGTTTCTCATTGCTGGTGCCCATGCAGTGCGTTCAGATGAGGGGTGAGGCCCTGCAGGGTGTCCCACTCGGAATGTGCAGCTCTCAGACACCGACCCCTCACCCAGGAATTAACAGTAAGGGAATTACTGATGGCTGGCTGATCCTGGGAGGTGAAATGCTAGAGGAGCACAGGGCCAGTTGTAAAACCCTGTCTCTCTGATCCTATCTGGAACAAGAGGAATGTGGTTTAAGGTGTGTTATCAAACTACTTGTAAATAAACCTGTTAGGGCTTTTAATGCACACTTTTAGTTTAAAACAAGCCTTAATGGGGAGCCTAGTACTTACTTTGATCCACTAACAGCAATATACACATCTTGGCTCGTGTTATCTGTGTTGGGATTTTATGTTGATTTTTCCCGTTTTAAAATACACCCATTTTCCCAATACAGATGGAGTAAAATTGCAGAGGGCACCAACTCTGCCACGCGTGCTCAAGCCTTGGGAGAAGGACTGCAGGAGTTCACATGCCTTACTCCCTGGGAGGAGGAGATGTTTTGCTTTACGAGTACAAATTCACGGCTGGATGGGATCTGCCTGTGAATGCAGCCTGATGAAGAAGTGCATTTCAGGTATTTCATAACCTGAAACCTGCCAAGTTTTTCTGTCTCTGTGGCTGATTTTGATGCCTAAAGAGGCCAACCTAGAAACAGAGACTGGACAGGAGGAAGGGAATAAAGGTGGATATTTATTAGAAAGGCCTTCAGAGGCACACCCTGGGCAGGCCAAAGGCTGCACCCAAGATGGACCCCGAGTCACGAGTTCTTCACACTTTTATAGCTTTGCTCCATTTGCATCTCAACCCAATTTCACCAATTAAACTTTAGCTAATGATGGAATTTCCCCTCAGCTTGCCCCCCTTCTCAAGATGCTGGGTTACACATTTTGGGCCTAGGCCGGGCTGGGTGTCCTTGGAGAGCAGCCTGGAGAGGCTTTGTTCTGTCTGTCTCAGCATGAGAGAGCAGCAGCTCCCAGGCTGCAGGACACTGCAGAGTTACACACTGGAAATACAGAATTTGAAAAATATAAAAGTTAAAACATAAGGCATCAATTTTACCCATCCATATCCACTTCGAGGATTAAATACCTGTGCCACAGAATTACACTGGCTAACACACAGAGACATGTGCTCATGGACCCCTGAGCCGATCATCACCTCTGTAACACAAACCCAGCACTTCTCATCAGCCAAGGTCTCTGATTTGCTCCTGATGGGCAAAATACAGCGACAAAAAGCCTTAAGATGAAATTATTGGGGAAAACAACTGAGGCCATAGAAGGGGTGAAAATAGTGCAAAAAAAATAGTGAAGCCCTGGAGTTACGTAGCAATAAATAAATAAATGTGTGATGGTGCAGGAATGGGGAGGTGTAGAAATAATCAAGGGGGAAAGGAGCCCCTGACCCATCAGAGGCAGAAGCAAAGGGGGCACAGGGTGAAGGGAGAGTCTCTGCAGGGGGTTTGGAGCAGCAGCATCAGACAGAAAATGGGAATTGCACTGAGGCTGAAGACAAATACAAATACTGTTTTTTCCCTTTTTTTTTCCAAGTGTGGAACAAAAAAAAGGATCATTGAAAGAGACTCAAGTAGCCTCTGGAGACACGGTGGGATTGGATTGCTGACAGAGGAAATAGATGTTGCTGAAATATTAAGAATGTGTTGCTTTGGTATTTGCTAAGAAAGATGGGAGGGAGAGAGGCTGCAACTGTGACCCTGCAGGCAAGGGAGGGAGGAAGGAATAAATTCCACCACGAGGAATAAAACACAGAGTATAATTTTGCATATAAAAATCTCTTAGTGAAACCACTGCCCTTGCTGCAGCAGCCATAGCAGTGATTTGTCCTAAACATCAAATTATTATTAAATAAGAGTTGTTTATTCCAGAATTATTATTAAGTAAGAAAAGGCAGCTAAGCAGTCAAATTTGTGGGGTGCAAATCAAGTGTGGGGATAGCAGGGGAAGCAGAGGGGTGGTGGCAGGACCATGGATCCAAGCCCCAGCCAGCTGGCCAGAGCCACCAGTCTGTCCCACCACTCTGCAGTAAAGCAACATTGAAAGAGGCTCCAAAAAAGACATCCAAAGCTGAGAGACTTATCTGAAGCAAGCAGAAATCTCTGCAGCTTTGGAGATTGCACCTGCCACTAGAAATAATTGCAGCTAAGGCTTGTGTCTGGTTTTTCCCCATCTTTTTTTCTGTCTAACAGCTGTTTCTATAGATGATGTGGTAGTGTAAGTCTGAAATGGCTGCAGGCTACTGATGTGGTCCTCCTGCTTGGCCCAGCATCTCCAGAGCACCGACAAACACCATCAGCACCTCTTTTCCAAAGGGTGGATGATTAATTTCAAGGGCTCTGAGATTTCAAGAATATTTACACTGCTCAGAACAAATCTTGCCTCTGTTGACATACCAAGCATATTCACTTTATGATTATCCTTTTATAAAAATCAGACTGGCTAGATTTTACCCAGGCAGACTGAGGAAAGTGCTGGTGTAACAGGAAAAGCAGAAATGAGGGAGCGGAAAGAGGATGGACAGGGACAGAGAAAGGAAATGAAGATTAGAAATGAAAAAGGAAAAGACAAAGCCCTTGTGTAAAGCTCAGGAAATGAGTTGGCTTCTCAGAGATATTAGTACAAGAAAAGAGCGAGGACACATATGGATGACTAAGGAAATCACAAAACCTATCAAGGAAAATAAGAAGGTTTCTGACATTTGAGGCATTGTGAAACATGAAAAGTAACAAAGGGAACGTGAATGAAGCCAGAAAGGGCAGAGAAAACAGGACGGAGTTCACGTGCAGAGTGTGATTTTCTCTTATCTGGATATAAAATACCAAAGGGAGGCAGTGGCCAGCCCTGGGCTGTGCTCTCACCCCTCCCTCCCCACGCACTGCCGTGGCTGGTTCCTGCATCCTGCATTGCATGGTGGAGACAAACACACAAAAACTGGGATAATTTAGGTAAAAGTGCTTCATCCACATCTGGAAGAAGGGCTGCACCCTGTGGATTCACAGTGGCAGCACAATGAATGGCTGTGGGTTTACAGAGGGGGTGTGGAGAACAGCTGTGGGATGGGTTGGACTGGGAGCTGAGCCTGACCTCCAGCACCAGCACAAAGGCAGGTGACAGCAGCAGTGGCTGATGAAGTGACAGACGTGGGGGAATCACACAACTCCTTCCTCACAAAAAGAAAACACTATTTTTTAGCAGCAAAAGCTATTTGTAAATAACCCAGCAAACTGCCTTCATCTGCTCCAAGGGATGTAACACCTGTTTGGAAACAAACACCAAAGATGCTGCAATTTCCACGGCTTTATCGGGGGTCGCGCGTTCGGGCTTTACCCGCAGGAAAGCTGTTTGTTCCAGAGATCCCAGAGATTCCCCGCTGGACACACCAGTCTTACAGGCTCAACAGAAAGAGCTGGATAGGCCACCACAGAAAAACAACTAATTCTTGGTTTAGCTGTGTTATGGTTTAGGAGTATTCATAAATCATCCTCCTGATCCCTCGGGCATCCTACCAACTCCCATTATCACCTCCTTATTCTAATAGGAACAATCTCAGTGCAGCAAATCCCCCATTTTCCACAGCTTTCAATCACAACCAAAGAGTAAAGATGAAAAATCTGCATTTCAAATTATTGTTTGTTGTTATGACAACATCACATGGATTTGGTCCCTGCTGCAGTCCCAGGCTTCAGAGCATTTCCAAGGCTTTTATGCAAAGAGCGTGTTTTTAAGACACATATGCCATGAAGCCAAAGGGGTCACAGCTTCATGTGATGTAAAATATCAAGGGAAGCCTCCTGGAATATGATTCCAGAGAAAATTATCTCAGCAGCCAAGCAGAAACCTTTTTTCCTCCTAAACTTCCCCATAATATTTCAAACTGCAGCCTGGTACAAAAACTCCCAAGAAGGGTCTATGGAAGGTACAACAGTGGTAGCCTTGCCCTCCATCTGGGGTTTGGTGCGTGGGATTGTTCAGTAGGTGTGCAAATCTCATTTTCTGCACTATAAAGAATGTGAATAGACATGGGGGAACAAGAGAAAAAATAAAATAAATATACAATTGGGACCTTTGAAGCCAATAAACTGCACTACAGGAATGCACATGACAACAGCATTGCAGTTTTAGAGCCCAAATTTATCATTCTGGGTGCCTGAGACAGAGAACAGGCCAGAGATTTCATCTGGTGATTTCTGGGGATGCAGCTCTATATATTAAAAAGAAAAAAACAAAACAAAAAAAAACCCCACAACAAACCAGCAACAATTCAGATAAAATCTAGTATTAAAGATTTTCCTCAATGTCAATAAACCACACTAATGGCGTCAATTCCCATGCCAGCCATGGTGATCCTGCACTGCCACACCACTTCCATCCCACAGCTTCACCTGGACAAAGCAGGGATATTATTGGGATATTGTGAACAGATACATTTTGACATACCATTAATATTTTTATTATTTTATAGATTACTTAGAAAGTTAAAGATGGTGTTAAAGGGAGTCAGAGCAGCATCAAGGGACCTGGTCCTGGGGGAATAAACAGGAATTATCTGCTTGGATTATCAGAGACTGTTTTGAGCTCACAATTCCCTGAAGCTGGAAGGAAAGTGACATAGGAAGAACCCACCATCTCCTCCTCTTGGACGTGTTAATCCCACAGGATTCATCCTCCAGATGCTGATGTCCCTCAAATGCAACTTAAACTCAGTAGATAAGGGAGGGTGATCTGTATCTGGAAAGGTGAAGCTGAAGGACAACGATGCAGGTGAAAGGGTTAGTGAGGATCAAAGGGGGATCCCTGATCAGGTGTGACAGAAAGGGCTCCTCGGGAGGAGAAGGAGGATGAGGATGAGGAGGAGGATGAGGGGGAGGAGAGGTCTTGGCATCGTGGGGAAGGCATTCCCAAGGAAGAGCCCTGCAGTTGTCCCTGGGGTGAGGAGGGACCAAGCTGCAGCAACATCAGCATCTGACCGAAGTAAAACCAGCAACGAAGTCCAAAATGGCTTTAGAGCACTAAGGAAAAAAGTGGTTGAACTAAACCATTGCCATCTGTCTTCAGCTGAAAGCGGAGCCACACATCGATGGCGATGTATAAATAGATTGGGAGCCTTATTAAGGGTTAGTAAAATTGTCCTGACTCCTTATCTCTCCTCTCATTGACATGAATAGCTGCCATTCATTCTGGGGAGAGAATTTTCCTTGTACTGAATAAAAAATCCCTGCTCGCAACCCTCACTTTTCATCATGTGTTCCCTGCATTAGTGCAGTTATTCAGCCACAGATGTTTATTCCAGCCGAGCCCAGACTGGGACTTTACTCAGCCCGTGGAGTGAATAAAAGTCACCCAAAGCACAGAGACGGGGTCATGCAGAGAAAAGCTCTTCCCTTGTGTTCCATTTCATACTCCCCTGCCCACGAGGAGCCCGTGGTGATCCCGTGAGCCAAGGTCTGCAGAGCCTGAGTGCCTGGCACCTCATGACAGCTCGGTGAGCCCCATGGCAGGGATAACCTGTTAACCACCAAAGTGCCACTAAACCGCCCCAATTACATTTAGCAATCACTCAGTGGTTGCTGGGAACTGCACTAAGTGGCAGCTCGGGTTCACACAGCAAATATTCCCTCCCCACGCCATCCCAGCCCAGCTGTGCCTGCATTACCATGGTGTCCTGGAAAGAGGAAATACTCTGACAGGCCCATCAATATGGCCATTTTCCAAGATTTGTTTAAAAATCCTTTGTACTCAGCTCCTTGCAGACCAGCAGGCTCCTAAGTCCCCATCTGGTGTTATGGGCACAGTCCTGCCAGGGAGGCACTGGGTGGCTGTGGGCAGGAGGAGCAGCACAACGAGCCCCTGCTCCACTGCCCACTCCAGACTGTCCCTCCAGCACGCGCACGAAATGTCAAGCAACAGCAGCTTAATAAGATTTTACAAGCATCCATCTCATCTATTTCGTACGTGAGTTCATGAAAAGCAAAGTAACTCCAATTTCACGGAAAGCCAAATGTATGGATCCTTAAAATGTACGTATTTAGAAGAAAGCACTCACAGTGATATTTCAATCAGTCTAGAAATAGGATTATCTCAGAAACAGCCCCATGCTGGGTTTTCATTAGCATGTAGCACTAGAAAGATTTCATCACCTTAATAATTTTTCAAGCTTCCGTAATATCCATGATTGCCCATTAGTTCCACCGCCTCAAAGTGACCCCTCGTGTTTTTTTGTTATTAAGCAAAAAGACAGAAAACAAAATGAGATTCAACCTGGCAAATACCAGCTAATGACATCTGGGGGAAAATAATTGGAAACAGAGATTCAAGGGGGAAAAGATGCCTTGGAGCCACAGTAAATGTGACTTAATTTAAATGGTGGACAATAAATAAGATATGAGTTTGCAGCATGAGGTAGGTGCGTGAACTGCCTGTAGGTTTTCAAGCTGCATAATAACAGGTTCCCATTGCAAATGAGGGAGGGACATCACCTGGTCTTGGATGACCCTAAAATCCTCTCACCTTCACATGGTGGTGGAGCAGAGTCACCCCAATGACCTGTAACTGGAACACTCAATTACGGCAGAGGTTAAAAGGGATCCCTGGTACTGGGGTGCACTGGGGTGACACGTGGTGACAACGTGTCAGTGCCAAAGGCAGGGAGGAAATTAATAGTTTGAAGAAGGACAGAGCCAGAAATAAAAGAGATGAAATTAAGTGAGATTCAGGCTGGGAGAACACATCCCAAAGTCACACATATATTTATTTTTTACATTTGTATATATGTATGTACACATACACACACACATATATATATATGGTTGTAAGTGTATGTATATTTTATCTTCAAGAAGAATCTAAGGAAAGGAGTGAAAATCCTCTGGTTTGGACTTCTCCGGATCCATGGTGCTCAGTTGGATTTCCACACTTCCACAAAGGGGCAGTACAAAGGGATCTGCAGGAGATTTTTCTGGATTATCAAGGAGATTATTTGATTTTCTTTTCCATAATCTCTTTCTATGAATCCATCAACAGGCAATTCCCCGGACTGAGCCCCCTGATCTCCACCCAATGACCTTAACATCTCAAAAACTCAGTTTCCCGGAGGAGCACAGCTGAAGGCCTAAGACGACCAACACCACTTGTACATGGCTTTTTAGTAGATTTCCAGCTTTTGATGGTGGTTTAAAGAGATAAATCACCCCAGCAATGCCAGCCTGATCAAAACCTTTTAATTCTGCCTGTTGCAGGGCTCTCCTGTGCACTCCCTGAGCTTCCAAACATCTCATGGAGAACAGCAGCCACCATAAGCATCCAAATAATACCTAAATCTGCCCCTACTGAAACGCTACAAAAGTTTCTCTTAATTTGGTAAGGCCACAATTAGACCACAGTCAGCTAAAGGCATGAAAAGAGAAGTTCAGGGATGCCAAATTCTTTCCTTATTGTGTTTCCTTATATAAGTGATGCTCATGTAAACTGTTTAGGGCTTTGGGAACTCTAATTTTCCACTTATTACAGCCAACTTTTCCCCACTCTATTTTATAGAAGCTTCCTCCAGACCATAAGGAATCAGTAGGAAGCTGGGTTGGAGTAGGTAATTCATGGATTTTCATTTTACAGGTAGGTAAATAAGGGAAAAGAAAAACTAAAGACAGAAAAACAACCTCAGCTTCTAAAGACCACTATCACACCTTTGGTGTATAACAAAATTGCAGCTTGAAATGCAAATAGTCCCAAATTAACAAGTTTTGGTGAACAAAAGCAAGATAATAGCTTTTTTTCCGCCATACACATCTGTTCATTAGTGCTGTCTCCCAGACCACTACAGCTGCTCACAGTTTAAAAGAACAACAAACACTTCACACAATATTTACAAGAGGAATTAGCAACAGAATGGAGGCAAATAAACTTTGCTTTGAAATGTTTTGGCAATAAAATGTACTTAGCAAATTTTTATGTATCCTCTGAAACCACCAGGTGGTTTGATTGTGGTGATGTAGCCTGACCCAGAGGAAAACTGAATATTCTATTAGAAGTTTTGCCTAATTTTTTGTTTTCAGTTTGATGAACAGGTTATTTTGGTATGCCTCACATTAGTTTTAGGGTTAGGCAATTCAGCGACTCTTTTTGCATGACCCATTTGTTATAATCAGACACTGAAAAATTTCCCTGATTGTATTAAACCACCCGTTTTGTCACTTTTTGCCCCTGTCACCCTTTTCGTATGGTTTATACATCCATAGGGATATTCAGGTGAACTTTAAAAATTTAGAGTATTTCTATTATAATTTTAGAGTAGTTTTGGAGTGATTTTGCGGCATTTAATCAGTTCAGGACAGCCTTTAAAAACACGGTTGTTTTAAATCTTGATTTCCCAGGACGTGGCCTGACCAACAGACTCACAACCCCCAGCGCCAATTTTGCCACTTGTCTCTCATAGTTTTAGGATTTTTTTTGAGTGACACTGCTGAACTTGTCAGGTGGGTTTTGAGAAATAAGATTTTAAAGAGGAAAGAAGTGATAAAATATCCCTGTATCCTCTTCCCTGCCTGGAGCCTGTTCCCTTGCCTTGGGGCACTTTGTTCCTCCTCCTCCTCTGCTCTTCTTTCTCTGAATTTCACACAATCCTCCAGCCTCCTCCATTTTTTCCCTCTCCTTCCCTACTTGGGTCCTTAGACACTGTGAAAAAGTCCTTGCTGGAAAAAAAAAAAATGGCATGGGAATGCACAGCTCCTCCAAATCCTGTAGGAATTTTACTCGGGGATAACCCAGTCTGGGTTTCATATCTGGGATGCACCTTGGAAAGAGACTTTCCCCCTAAATATCCCCCCAAGTTTTTATTGGCATTTTACTAGGCAACACACCATCCCAAATAAAGAAAAGAAGCCTCGGAAATTGATACTGCTGGGGGAAAAATAAGCCACTGAAATGTAACTGAAAAATAAGCCCTGAATTTATTTTCAAAATTATCCATTAGAACCATTGCTGTGTGGTTTGAAGTGCCCAAAAGCAGAAGGATTCAGAAAAAGGGATCTGAATGTCACACAGAGAATGGAAACATCCAGAAATGAGGTAGATAAACAAGTAATTTATAACCTTTCACGGTTCAGGGACTAAACATAACATTAACTCCTTGTAGGTAGGAAGACACATCTTATTAAGCAAATGATTCCTGTGACCTCTTCATATCTCCCTGTCTTCCTGCCTCTGTCGGAAACCACGAGGCAAAGCAGGAGCGCAGGTCCACCAGAGGCACTAAATGTAGATGAAAAGTTTTGGGGGAAGAAACTCAAATCTCCTCCTGAGCAGTTTCATTGCAATGAAAATAAATAAAGGATGAGAAATAAATAGCTGCATAAAGTTAAAGAGAACTGTTTCTGAGAGGAACACTTCCCAGAGTTCTCACTGTGCCACGGGTGAGTCCTTGGAGCCACGGGCAAGGGGCAAATGCCAGGGAAGTGCACAGGGATGGCTTTCTCCTGGAGAGGCTCATAGCCAAACCATGCCTGGGAATGTCACCCAAAGCCCCAGGTGGTGGCACAAAGTGTTTGTTAATGAGGAATCTGTTGCTTTTAATGACTTCTAATCACTGATTTTAGAACCTATGATTCTAAAAGGAGGCAAACAGAGCCCTGGCACACACCACTTACCATTCCTGGCATCCTCTGAGGGGGGAATAAAGGCTGCCCAGGGATCAGGGCAATGGGAAACCAATGCAGTGTGTGCAGGTCCCTGTGCCACCTCCTGACCCTGCAGGTGAAGTGACTGTTGTGGCACAGCTGGGCAAGGCCATGGATGAAAGTGGCCCAAACCAAACGTACCGAGTGTCTCAGGAGCAATTATCACAGAATGATTTGGGTTGGGAGGGACCTTGGCGATTATCTAATACAAAGGCACAGCTCAGCCCACCCTAAAGGAAACCTTGCAGCACTGCAGCCCGTTCCTCCAGCTCGGGGGGTTCAGACCCCAGCTGTAGCCCAGTTACCCCTGCTTAAATAGGAAACAAAAAATCCCCCTTCATTTCTGCTGCTGTGGTGTCTGTGATGTTTCTCTGAGGAGCAGCCACACACATGGGACTTGTGGAACCCCAATAGCAGTGACAAGGTTTTTGTTGCACCAATTCACCAATTCTACCCCAGACATTTCCCTCGTGCCATCCCAGCACCCATCCCTTGTCAGCCAGCACAGCCACCCCACACAGTGCTTTTCCAAGAACAGTTGTGATGCAAGATGCTGCATTCCCTATTATCTGCAGGAAAGCAGGCGAAGACAATGGAGAAGAAAGGGTAATCCCACAGGACATCCGTGGCTGGCAAGAGATATCCTGAAGCAGGCTGGAATTGCAGGCGGAGTTAGGAACGTAAGAATGATGAAGCTGGGGAAGGGAAACAAAAAACCCCAACAAAAGAAGCTGCTCTTTTGTCCTCCTATTTCTCTCCTTGGCTCACAGTCCTGAGATAACAATGACTGCTCCTCCCTGGCCGTGTGAAAGTTAGAATTTGTGGAGCCTGGGGAACGCTGGGGCAGGGAGAGAGGGAAGGGAAATATTCCCAACCATTCCCCGTGGCACTGGGAGCCCAGAGCTGGCGTTGCTCCGAGGAATGGCCCTCGCTGGGATGGCCGAGTGCAGCTCTGCAATTACACCGCTGTAATTAGAAGCAGCTGCCCCAAGCAGCAGTCGTGGCTGTGGAGAAAAGGGCAGTGTCCATGTGGGAAGGCTCCCTGACCTGGTGTATTTAAAGGGAATTTTCCTCCTTGCGTGGCTTGAACAGGTGAGGAGCTGGCACGGGCTGAGGGCTGGTGGAGGGATGGGAGAGCCATGGACAAGGAGCTGCCTCTTCCCTTCCCCCCATCTGGGGATGTGAGAAATAGTGCTGGGTGTGCAGAGAGAGGAAGGAAAAAAATAAAAAAATGGGAAAGGCAGCTTAGGGCAAACATTTATCAGGCGCCTGGTTCTCCCAGCAGCACTGGGGGAGCTGTGGGTACAGCAGCCTTGAGAGCCTGAGGGAATATTGATGGGGATATGTTGGCCAGAGCACAAATGCCAGCTTTGCAAAGGTGGAGAATGAGCAATGCTCCAGTGACTGGCTGGGATGGGATGTGCCTTAGGTGCCCACCCCAGCCCTGGCTCCTGCTCCCTGCTGCACAGCCCTGGGAGCCCTCTGTTCTGTTATCCCCTCCAATGGGAAGAGATGCTCAGACAGTGCTCCCACCCCTCCTGTCCTGTCTGCCTTCCCAGTGAGTCCCATCCCAGGGTGGCTGCTCCATGACTGGAGTGAAAAATGCTTCAACTCATTCATATGTTCTGAATGTTTCCATTTTAAGGCTTTTTCTCCAGGGAATGGTGCAGAGCTCCCACAAACACAGCACCTGTGAGCATCACCCGGGAGAGCTCTTCCCACATTTGCTATGGACTGTGCCACTGGAGTCACTCTCCCACTTTGTCCCTGCTTTCATACAACAAATAACTTACTTTTTATAAACCCAATGATTTTATTGTTCACCGGTGAAAAAACGATTTAGGGTTGGGCAGCCTTCCTTTCCAACTCAGATGGAAACACCCAGAAACCCCTCCAGCACCTCACATCGTCTGCTCTCCTGCAGGGTTACCAAACCCAAACCTCCCAAAATCCTGTTTTCTGGCCAAGGGATCCCTTACAAGATGTCTGCAATAGAAAATTCTGGTTTCTTGCGTTTTCCCTTCCCTTTCTCTTGCAGCTTCTGTTTTCCTGACTATTACTCAACGTTTCAGGGGACACAAGCTTTTATTTTTAACTGAGTGACTCAGTTCTGATGTGATCAATTGATGGTTAAAGCTGGGATGTTAAGGAAAAAACACACCAAATACCCTGAGACTTCTTGATAAAATCACAGACATCGGCGAGACTGGATGAAATAAGACACTTCCCAGAGTTTGCCCTAGATACCAGATGCAAATCAAAGCTAAATGGGCTCTGAAACTTGGAGTGGATGCAGCTCCCCACTGATTTCATCTGGAGCAGTGGGTGCTCAAAAACCTGATGTAAGACATTTAGTTCCTTCAGCAAAAGCGAGGGCCCGAGGGTCTCCCATCAAACAGAAACCCCAGTGAGGAATCCCCCGGCTCCCGCAGCAGATGCTGAGCCAAACCAGGAAAGCAGCGAAGCAGGAAACCACTCGAAACCGGGGTTTTGAGCAAAATTGGCTGAGGAAGGCAGGAGAGGGACTGAGCCCCAACACGAGCTGCCAGGCCCTGGGCGGGCAGAGGAGCCCCTGGAGCAGATGCTGCCCGAGCAGGCGCTCCCAGCGCCTCCTCTCATCACTCACACGCTTCTTTAGATGAATAACAATGTCACACGGTGCTTTTCTGCCAAATCTGGCCTGCTCTGTCGTTGCAGGGCTCTCCAGGGCTCCAGCACTCTGGGTTGCAGAGTGATCTGTGTGGACAGTGAACAAGGGCAGGTTGGGCATGGCGTTAAATACCAGCAAAAGGGGCTGCCAAACCCTAATCCCTCTGTGGGAACCAGTTCTCTACCAATTAAAAACAAGTGGTTACAAACATATAAAGGCCACACTCAAAATACTTTATTTTTGCTGAACAGCTGGTATTTGATTACCTGAAGGCTAAAAAATGGTTTATTGTGAACATAACTCTACACCGATGATGGAATCATAGAATCATGGAGTGGTCTGGGTTGAAAGGGACCTTAAAGCTCATCCAGTCCTCACAGTCCCACCCCTCCTGCCATGGGCAGGGACGCCTCCCACTATCCCAGGGTGCTCCAAGCCCTGTCCAACCTGGCCTGGGACACTGCCAGGGATCCAGGGGCAGCCAGAGCTTCTCTGGGCACCCTGTGCCAGGGCCTCCCCACCCTCCCGGCCAAGGATTCCTCCCCAATGAAGAACATTTCTTGGCATGTTTCAATCCAATGGATCCTGGGGCTCAGAGGTGCCATGATACAGCGGTGAGTTTCCTAGGGTGGAAGCACCCAACACGAATTTGCCTTGATAATTCCCTTTCTTCATTGTTTCTCTATTTGCAGGAGCAGCCCATGGGAGTACCCAAAAGCCTCACCCCACGTGGGCTTTGCAATTACCTGCTCATTTACTTGGGAACAAAGAGTGGCTTTAGGGTTGTTTAATCCTTCTGCCAGATGTAACACGATGGCCTGCAGATCCATCAGAGGCATCCAGCCTGAGGCACACGCCAGTGAGATAACAGTGCTGCACCAATTATACTTAATAATATTCATATTTATAATGGCAAACCATCCATCGTGGGTATTAGCTGTCTTTGACATTGTTTAAAGTGATGAAGGAGATAAAATAAACCCAGCAGCTTCCTCTATTACCCGGAAAATAACCGGTGAGAAGTAATAATAAACTGCAAAGCACAGAGGAACCAAAGCTTTCTGCTGCAGATGGACTTGGTCCTGAGGGAAAGGTCTCTGTTTTGCTTTATCTTCCTTGGCTACTTAAAAAAAATGAAGGCAGCAGAATCCGTGGATAAATTAAACAAGGCAGTCACTCTCCAAACACTGAATTGCACCACCAGCCTTAATTAGATCTCGCAGCCCGACTGTGAAAATTGGGGCCTTTAATTTGCGAGTTATGGTAACTTGCTGGTGTTTATTAACCTTGCATGCTCAAATTCTAGGTTTCACAGCACTGTGCATCAGCCATCCATTCCTATGGAGAGCTTTGCTAAAGTGGTGGTTTCCAAAAATTCCTGCATCCTCAGGGAGAAATCAGCAGCCACTGATGACATCTGTCTGACGAACACTCATGTTGTCAGTGGTGCTCGAGGTCAGCTGACACACGAACCTGTGATGGGGGGGTCCCAGTGCACGAGCACAAATCCTTTTTAACCCTCCCAATGCCCCTGTGTCCTGGGAGCTCTGCCCTAGCCATGAGCTTTCCTGGGAAGGACTCTGACACAGCTTAAAAATCCACACATTTTCTATCTGTGTGTTTTTCCCCCTGAACTTGATAATTATCCAAGAGTTTCACATATATGAGGCATGAAGGAATAGTGCAGTAATTGCCTTAAATGCTAAATCTTGGGGGAATTCAGGCTCGTACAAACAGATCATCCTTCCCCTCATTGGTGGCTGTTTCTGTGTGGTGCTTAAATTGCAGTAATGAACCTGCTACAATGCTACACCCTGTTGTTTGATCAGCTCAGGGGCTCGTGGCTGCGGAAATAACTCCTTACCTCCAGCTATGACATAAAAATAGTGTGTTTAAAGGATCCCAGGCAATCCTAGTCCTGGTGCTGCAGATCAGGTCAGAGAGGAGCCTGTGCTGAAGGCATCGATATCCATCGATATCCAGGTGGAATGGTGCAAGGCAGCAGCAAGACAGATCTAGGGAACGGTCTGCAGACCTAAAACCCTGAAGTTTTAGCCTGATTTCATTAGACCCACCGATGTATCTGAGAAAAAGGCAGAAAAGCTTTTGGGTTCACAACCCCCTCATCAGAGCTGACAGAGAATACAAGTTCTACGTGAGCTTGAGTGCTCTGCTGAATTAGGGCCCAGCATCAATTCAAGGCCATTGCTCTGCAATTTCTCCCTTAATTTTGTCGCTATTTGCTCCTTTCTCCCAGTGCTGAATGTGCTAAAAGAGGGTCCTGCTGGATGCAATATATGGTTATCTAGAAGAGTCTTCACACTTTAAACCATAAAGAAACAATTTCCTCTGAATACAGGGAGTTGATTACTGCCACAAGCCTTCCTAGGCAGGGGGAATAGAAAGCTTGGATGGCCTAAATCAAATGTGCTGCCTCACTTTAGTTTAATAAAATCATCAGGACATCGTTTAGTACCTCATCATTAAATATTGAAGCCTGCTTTTTAATTCAGGGGTAATTCTAAACCTGCCTCTTAGAGTTTACTTTTGCTTTTTCCTGCGACTATTTCAGACTCGATGCCTGAAATATGTCAGCAATTAAAGTGATAGCAGGGCAGATATGAACTGCTGAGGGCAGATATAAACACATAAACATGGACAAGGAGGTAAAATGGATGGGCAGTTAAACATGCAGAAGGATGCAATCCTTGCCCCTGTCTCTGTGGCTCCTTGTTGCTTGTGACCCTGTTTAAGATGTCCAGATGTCTTTTGTAGCCCTTCTTAGAAAAAAAACAAAAATAAAGGCAGAACTCAGGGTTTCTAATTCTGATCATTCTTGCTGTTTACACTTCAGCTTGCGGCTTTGTTGCCACAAAAGATTTGGATATACCCCAGTAAAATCTGCTAAGTGAACAGATTATTTACTTCCTTGGGATTTTTGTCAAAGTGTTGATTAAATTAAGACATATTACTGGCTTCATATTTACATCTGCCCCTGCCATTTCCATTACTGAGCCCTCCTCAATCAACACAAGGGAACACAGCAAACTGTTCCTCCTGTAAGCTGTGCCTGAGACACTGAGAAAGCAGACTGGATGTATGTCCCCCATTGGAATATTTCCTGCCTTAATCCTAAATCCAGACTCAGTTCTGCACCTTACACCCACCCCCAATGACTCTGCACTACTATCAAAGCTAATGAAGGAAAGTTAATACATTTTCCAGATCTCTGTAAAAACTTACTTGGCCAATTATCTTGTCTAATTGCATTACACATTGACAGATGAATACACGACCCCTTGACATTTTAGTTTGCCACCTATAAATCTGCAGGAGAGACCCCATTCTTATTTAGTTTGTCTGATTTAGATTTTAAGTTGCTTTGCTGAATTATGCCTTTAAAAATTAACTGTTGGTGTGCTACATCGAATAGATTTTCCTTGTGCCAAGTGGTAAAACTCTGTAACTACTCTGTAGGAGACAAGGATAGGAGTTGCTGGAGGAATGAAATGACGGAAGAGAGGAAATGGGAGATACGTGGTGATCATTGGAAGCCATGAGCAGAAACCTGCAGCCAGCTCTGATGGGAGCCAAAGGCATCGCTGGAGGTTGGGCGTTAAGTGACCCCTTTAGTACTGGCAAGAAAAAGACCAAGAAGCTCGAGTGGAACAATTTTCATCATGGGGATGTAGAAACAACAGTGCTTTCAATGTGTTTTCCACCCAAAAGTTAGCCCCAGGTATAACCAGTATCTGCTCAAGTAGAATTCCCAATTTCTTGCCAGACATCACAACTCCCCCTGCCCTCAGCACACACCTCCCCGTTGTACTTGCCCATGTCCTTAGGTGACTGGCAATGATGTCTGGAAGTTTATCTCTATTTTATCCATATTTTTAGCTCAGAAAATTACCCAGAAGTGCACTTTGCTTTTACGTCCCTTTCTGCCAGTGTTGCTGGACCACCTGTAGGGGCTTTTAGCACTAATGCTCCTCTCTGCTCTTCCCCTGGGTCGGGGCATGGCCTGGGGGTGCCACCACCAGCTTCACTCTGCTGATGGTCTTAAACACACTCAACTCTAGGGTTTTGAGGAGTTTGGGGAAGTTTTTTGGGGTTTTTTTGTGTTTTGTTTTTTGTTTTTTTTTTTCCGAAGTCCCCCTAATCTCTTCCCCCTTTAATCCTGGATTTACAAATCCCGTCAGATTTCCAGCAATGAAACTCCACTGCCCACCCTCTGCCTCTCCTTCCTTTATTTCAGAAGTCCTGTTTGGACACTCATTTCTCACCACCATCTCTTTTATCATCACATCCATGGAAATAGACCTCAAATAGAGCAACCTGTTGCTGTGTCCTGCTCATGCAAGAGCTCTCAGGGAAATCCTTCCCACGGGGTCAGGGTGGTACCAGCAGCCTGCACCGCCTGCAGCTCATGGGGATTTGGAACACTGAGGTGTACCCCAGCTGTGTCTCCAGCCTGAAGCCTTTGGGACTGAAGGGGCAGCCCCTGGGAGCAAACTTTGCTGCTGGCAGCGGCCTCTGGGATCTGCACAGGCAGATCTGCAGGAAGACATCATTTCCATTTGCCTCGAGGAGATTAAGTTTGCCGCTTGCTGTGGTTTATCCTGTCAAATCGAGCTGGCTGCAGGGCTTATCAGGCAAAGCAATAGAGCTGCCAGATAAAGAGGAGACTTTCCAAACGTACTGAAAGTTGCTTAGCACAACCTCGCCCACCTTCCTTCCTTCCCCCCACCCCTGCAAGCCATTTTTGGAACTGAAAAAGAGAAAATTAAGATAGGTTTTTAGGCAGGCCAGAACTCTCCTCCATGCATTTCAAGAGGCCTGGCACAGCTGGATGCTCACTGATATTTGGCCAGGTGTGTTAAGTTATTTAAGCCATTATTTTTTACCACTCTTGCTTTAGAGCCATAAAGAGATATTAGAGCAGCCAAAGGTCATCTGAAAGTTCTGTATCAATAGCACCCTACTCATCCCAAGGCAAATACCCACATGGCCAAGAACAGCAATCTTTGTGCTTTACAGGTGGAAAAGAGACGGTGAGGGGTTAAGGAGCTGGTCCAAGACCTCTTTGCCAGATGGCACCGAAGAAGGGATGAAGGGTTAGAAGTATTTTTGATGCATCATCCCACCAGATAGTGCACATTTGGTCAGGCATCGTAGTGAAGGGAAGGGCTTTGGGGGTTGGAGTGTGAATGGAGAAGCTGGAGAGGAAAAAAAAAAAAAAAAAAAAAAAAAAGAGGAAGAGGGGGGAAAAGTTCTTTTCAATCCATTTGGCACAAAGGACTGTGTGCCTGGTGAGCAGCACAGGTAGCCAAGCTGCAGAATTCACTGGGAAGGAGGGGATGTGCTCATTATTAGGGTATAATGATCTGTTTGATAACATTATTGATTATACTGCTTCATTATTGCAATGATATTATTTAATTTCTCCCCTTATGCTCCCTGCTTGCTTTGTCACCACACAGTAACAAGCACGTCATGTTATCATTATTAATACTCCCTTCTCTTGAAAACAAAAGAAGGATTTCCCTTTTGGTCAGCAGTCCATGGATCATTCAGAGAAGCAATAAAGGGACCTCCAAGGTTTCTCCCAGTTACACCAGTCCACCCCGAAAGAAGGATTTCCCTTTTGGTCAGCAGTCCATGGATCATTCAGAGAAGCAATAAAGGGACCTCCAAGGTTTCTCCCAGTTACACCAGTCCACCCCACACACAGCAAATGTGACCTCTGACAGGACAGCTGCAGCCGTGGTGGGTTTTCCTGCAGAGACCTGAGCACCCTCCTGTCAAAACGGGAAGCTGCATCACAAAACCCACTGTGCAAAGCTTGGGTAAGTCCTTCTGACATCCCACCTTGCAGTGCTTTGCTGCTCCAGCAGGTTTTAAAACACTCCAATTACAATCAGACTGTGTAGATCTATCTAACAGACAAATGCAGCTTGGAGTTTGCAAGCAGGAACACATTGAGGATGATGTTGCTTTTAAACTAATGGGATTTGTAGCTCTCCCAGGTCAGGGAAGAGCCAACTGCTGTGATGCAGAGACAGAAGAAGCCACATTAGCCAGGGCACTGCAGGGCTTTCCATATTACAGCATTAGAATAAAAATAATGTGCTAGAAAATGCTGTTTTGCAGCAGATTGGAGAGCACAGCGATTCCTGGCATGGCGCTGGATCAAAGCCGAATCCTATAGCATTAATTATGCAAACACCGATGAGAGACATTTTGCTGGTTAAAGCAAAGAAAAATAATCAGATCAGTGTCGTTACAGTGTGAAGCAGCAAAACAGATTCTGTGCAAACGATTAAATTCATTTGTGCAGTCAACCTGCACGGACATTTCTTCCAGATTCGCGAGTTCTTGTGCCAGTTTTCTCACATTTGAGAAAACAC
>VWZT01008461.1:153709-220841 GCA_013397055.1 Pachycephala philippinensis
CTGTGTGCCTGGTGAGCAGCACAGGTAGCCAAGCTGCAGAATTCACTGGGAAGGAGGGGATGTGCTCATTATTAGGGTATAATGATCTGTTTGATAACATTATTGATTATACTGCTTCATTATTGCAATGATATTATTTAATTTCTCCCCTTATGCTCCCTGCTTGCTTTGTCACCACACAGTAACAAGGAGGTCATGTTATCATTATTAATACTCCCTTCTCTTGAAAACAAAAGAAGGATTTCCCTTTTGGTCAGCAGTCCATGGATCATTCAGAGAAGCAATAAAGGGACCTCCAAGGTTTCTCCCAGTTACACCAGTCCACCCCACACACAGCAAATGTGACCTCTGACAGGACAGCTGCAGCCGTGGTGGGTTTTCCTGCAGAGACCTGAGCACCCTCCTGTCAAAACGGGAAGCTGCATCACAAAACCCACTGTGCAAAGCTTGGGTAAGTCCTTCTGACATCCCACCTTGCAGTGCTTTGCTGCTCCAGCAGGTTTTAAAACACTCCAATTACAATCAGACTGTGTAGATCTATCTAACAGACAAATGCAGCTTGGAGTTTGCAAGCAGGAACACATTGAGGATGATGTTGCTTTTAAACTAATGGGATTTGTAGCTCTCCCAGGTCAGGGAAGAGCCAACTGCTGTGATGCAGAGACAGAAGAAGCCACATTAGCCAGGGCACTGCAGGGCTTTCCATATTACAGCATTAGAATAAAAATAATGTGCTAGAAAATGCTGTTTTGCAGCAGATTGGAGAGCACAGCGATTCCTGGCATGGCGCTGGATCAAAGCCGAATCCTATAGCATTAATTATGCAAACACCGATGAGAGACATTTTGCTGGTTAAAGCAAAGAAAAATAATCAGATCAGTGTCGTTACAGTGTGAAGCAGCAAAACAGATTCTGTGCAAACGATTAAATTCATTTGTGCAGTCAACCTGCACGGACATTTCTTCCAGATTCGCGAGTTCTTGTGCCAGTTTTCTCAAATGTGAGAAAACACGGAGCTCTCACACAAATCCATGTCTGACGTGGTGACAGTCCTTAAGAGTTTGGGTTTTTTAAAATTTTCATAGTTTATCTGACTGGTGAGTCTCAGCCACAGAGAAAAACTAGCCAGGCACGTATGTGTGCATTGCTCTTGTCACATCTGAGAGACAAGTGCAAATTAGAGCCCTTTTCTATAATAAGACTTAGTTAAAATAGTAGCAAATGGCAAAATTCAGGTAGAAGGGAGAAAATAAACACCTTCACATAACAACTAAATTTGTATAAGGCCAGTTCTTTAAAATAATCCAGCAGCACACCTGGCTGAGTACATACACACAACCTGCCTCAGGTTGTATTTAAATCGGTGTGGAGGATTGGAGAACCTAGAAGGGAAAATCACCACGTTCCTAGGGAAAGACATGGGCAGGAGGCAATTCCTTGTGTGTGGGTATTTGAGGAGCTAAGCGTGGCTCCATGGGCACAACTCTCACTGAGTGTCACCCAGGTTTCTGCCTCGGGCATCTTTTCCCCCCCCGTGGTATTTTGGATTCACTATCAAGCTCACATTTGGAGCCCTGTCCACTTCCATAAGATTAATTCTGCTGCCTTTACTTGTCAGGTTTTAATTGCTTTGTCAGACGATAATTACAGCTCTTTCCCAACTCTGCTCTCTGGGCTATTCCATCCCAGAGCCAGCTTTCTTACGAGAGCCTCCGAAATCCACGAAAATATTTCCAGCCAGATCCCCACTCTGGGATCGCTCACAAATACCTGCAGCTGTTCCCTTGTTTAGAGGTTTTGTTTAAAAGGGCATTGCTCAGATCTCTCATTTTTCTGAAGAGTGCAACGCCGAGGTTTCTATCCCAGGATTCGCCCTTATCCTCCCTTGCCCGAGGCAGCCGAGCGCTGTAACACCGAGTGCTTCTCACCAGCCCGTGCCAGAGCCCGGCTGCCTCCTGGCTGCCCTCTTTTGTGACACCTACGGAGATGCATTGTTTAAAACCTCGCTTATTGTCCCTGCTGCACCCAGGAGGTTTCTTTCTGATGCAGCTTTTTACCCATCTATTCTTCTCCTCGTGGACTTGGCTGTTTAATCCCCCTTATGCACTGTCAGCAGTCACAGAAAGCCAAGGAGCTGGAAAAATCACAGAATAATTTGGGTTGGAAAGGTCATCTTGTTCCACCCCCTGCCATTTCACCTCCCACTATCCCAGGTGGCTCCAAGCCCCGTCCAACGTGGCCTTGGACACTTCCAGGGATCGGGCAGCCACACATGCTCTGGGCAGCCTGTGCCAGGGCCTCACAGGGAAGGACTCCTTCCCTATACCTTATCCGAATTGACCCTCCTTCAGCTTTAAGCCATTCCTCCTTGTCCTGTCACTCCAGGCCCTTGTCAAAAGTCCCTCTCCAGCCTTACTGTAGCCCCTTTTAGATACTGCAAGGGGCTCTAAGGTCTCCCTGGAGCCTTCTTTTCTCCAGGCTCAACAGCCCCAACTCTCTCAGCCTGTCAGCAGATTTTTCTGTGTCCCCACTCTTCACCTTTAATAATTTGAGTGGTTATATGATGCTAATGAACCCAAGAGGCCACTTATTTTAGAGGGGCACCTAAAGCTTCAGAAGTTTGTCTTCGCCCCCCAAGTCCTGCTCTCTTCTTTCCAAGCTTGTAACAAAACCTGCCTTCACCATGTCTGCATCAGCCTTTAACAGCTGGAACTCCAAGCGGGACCTGGGCCTTCAGTATCTCTAGGTCTGTATGTAAATTGTACTAAAATGAGTGTTTCCACAAAAATAACTACGTCTACTTCTGGCAACCACTTGATCTCACATCTCTTAAAAATATTATAACCATTTCAAAACTCTTGACTCCAGCTTTGATCCAGACACGCCAGGAAACTGTTATTTCTATATTGCAACCACATTTGAGCACCAATCCCACTGAGCTCCTAGTGACCATGTTTTAAAAATGACAAGAAACAATCCTTTGGATACAACAATAATGAGTTCTCAGGAGCTTTGCTGTCCTGGAAGAAGGTCACCTGCTGAAGAGCATCCTTGGCAGGGCCAAGGGATTTTGTTCACGCACCAGAAAGCAGCAAAGCTGAGGGGTGGGCACAGCTCACAGCCAGGAGCAAAGGGTTCAGGCAGCTGAAACACCCCAAAATGTTTAACACTGCCACCTCTCTAAGAGAAACACACTCTGAACACCCTAAGATACACCTCAGCAAAGTTATTTCCCTCTTTCACTTATTTTATTGATCCTGTAGTAACTGGAACAGCTCTAAATTGTGACTGAGACAAGACAATCATCATTTGAACCTCCACGAAGGCCCCTCCCTCGCTCTGCAGGACAGGTTGGTGAATCCTGAGCCCTCCGTGCTTCCCACAGGATGCGGGCAGCGTGCCCTGCCCCTGCCCGCTGCGGCTCTCGTGCCGGCTCTGCCGAGAGGGACCATCTGCTCTGCAGCCAGGAAAAGGCACTCTCGGCTCCGATGGAGCCAGAGCTGCATCCAGACGAGCGAAAGGATTTCTGTTTTAGCCCTTTCTCTGGTGCTCACCCATAGTTCGTTCTCTGATGTTCATTTTTCCTATGTTTAAGTAGGAATGTGTGGCCATAGTTATTATTCTGCTCAAAGCCAAGCCCTTTATCCCATTTTATTCCTTACATCCCAAAGCAATACCACACAGAGCCAAGCTATCCCCATCTCCCTATTCCCCACCATTCAAAGGACCACGTCCCCTTCTCTTTATGGCTTCCACAATGAACCTGCAGAATTGCTAAGCTCTGAAAATTCATTTTTTTCTTGAGTTTTAATGCTGCCTTATGGGTCTTTTGTGCGTTGTCAAACAAGCTGCTGTCGAGCTTTACCTCTTTTTGTCCTCTCCTTCTGTAATTAGCAAAACTTCGTGGCCAAAGCCTCTGTTGTATACAAAGCACCTGCATTTCATCTCATTGGAAGCAGCAGTTTCCTAGCTGGAATGCAAGCACCTGCCTCTTGAAGCACAGTAATCCCTCTAATTGGCTCCTCCTCTCCATTTTGCCTCTAAATATGCATTTTGTAGGGTGAAAAGAAGTGCTGCCACCTGCTACCACTCTTTTTTTTTGCATCGTTCCCAGTGGATTTCTTCTACATATTTATCCAGGGCAGAGAAGCTGTTCCCTCTCCAGGTTTATTCTCCACAAGTGTCATGTAATGGGTTTCCATCCTTGCAGGAGGGACACGTGTGGCTCCCAGAGCTGCTTCCCGAGCTGACCCGCAGCTGCTGGCACATTTGGGATTTGCAAAGCCTTTAATTATCCCCCTTTCATTGTATCAGTCCAACACTGCCTCTGAGCACGTAATATATTATTTTAGTAGGCTGCCACAAGAGATCTCTTGGAAATATAATTTAATTCATGAGCTGACATAGGTGTATGCTGTTTGTATTATAACTTACAGCTTTCTTAATATTGGAGTTGTCCCCAGTATTTGGGAGTTGCTCTTTTGTTGGCTTTCCATGAATATTTGCAGTCCCCAGGAGTGCTTGTGCTACTGATGATGCAAACAAAATAATATGTATAAGCATATTATTTAGAAATTTCAAATACCTCATGAAAGCTTTCAATGACAAGGTTTAGACTCATCAGATGTGCCCGTGGGGCAAGAAGAAGAGGGAATAGAAAACTAATCTCAAGCACAAAACATTTAGCTTTAAACAAAATTTCTAAGGGATTTTGTGTCTCTTCATCGTGCTAAGGTCACACGTTGTGTTATCCAAGTGAAATACACAGTTATCAACCCAGCTTTTTGATAATAAAAGCTACTGGTGAGAGAGCTATTGATAATTCTGGCACCAGAACACTAATTGATATTGCTTGCAGGCACTGGCAGTCCTCACTGCTTCGGGCAATCACTTTTGCGTGAATTTAGATATTTTCCCTTAATTCTAGACAGAATGCAGAGAACATTTTAGCTAAAGAAGCGAGTTTCAAGGCAAAACATGGAACTTGTTAAGAATCATTAGCATAATTTTGAAGGATTCTTGGGCTTCTGCCTGTTCAGTTTTGCATTATTTGGGGCTCAGCCACCAGCAAACTGCTGAACAAGGTGTTCACTTCCGTCCTCCTCGGTGAGTCCTACACGGGCTGGTGTACACCTGAGCAGGGTGAGGAAGGCAGCAGGGACACATTGCACCATCAAAGGTCAAGGAAAGACACTTTCCTAAATACAAACGGACTTAGGCATGGACAGAAATCTCCATGGGCCCAAGAGAGATTTCTCAGAAGTGTCAGTAGCTCAGTCTCCTGAAGCTTCCCCAGAAAATGTGGTTTGGCACTCACAGGCCCCTATCACTTCTCAGCTCCTACATATCTTATCCAAATCGTTGCTTCCCTCCCTGCCTTCAGGAGAATACCAAATGCTTTCCAATACTGCACCTCTTGCTACTAAAAGCCATCAGGAAATCATCCCTTCATGCATACTTGAGTGTATCACATCTGTGAATCTGAGAGAGATGCAATTCTTCTTGAAAAAATCCATTTTAAAAACCATCAGCATTTGCCAAAATCTGCTTCCCCTCTAGAATAAGCTCCCTAATAAACTCCAGCCACTAAAGACCCCGGGCCAGTTTATCATCTCTTTTCCATGACCTTCATCTAACTTCAGCTCTCATACTCAGAGCAGGAGTGAGTTATTTTGATTAACGATGATTGCCTCTTTGTCAGCTCAGTAAATCAACTAAAATAAGAAACTCATACCTTGAAAGATTTAGAGGAGTTGCTGCCAAGTATTTTTATAAGGTCTTTATTCACTCTCTGTTGTGGGCTCTACTCTCAAATGTGCCACAATAAAACCCCTCGCGCTCTCAATTCCCCTCCCTCCTTCTGCAAACGTTGCATTTATCCGTGTTTTCCGCAGAGCTGATACATTCATACAGCTGTAGGGCTGCTTTATTTCCTTGTTTGTGCAGAGTCATCACTGATCATACACACGATGTAAGCACAGCAGGAAGATTCGGGGTGGATCACGACTCTGGCTGTGACAGGAGGGGTTACGTTAACAGCCGCTGGAGGCTGAAGGGCTTGAAAGTTGCCAGGGGTGGAGCACTTCAATCCATTCCAGTCTGACAGGCAAGGGTTAATGGCTGTAAACTGGTAGAGAATAGGTTTGGATTAAATATAAGGAAGAAATTCTTCCCTGTGAGCGTGGGGAGGCCCTGGCACAGGTTGCCCAGAGAAGCTGTGGCTGCCCCATCCCTGGAAGTGTCCAAGGCCAGGCTGGATGGGGCTTGGAGCACCCTGGGATGGTGGAAGGGCAGGAGGGTTGAAACCTACACTTCCAGAGATCCAGGGGCAGCCACAGCTTCTCTGGGCAACCTGTGCCAGGGCCTCCCCACGCTCACAGGGAAGAATTTCTTCCTTATATCTGATCTAAACATCCCTCTTGTTCTAAACACCCCTTTTCAGTGTCCTGCCAGCAGCTGGAAGCTGTCAAAGAGGGAGGGATGGGAAATGTTGATCTTAAAGATATTTTTCCAGCCTAAATGATTCCATAATTCTGTGATGGACACGGCCAGCTCTGTGGCAGTGGTGGCCTTGTGGCCCCACACGTGCATTAAGGGTGAGATTTCCCTCCACCATTTTGGGAACAAGTCGAAACAGAGACACCTTTGATGCCTTTGACACCAGAGACCCAACATGTCACAGGTCAGGACAGCACAGGCAGACGATCAAACCACCAGCTTGAGCTGATGACAGAGTGGAAAAGCACCTTGTTCCTTCCTGGTCTCCTCGTAACATGGCATGAGGATGGGGATCATGAGGGTTTGACATGGAAAAGGGGAGAGCAAGGGGAAGAAGAGAAGAAAGACCTCTTAGAGATGAGTTTTTGTCCACGGCACCCCATCAGCTCAACCACCAAGGGCACAAGAGAGAAAAGTTTTCAGCAAAGCAGTGACACTGAGACCAGGATCTGCACCTTAAATACGACTCAAATAGAGCTGAGCATTCATTGCCATGGATTTCACGCTGTCTTTCTACAGGCAGCCAGTACAAAATGAAGCCCCTGTGCTCTGTAAAAGCAATGCCAGACACAAATCACTGTTTTCGTGTAAAATCCTGGTGGCTTGTGCCAATATAAGCCAAGCAGTAGCCACAGATGTTAGTTAAGGACATCTTAGTGTTGTGTTCACTGTGCATTCTGCAGCCTAATTACACTGCCTTCATTATTAATAATGTACAAACTGAGTAGTGATAGATTAAGACAGTTTTCATTATTTTACTATAGGTCTTTTACAATGTAAGTCAAAAGCAAGAGGATAAAAAGGAAAATAAAAATCCTGAGATGAGTAGAGATTGTTGCGAAACCAAAAATAAGAGATAAAATATTTCTGAAAAACAGACATTCCTCTCACTACCATTATGCCAAAAATAATGGAGACTGACATCATTTGGAAGGGAAAGGGAAACAATCAGGGAATATTAATTGGGGCACACATCATGCTGTGATTTTGAATTCCTCTATGCAGAAAGACAGAGAGGAAAAAGTTGCTATATTCTCACAGCCTCTGGCTGTCTGTGGGCAGAAAGGGAAGGTCGTGCTTGAAAGAGGAGCCAGAGCTCCCCTGGAGTCAGCTGGAGCCCGTGTTCAAAGGGGGCAGCACTCCAGCTTTTGGGGTTTGCACTATGCATTTGTAGTTTTTTCTTTCTTTTTTTTTTTTTTTTTTAAGCTGAAGAATGAAGATCTCTTGACTTCCCCCAGGCTACCTAACCCGGCTTCACAGCTCACCCCCTTTACAAAAGTACTGGTTCTACCTGTTAACCTGGCTGCTAGAATATTATAAAACATCAGAGTCCTAGAGTAAATGTCTTTTTAAACCATTGCAGAAAAAAAAAAAGTATTGGAAAGGTAATTCAAAAAGACAATCTTACTTTTTTTGGCTTTCACACAGTACAGATACTCTCCCTATAGCCATTTCTATGGAGATTTCTCATGCATAAATAAGCATTAACCACTAATTCGCAGTGTGAAAAGTATTATTCTAAGAAGAAACAAGGAAGATGGCCAGTGGGCCTGAGTAAATCACACGCTACTTGTATGAGCTTATCCTTATTTTTTGGGTATTAGGAAACAGCAGCAAGAAATCCTGCTCAGTGCTCCCCACGCCAGCCAGACTCCCTTGGCCCCTCCAAACCATCTCTTCCCAAACCCAGCTTGCCAGGCAGGAGGGCAAGAGCTGCAGTGGTGCTAAAACAAGGGACTGCATCACTTGTAATTTTATCTTCCTTGATCACTTCATGGTCTTGCTTATAAAAGCACCTTCAGCAACTGGAAGATGTTGGATGCACCCTGAAGCCAAGAGGGATCATTTTTCAGGGGGTTTGCACAGATCCCTTTTATACAGGATATTTATATCCTTATCATATGGGGGGGAAACTGAAAGGAATTAGGCTCCTAAACCCCTCAGGCTGCTCTTCCCCGGGAAGTCGTTGTGCTGGAGTGGAGCGATCCAGCTCTTCTTCAACATCTCCCCCATGTGGCACCAGCAACGTTCACAGCGCACGAGTCACTCCCAGCCAGGAGGAAGAGGCTGCTCCTAAGTGGGAAACACTTTGCTGTAAATCCACACCTCACTGGCCACCAGCTCTCTCACGGTGCTGATTCACATGGTCCTTTGTCCTGGCTCCATCCCACGGTCATTCCAAGGTTCGGTGCTTTCCCCTTCCACAGAAATAATGCTGGTATCTTTGAGAGATCAGGCAATTTCTTTGTGTGAGCTCTTTACTTGGGATGCGTATTCAGAGCCTCTCCGTTTAGAAGGGTGAGGGGCGTGTGCTTGAAATCTAATAAAAGTATAAGTTTGGTCACCAAGCAGCAAATTATTGGATTTTCCATAAAAGCCAGTCTCCACATGCTGGAGTGGAGGTTAAGTACAGAGAGCAGGTCAAAAACTATCAACAAAATAGTTAATTAAATTTATATATCAAAAGAAAACAATCGTGGTTTCCTTATAATGAGAATTTTCTTGTAACATTTAACTCACAGAAAGGGTCGCTAATTCCATTTATGTTAATATTAAACCAGCATACTTTTGCTTTTAGCTTAATCACTAAGCAACCAAGTTACCAGAAGAACGCAGGTTATCCAGCAATTATCCCACAAACATGTCTGGGGCTGAATTCTGACATTGCTCCATTAAAATCCATGGAGATTTTCCCGGGAGTCCCATGACAGGAATGCTAAGGATATAAAAACTGACATATGATTACGTGTTAATTGGTCCCAATCCCATTCGTGGTTCCAGTCCTATTCAAAGCCTTTTAATTCATGGAAGAGTTGGGCAGGAATGATAGCACCAATTATTGCTAAGAGGTACCAAGGTGCATTACTTGGTATTTTTCATTAACAGCATCTTTTAAAGCAATTTTCATCCTAAGGATCTCAAAGCTTTTAAACATTAACGAATGAAGAGCCTCACACGATCACTGTGAAGTAGGCAAATGTTATCCCCAACTCACAGATAAATGAGGAGGATGGGAATTAAATTACATCCCTAAATTTGTGCAATGGATAAAAGATGCCTTTTCCCTGAAGGAAGAGCAGATCTGAAGTGGTGACAGGGTCTTGCAACCAGTGAATCCATCTCCTTGCTGGGAAAAATTGGAGTCCAGAGAAAATTTGCAGTTTGCCAAAGCTCTGTGCAAACGAAATAGAGGAATGTGTTTACCACGGATGCTTTCCTAGGAAGGAGCTAAGCCTACAGCCTAGAAGGAGTTAAAGCATACAGGATTACCACATCTGGACAAGATCTGTTGCCAGGGTTAACTCACAAGGCTGTTTGGAATATTTTTGCAGGAATAGCAGCCCAGCATTCACGTTCAAAGACCAGCTCTTCCATTTGAATTTGTTTTCCAAAACAAGACAGCTTTTGCTTACAAAATTAGCTCCCTACCCAGCATCCGAGGCAGGAATATGGAGAAACAGCTTAATTTTTATCAAGCAAGTGCTCAAAGCAACTGTTGATATATGGGGAGAGAACGCAAATGCTCGCTCTGTCTCGCAGAGCCATTAAATATTTATTGGTCTTTCTGAGACAGAAATACAAATGTAAAGCTTGGCTGGCTCCCACCTCCTGCTGGGCTCAGCCTGGTGACCGCTGAGCTCACACGTTTGAGGGGAACTTTGCAGCTGACTCAGGAGAAGGATTTGCTTTGGGATGGAGCTCTCGGACTTCCCAGTGGCTTGGTCCAGCACCACGGTGCAGCTGCAGCTCACTTCAGGCTGAGGTGAGGTGCTTTAGCTCATTTGCTAACTGGAAATGGAGCAGGAGACTCTCCAGGCAGGAGAAAACACGTTGAGGGAATAGAACACATTTTCCTGAGTCTTCACATCCTGTGCTTCCCGAGCGCCGAGTGAGGCTAACTGGGATTTTCTGTCTCATTTGCTGGCTGCACAATTGGGGTTTTCTTCTGTTATTAACTGAAAAATCTGCATTGCTGATAAACTGCTGCGATAGCAGATACGTTCTGGTCTCCCCTAATTGCTTCTTCTACATTTGTGAAGATACTCATCGTTTCTCTCTCATGAACTCCAATTAAAGCTTGCAGAGCTCTTACACATCCCCTGCTCATGAATACACATCATGTTTGAAGTGAGACAAAATTGTCACCTCTTCTTCCGTGTTCAACAGGACTCTGCAAATGAAACTCTCTCTCCTGGACCACTGGCTCAGAGGTGTGAGGGCCTTTTGTGAAGGAAGTACAGAAACTGGAATTTTGGAATTACCTGGGTATGAATTCAATTTTCAATATCCAGTATCTGCAGAGATCTGGCTGCAGAGATCTCAGCTTCTTTATGTATTTTCTCTTTTAATCAGTCCTGGTTCCCCTCTGAATTGAAGAAAGGTGTCCATCAGGTGTTCTCAGCTGCTATACCCTTGTCCCTACACACACACATACATATACATGTATGTCTTTATTTCTCTCTGAGGCACAGTGCTGAGTTGCTGCTGTACAGCCCCAGCCTGACCTCTCCACGGGCACAGCCAGCCTTTCCTGCTAACCTCCACGCCATCATAAAAACATAAAAGCCAACACTAACTTACAAGCAACTAAACAAACAACAAACCTGCTGAGAGCCTTGCTTCTGCACCCTTTAAAGGTGAGGTTATATGCTCTCCTCTGTACATGTGATTTATTTAGTATTATTTTTTGTCTTCTACTCTCGCAGGGTTGCAAATATTGAAAGCATTTCTGAGCTTTCAATAGCAATATCCAACCTAATTCGGAATAACGAGCCTTTTTCCAGTTCCAGAGGAGAGCAAAATAAGAAAGAATGAGAATGAAATCAGAACCGAGCCGATGTCACTGTGCTGAACCACCTTGTACCCACTGAATCACCATCAGCACCGGGCTTACAGCAAATGGAATTTTGGGATTCAGCACCATTATTTAGTGATATAAATACTACTTTGCAGTGATAGTAGGCAACAAAATCCATCCTTTGCACAGTTCCAGCTCAGGTTTGACCCCCTGAGGGGTGGGAAAAGCACAGATTGCTTCTGGGACAAAAGCTTCATAAATTCATCCCGGATCTCTCCTGGGAAAAAAAGGAGCTGATCTTTCTCAAAGGCTGCAACTCCCATTTTTACAATCATTTTGTAGACTTCCTTATCCTAAGTCTTGGCTCAAGCAATTCACAGGTTTTGAACCAGGCATGACCACCAGGAGGGACGGGACCCACCCCTTGTGGGTCACTAAGGATGTGCCGGTAGAGAGAGTAGCACAGTACAGCTCACCTGAGGTAGGGGTGTCTCTGATCCCTCATTGCACAGCACATCATTCTCCAAATAAAGTGAATTAAGAGAGGCAGCCCACAAATGAGTTTTCTCTCCCCTCCCAGGCCATGAGAGAGGCAGCAGGACAAGCACAACAAGCCAGGCTGTGTAACACATGTTAATGATGTCATTAGACACAACAAGGTCCTTGATGAAGCTTCAGAGGTTCTGCCTTTTATCTTCTCCTTCAACACACGTCAGTCTTTTGTGCTCCCTTTTAGACCTAGAGGGATCATTAGAAGGTATGCTGCTGGCTTGAAGCAGCCAAGAAGATTCCTTCTTATGGAAATGGGATGGCAAGATTAATGTAAAAAAAATACAACCTGCAGAGCAGCAAGTTTGTTTTTTGGGCTTTCCTCTGGATACACCCTGACTCGAACTGAAGCTGTTTTCCAAACCAAACCAGCTCATGGAATGTGCAGGCTGAGATCAATGAACACCAAGATATGTGAACACCAATTTACAGCTGCATTGTGATAATATTCCATAACAGAATTTGCATCACATCCATTTCTGCAGCCTTCAAAACACATTGGTGTGGCACAGAGACTTTCAGAAATCCAAAACTTTCAGTTTATTGAAACACAGAGCAAATCCTCCTTCCCCTGTTCTTCCTGTTGATACTGATAGGACCCACTCGTGTGAAAATAAAGGTCGTGGGGCGTTGCTCCTGAAGCTCTGCTGTGAGTCTGAGGAACAGATGGTGAGAAGTGTTTAAGTAACAAACAAAGTATTGCAACAACATGGTTGGTTTTATACAACAGACCTCTGTAGAAAATAAGAACTATTTTTAAAGGTCAGTTGGGGAAATAGCACTGCTCTGCTACCAGTTCTGCAGCAATTACCTCGGCTGTCTCCGTAATAGCCTGCTCAGGAAGGCACCAGGGACCACTGGAGAAAAGATTATAAAGTAAAAGGGCTTGAGAAATTATTATTTTGTCTGGTTAGAAATGGAGGGTAATACAAAAAGCCAAGGCCCAACGGCTGGGGGGATGTTGAATGGCTAAATGTAACTCATGACAAGTAGGTTTTCCTTTTTTCCATAAACTGAAAGACTCTCACCTTAAATGATTTATTTACAGGGTATCAGTGTCAGGCTTAAAAGGCTTAAGGTGGTGACAACTCAAATACTCAGATATTTTCCAAAGAAAAACAAGGCAATATCCTCTGTCCAAACTGGCAGTAACTTCATCTGCAGACCTGTCCTGGCAGACACCTGCTAAAGGTTTGTCCCACGAGTCGCTGAGGGCTGGAGCCGTTTGATTCAGGGTAAAAGAAAAAAAACCAAGCGAACAAACAAAAAAGAACCACACACAAAATCACTACAACACCAGATTTTAAAGAAAAAATACTTCTAAATGTAAATGAAAGTATTCTTTCCCCTGTGGTTTTTGGGCAACTTAGGTTAGGAGTACCACCAGCTTGATTTTCTGTCTTTACCTAAGAAATAAACAAACTCCCCAGCAGAGAAGCAGTTGAATATCTCAATGCCCTCACACTCTCATGCCTAGACAGCAACTGCGACCCAAGTAAATCTAAGCCAGATGCCCCACAAACCTGATCTTGTTTTTAATTCGTCATTTGTGGTATGATTGCAAAAAATTCTAATGCAAACCCAAAGACGGTTTTGACATCTTTTTGTTCCCTTCAGAGCAAAACCTGAGGATAATCACAACACTGCTGGGAAAGGCAGTGAAGAGATGGTATTTCTCCCAAAAAACTTCAAATCCACTTGAAGTCAATTAAACACTTCATGGAAGGACCTAATGGACTGAACTTCCTGAAAGATTGGCTTTTAAAGGCAGGCATATAGCAAAATGTCATGTGTTCCTTCATATGGGAGAGAATATTACCCTACACATTGGGCTGGTGCTGGTGCCTGGGTGCACCTTTTCTGTTCATTAGACAAATTCCTTTGCAAACAGCTGGATTAGAGCTCATGCACATGGCTCAGCCCTTGGATGTTGTGTACCTTCTGCTCCACGCCAGTCCAGTCTCTCACAATTGCAATTAGAAACAAACTCAAGTAAAACAAATCAAAAAGTAATTTAGGCAAAGCTGGGGGGTGATTTAAAGTTTGAAGGTGTAATGGATTCATGTCACGTGTGTCTCAGAAGCAATAAATCCTGCTTAGGGAAATGTCTGAGGAAAAAACATTGCTAGGCTATAAAATTCCACCTCTGAGGATTATAAAACAACAGGCACAGAGCAAACATCCTTTCTGAGCATAATAGGACTGTCAGAAATGATTGACAGCAGTGACAATCTATCACAGGCTGCCGTGTCCCTGCCACAGCGCCGTGCACAGGGCTGTCTGGCAGCAGTGGAATTGTTTATTCACTCCAACACCAGGCAGAGGATGGGACACGTTGCAGGGAATAAATGCACCTTTCCTGTCCACCCGATTTTGTGCACCTGCATTATCTCTGCACACCTTTTAGCTCAGACAGAGCAATTCCCATCCCCCCTGGAGCTCTCCCCCCGGCCAGGTGGGCTGTGGGCTCATGATGGGAATGTGCTGCCTGGGGTCAGGACTGTGCTGCAGTTCTGGGATGAACACCAGGACACCAGGAATGAGCGATCTGGGGGCAAAGCCCCAGCCCTCACCCACAGGGAGGACGCTGCTCCTTTCCCAGAGCTCTGTCAGCCCAGCAGCCAGCGCACAAACCCTGTGGCCAGGGGTGTTTGTGAGGAGGAAATCCTATCCAGGGCATGGAATGGATGGAGAGCAGTGGGGTCAAGAGATCCCGCAGATTGTAATGGCTTTCATTAAATCACTGTCTTCCCCGGGCTGAATTTGAGCCGACAGCCTATTGCTGAGAGACTCCACACAGCTTATTACCTCTCCCTGCGAGCAGTTTAACACTGCTGACGGGGCTGATGGATCAGCAGCCCCTCAGCCAGCCCACACCACAGCCCCAGCACCATTCTCCCACCGACGCCGTTTCTCTAGCCTGGAGTACAAAATACGCCCAATTCTCCATGGAGAAAACCCAATTGCATATCGGAGATGAGAAGAATTTTTTCCCCCACTCAGCAGCTGTTTCTCCACGCTGTGTTTACCAACAAGTGACCTCTAATTTCCCCTATAAAGCCACAGTCACTACTGTCACAGTTGCTTGTACACCACTACCACAAAACTGAGGCATCGAAATCAGTGAAAAGTAGAGTAAATTAACAAAACAGATGGGCAAAAGAGGCTCTTCCAAGCAGCCAAGGGAGAAATAAATACGGCCTAATATATGAAGGGACTGGGCTGATGCTCAAGGGCACAGAGTCCACATTCTAACTAGTAAAAAATCCAGCTGTGAAACCCCAGGCAGGCTCCCTGGTGCCTCTGTGCTGTGGTTCCTCTTCACCATTCTGATGAGCATCCTTGTCCTGTGTGCTCCCAGTGACACCTCTCTGAGAGAGCAGGGACCTGCCCCTTCACAGGCAGATGCACATGGTCCCCAGCACAGCCTCCTCTAAAAGCTCTCTCAGTGTTTTCCAAAGTGGAGAGCTCTGTGCGTTGGTTCAGTGATTCATCTTAAGCCAAAAAAATGACTCAAGATCAAAGTTAGATCTGTGATGAACCCAAAACCTTTGTTTCAGCAATATCTCCTGGTGTGTGTCCAAGCAGAGTTCCAAAAATGTGTCCAATTTCTCCCCATGCCAGAAGGGCAGCAGGCATGAGGCATCACACCCACATCATCCCGGCCTTTTCAAAGCAGATTAATAGTGGCAGAGAAGTGAGAAATGCCCATTAACTGTCCCCTCTGACCAGTCACTCCTGCTGGGTTAGCAGTCCAGCTGATTTCTACCCAAAATTTCAAGTTGGATGTTCTCTCCTCAAATTATCTACCAGTCAAAATCAGGTCCATGGCAAGAAAGGGGAGTCAAAGTGCCAAGCACTGGATTTCAGCTTATCTTTGTACAGAGCCTCACACAATCAATACTGTTTAGAGCTGCAGGCTCCATCTTCCCATAAAACCTCTAACTGGGAAGCAAAGAGAGCAGGGAAGGGAAGGGAAATAATTGCATTGGTGATATTTCTTCCTCCTGTGTGATTAGAGCCATAGGGCACTCTGCAGTCAGGGTTAGCACGTATTTATATTCACACACTGCTGGGGATATTCCTGTTGATATTCCTGCCAGCCTCATGTTTCTTTCATTCCTCAGAGGATTTATTTTATTGGGGTTTTTTTAAACTGGATGTTATCATCTGTTTACTTCCATCCTTCTACTCACTGCTACCACTTCCCACCTTGTCATTCTTCCAACTTGAAAATCCCAGGCAAGAAAACATCCTGTCCTTTCTGGGAAGGGATCCAGGCGCATCACGAGGGTACAGGAGCACTTGACATTTCCCCATTGTTCTTAGCATTTCCTAATCAGTCTCTCTATCAGAGGCACCAATTAATATGCATTCAGGACAGCTGATAAGTAGGAAAGCAATTCTTAGGTGTTAAAAATAGAATTCCTGCACAACAGGATTATCAATAGGTACCTTTTTGCCCCATATTTATTTTAATCTGCCACATGCAGATGCCTGTAAGCATCTGCCTGCTCTCATGCCTGACTCCCCAGAGGTATTCCAAATCTCTGGAAGTGTCCAAGGCCACTTGGCTGGGGTTGGATGGGGCTTGGAGCAACCTGGTCTAGTGGAAGATGTCCCTGCCCAGGGTAGGGAGTGAAATGGGATGAACTTTAAGGTCCCTTCCAACCCAAACTTTCTGCCCAAAATTTCAAGCTGGATGTTCTCTCCTCAAATTATCCACCAGTCAAAATCAGGTCTGTGCCAGGAGAGGGGAGTAAAAGGGCCAGGCACTGGATTTCAGTTTATCTCTGTACAGAGCCTCGCACCGGGAGGATTCCATGGATTTCCATGGATTCTATGGAATTCTGGGATTCTATGATTTTATTCCCACCTACAGGGGAATCTATAGAATCTATTCCCACGGTGGAAGCAGATCCAAAAGCACAGTTTAACCCCTTGTGTTCTCCATGACTCTTCAACAGCATTAACTCTGGAGGTTTGGGGTAAATGGGGGTGACTTGGCTGAAAATGTGCCAAAGCGAGATCAGCACCGCCCTCACAGACACGAAATCCTGAGCACAGCAGGAAGGCTTTGCTCCCTGTGCACTCCACAGCCTCCAAAGCCCGGACTGACTCCTCGTGCTAACACACACAACATTAAAATACGTGTGCCACTCGCAGCAGGGATCCCCAGGCCACTCCCCACGTGCAACAAGATCCTGGCCAGCCAGGAATCTTAAGAGCTAAGGTTTTGAAAGTGAGAGAAGCAGATAAGATAAGATAACCACCAGACTCCACGTGGAACTCCACATGGCAGTGAAACACATCATCCCCAGTCCTGGAGAGCTCAGAAGATCTCAGAACAGCCTCAGGCCTCCTCTGCCTGATTTTAGGGCTTGCCAGAGGAGAAGGGAGAGGAGACCACCCTATTCCAAAAGAGCCCTCTGACAGAGGCTGTCCTTTTCCATCCCGGCTTTGCAAATAAAGACCAAAAGGGAATATAAAAAGATAAATGCAATTAATATTTCAAAGGATGGTTTTTGTAGGCTGAAGGAAACACTGCAACACAGCAAAGCTACAGAGAAAGAGATTTTTTTGTTGAAGCAGCAAAGGCACAAAGAAACATCTGCACATCGTTTCACGACTTTTAACTGGCATTTTAGAGCTTGGCTAAGCCAACGGCTCAGTTGTCTGGTGCTTCTAAAACTGGCATTCAGCACAGATGCTTAGTGGAAAGATGATTTTCTTTTGGTAGTGCTGACGCTGGATTCCCATCAATGGGGTTATTGCTGTGTTCCCATCAATGGGTACATTGCTGTATTTTCTCCTGAAATTAAGAGCCATTTTCAAGCCTGAATCTGAGGCTCAGCCCCAGCACAAGCTGCACACTCTGTGCACTGAGATGTCCTTCCCACAGCTGCAGATTTCAGAAGCCAAAATCAGTGTTAAAGAAGAGTCAGCAATTAATGTTCTCCACTGCTGAAGCTGCACATAAAAATGACATATTCCTCCACATCTGCATAATGTGCCTTCCTCACACCCTAACACGTGTGTGTGCATTGATTCCCTACCTGTGCATCCATCAGGAGGTGCCTCATCAGCATCATGGCACTTTTCAGAGATTCCTTCTCACTGGGCAAAAAGGCGTCTTCATCCTCGTCCAGGGTTTTTGACTTGTTGACGATAAAATGGGAGATCTGGTCATTCAAGGAATGCAGCGATTCAACAGCTGTGGAGACAGAGAGGGAAAGCAAGGAACAGGAGTGAAACCATGCTGGAGGAAGCCAACAGAATTTTTTCAGTTTGAGATGAGTGTCATTTGCGCTGGAAAAGTGCAGCTGGAAATAATTGGTCCCCATTACCTCCCCTGGATTCTCCTGAGAGGACCAGCAAAGGCATCCTACAGACAGGGGGACGAGGCCCTGAGCAACCTGGTCCAGTGGAAAGTGTCCCTGCTTGTGGCAGGCTGGGTGGGCATGAGGTGGTATTTAAGGCTGCTTCCAACCCAAATCATTCCAAGGATGCTAGGATTATGTTTCTAATCTCAAGTAACGGGTCATGGCTGAAGTAAAAATAAGAAAAAAAATTAAGTCTGTCTCTTGATTCCCAGCCCAGACACCTGCCCCTCTGATGTGCAGGGACCCAGAACTTCAGATACCATGAAGGATAGAAGCTGAGAAAATTGGCTTTTTATTAGAGTAGGAGTGAGTCAGACCAACAACTGAAATATTACTAATTTTCTTTCTTCACAATTATCGGTATTTGAATCACTGTTAATCTTTTTAAATTCTCCTTCATGGGTTCAAACCCCAGGTATTGTATGTGAGATTCTGCTCCCAGTCATGCACATCAGAAATCACCACCTCCGTGGCTCACAGAAATCCCCCAGCAATTTCATGCACTTTACAAAGCTGCAGTTTATACATGAACCAATGATCACATTTATTTCCACCCAATGAACAGCTCTGGACTTGTACAGATTTGAAAAATCTGCGCTGTGATTTGCTTTTCAACCACCACGAGTTTGGAGGTTTCATTTTTACTGCTGGCTCATTAAATAAATGAGGCCCAAATAATTCTTCAGTGTATTTTCTTTGTGCTGGTGGCTCAGGCAGTGGAGCCCTTTGATAAGCTCAGAGTAACACATCACTGTCACACCCGGAACGAGCTGCAAATCCTGCCTTGCTCAGGCTCTTTATGAATAAAGCAATGTGTTATTTAGGACTGTCTGACAAACTGATCTTAAGAACACGAGGCAATTGAAATATACTCGACCTAGTTCTGTCTAAAGAAGATCTTACCACAAAATTTGAAGTAGTAAAGATTAGCCAGAAACCACTCACTGAGGAGCAAATCTTCCCCAGACAAAAGGGCCATAACAAATCACAGTTACGTCTCCAAAATGCAGGAGGGAAAGAGCAGAATCCTCCTTACTGAGAGGGTTTATTTTTCATTAAAATAATAAAATAAAATCTGTGCCTGGCAATGCCTTGGTGAGGGGATTGGGAGGATTCCCAGTGCTCAGGGTGTTCATGCACCTCCTGCTAATAGAAAAGGGGTTTGAGGCTCACTGTGATGGAGGGCCCATTTTAAACCACAGCATAAATTATAGAATCATACTATGCGTGATGGAATGGTTTGGAAGGGATCTTAAAGATTTTCCCACTCCACCCCGTGCCATGGGCAGGGACAACTATCCCAGGGTGCTCCCAGCCCCATCCAACCTGGCCTTGAACATTCCCAGGGATGGGGCAGCCACAGCTTCTCTGGGCACCCTGTGACAATAACAATTAAAGTGCTGGGTGGGACTGCTGTGCACCCACAGTCCTGCTTGTCACAAGCCAGCCCAGCCCCATCTGTGGGACCCAAGCACCCCCTGCTCGTGGGTCCCGGTGGAAGCCGGAGGTTTCCAGAGCGATGCTCTGAGGAGGACACGGGGAGCAGCGTGCCACAAAGGAGTGGTGGAAACCATGTGTAGCTAAACTTCTCCAAGTCACCATTAGCAAATCGTTTTGTAATCATATGTCCTCACACCAACCAACACTTGTGAGCCCAGGGAGCTGCAGTTTTCCATCCAGGAGAGCAGCAGGCACACGGCTGGACACAGGCAGCAGCAGCTTGATTTTCTTATCACTTCTAGACTGAACTAGCATCTCTATCAGACACGTCAGGCCTGAAAGCCATCTCCCCAGTGCTAATGCACCAGTATTGATTCATCCCATCCTTTCTGACCGATGAGGAATTGAGGACAGATCATTTTTTTCCTACTCTGAAATTTTGGCTGGAGCCCTAAGCCCACATCTGCTTTCAGTAATACGAATGTACACCAGAGTTCTCCTCCTCGAGCTGATGGCTCCCTTCCAGATTACATAGACTGTGACCAGAAACTGGTACATGGAGAACTTCTCCCAGGCTTTCTGATTTTAAAGTAATTCAAAACAAACTAAATATATTATTCTAAATTATTCCAACCTTCTTATCTGAAGCTGGAGCTCTACATTCTCCAATATTTCTTCTCTTTCTCTTTGGGAAGTTCAGAGCTGTATGTGGCACATGAAGCTCAGGGGGGCAAATGCTTCTCTCATTTGTAATTCTTTAGGTTTAGAGAGATGCCAGAGAAATCAGAAATAAATATTTTCCAGTAAGAATGTGGGAAAAGCAGATCAGTATTGACTTGAACCAATTTTTAGAGGGATCTGCCACAGTGTTGTGTTTATACTCGGCTTAGCAAAACAAATCTTTTCCCATGAATACAATGGAAACTGCATTGGAAAATAAGATCCTCTGAGTCTTCCTCATGAAAGTAAAAGAGGCATTTCCAAATCTCCAGCCTACATACGCAGTGAAAACAAAGCTGAAAAGACCAAACCATTCCTGACTCTATTTTTCTGGAAGTCCTGTGTCAGTCTGCAACACAGCTTCCAAAGGGCCCTTCTTATAAACAGAAGAAATTTGATATTTCTCATTTAAATCAAGAGCAACTTCCTGCCTTTTGCCCACTAAAAATCTTAAAGAGAAGGATAACGAGGCAAACCCTTCATCTCTCACAATGTTATAGCTCAGACATTTCTGCTGAGCAACACTTCCACTAACCCAGACAGTTCTTTGTGAAAACAGAAAATTCTTTTTAAAGGAAAAAAAATATGGACCTCAGATATAAACACAGGTATGTTTAGTGGAGATTAAAAGATACTTCTTGGTCACCTAAAACAAAAAACACAATAAAAAAATGAAGACAACACCTTTCCCTTGCTGTGCCATTTCCCTTGGCTCGAGGTCGATAACACATCAGTAACGCTGCAAGCGAGACAACCAGCTAAATAAAAGTTACAGCTGTCAAAGTCCTGTCAGCATCCCAGCTCTTCTCATTCCAATTTCATCATTTCCTCACTGCGAGGGTCAATTTCAAGAGGTGAAGGAACCATAACAATCCTCTGTTAGCGCTTTGACGTCACCCCAAAAAGAGATCAAATAATCTCTTATGGGGGTGGGGGTTCTGCCTGCTGCTGTCAGAGATGATGTGCTGTGCTGGGGTGCTCAGGCGAGGACCATTTGCCACCCCCAGAAGCAAGAATGGGTCGACAAAGTTGGTTTTCTGCAGGGCAGAATCACCAGAGCCTGAAGGACATGCAGGGGAAAAAGGAAATTGCTTTCTGTCAGAGACGAGGGAAAAATTATACTTGCGCCAAAAACTCATTCAAGGAAGAGGCTGAAGCAATAAAGTTGTTCCAGGAGACCCCATTTTATGCACTCCAGCTACTGCCCAGATGAGCACAAAATAAAATAAAGCATAGATAATATATCCTGAGATCTACTGACAAAAGCCAGCAGAGTCTAAAATTAATTCTCGGCAGCAGGAGTGAGTAAATGAAAGAGGACGGACACGATCATAATTTTACCAAGGGAGGCTGTGTAAGGATTCCTGGGCTCCTCGGCCAGCTCTGCTACACAGAAATAGAGAAGACATCTAAATCTGGCTTCTGTGTGAGCAGTCAGCCCTCGCCACTGGGGATCTGCTCCCACGGAGAGAAAAGTCAGAAAGCTGCACTGCGTGGATGGATCCTCTGAAAACCCATCCCAACGGAGCAGCGTTCGGAGCTCCGGGCTGCCAGGGAAACCGCGCCGGCTAACGAGGTTCTCAGCACACGGGGATGTGTGTGGGCAAATCGTGCAATTCATTAGTGTTTAATGTTACCAAAGAGCTTCTCGAGTAACAGCCACGGGGGTTGTTTCGCAGTGAGGAAAAAGAAAACCCTCAAAGCACTTCAGGCCTTCCCTGTCCGAGCTCTCCCGGAGTCTTCTGCAGGGCCGCTCCAGCGCCAGACTCAGTAACATGAGGAGCCTCGAGTGTCCAAATGCCTTCCATCATCTCCCAAATTATGGAATTGTGGAATGGTCATCATGGAATGATCATCCCATTCTACCCCTCCTGCCATGGGCAGGGACACCTTCCACAGGTTGCTCCAAGCCTCATCCAGCCTGGCCTTGGACACTTCCAGGGATCCAGGGGCAGCCACAGCTGGGCCTCCCCACCCTCACAGGGAAGGATTCCTTCCCAGTATCCCATCTAACCCTGCCCTCTGGCAGTGGGAAGCCATTTCACCTTGTCCTGTCACTTCATTGTTTGTCCAAAGTCCCTCTCCAGCTCTCTTGGAGCCCCTTTAGGCACTGAAGGGGGCTCTAAGGCCTCCCCAGAGCTTTCTTTTCTCCAGGCTGGACAATCCAATTGAATTGTTCGATTTATAAGTCCCAGTTGAAACCTCTTTTTGAAGAGTAGGTAAAACTGGTTTGCTCAGGTGATTGACTAAATTTCTTCAACACTTTTTTTATAATCAAATTATAACCTTCTGTGTGATTTCAATCCCACGAATAATGATGGATGCTCTCATTCCCTCGAAGGAGGTGAGAAGGGAAACTTCCCCTCCTGCTGCCTTGGGCAACCCACAGGTTTGGGGCATTGAAAGCATGGAGAGACCAACTGCACATGGAACAGCAGCATGTTCTGCTTTCTCTAAATCACAGCCAGTTCTCAAATACTCCCTCATTCCCGCCAAAAGCTTCTCCTATCTGCACAGGTTTTGGGAGAAATTATGAATATTCTTGTGAAAGCTCCAAATCCTGCCTTTGGAACCAATAAACATCCAGCCCTGCAGCCTTGGAAATTCAAGGCAGTTGGGGTTATGGCATGTAGACACCACAATGTGTAAAAATAAGATATTTATAAGGCTAAATTATAAATAAAACCTGGTGTTATTTATATTATTGGGGTTGGCTGATGTGTTTTTTGCTGGGTCTAGAAAAAAGAGGACATGCAAGAGTTCATTTTTGCCAGATTAATGATTCTGATTAGGAAGCCTTTCCTGCTGCAGCATTTGCTAATTGCATTTGGACACATCAATTAATTTATTTGCTTAGCAGGAGAAGAAAACTCCTTTTGTAAAAGCCGAGCTCATGGAATCATAGAGTCATAGAATCATGGAATCATTAAGGTTGGACAAGGCCCCCAAGATCATCAAGCCCAACCTTCAACCAAATACCCCTGTCCATTAACCCACATCACAAAGTGCCATCTCTGCTCAATTTTTAAACATTTGTATAGATGGTGACTCCATCACTTGCCTGGGGAGTCTGTTCCAATGCTTTCCACCCCTGCAGTGAAGACATTTTTCCTAACATCCAGCCTGTTTCCCTCTCTGCAGCCAGTCTCTCACTGTTAACACCTCTCACCTCCACCCAGATGAGAAGCTGCTCTGCAAAGCTGCAGCGCCCACAGGCAGCAGGATCACAAGGCAGAAGCTCCGAGCACACGGAGCCCATTTTCCTCTACCCAGGCTGCCCTGCATCCTTGCAGCTGGAAAATCCACCCTGAGCCATCTGCCCTGTCCATGTGCTTGTGCCAGACACTGCTGACAGACACAGCCTGGCAGAAACACTGCGAAGATCTCAATCTGAACCACTCCATAAATATTTTCTCCTGTTATTGCTAAGAAGAGACCTACAGCTTTTTCCTTCCTTTGTGGCCTTTAACTTGTTTCAAAGGAGGCATTCAATGAGCCCCCTCGAAGGAATAATTTACCACACCATTAAGTGAAGAAAAAAATATCTGGTGTCTGCATTAGGGGCTCAATCACCTTTCAAGAAACACTGCAAAGAAGCCATTACAGTAATTACTGACCAGCTGGTCTCTCTGGGCTGTGAATGGTTTGTGTGTAACTGGCAAAGAGCTGCGTTCAGAGCTTCCCAGATGCAAAAGAAAGCCATCAGAGCAATAAATGGCACTAGAGTTCCAGAGGAAAACATGCTCAGCAATAAAGCTGGTCATTTTTCAGCTTATTAGTTTCTCTTTACAAACCCAGCCTTTTTGGAAATGAAAATAACATCAAGAAGTGGAGCTCTGCACAGTAGGAGCAGCTTTTTAATAATCGAAGTTTTTCATTGACATCTGCTTTATGATGCAGAAGCTTCTTTCAAAGTTGGACTTTGAACCATTTAAATTAAAATGTCAATTTTGCATTGTTTTGATATGTTTTGAATCCAGCAACACGGAAATAAATTTTGTCGTTTCTCTTTACATTCCCTCTCCATTTAAAAGCTCATATTTGAGCAGAAAAAGGATGTGAGTTCCAGACCCGTCTGCAAGGACAGATGTCCATATTGTCCTTGGAGAAACCACCTGTTACTAAAAAAATTCCTGTTGATGCATCCAAGACATATCTGAAGTGAGCAGGGAAAGAAGAGCTGTTGTATTTTGCTGTGTCTGAGGTATTTTTAATCATCCCTTTGAAAAGGACTTTTCTTCTTTGCCTCAGTTTCTTCAGCTCTAAATCACAGCTAATGATAGCAGTAAATGAAGTTCACTAGAATTTGGCCAGAATTTTAAAAATGAAAAGGCTCAGTGTTTCCTCTCACTAAAACACTGCCAGGGTCATTTAGAAAAGAAACAATACTCTTTGGGTAAAATCTCACTACAGCTATGAGAACATCATCCAGATGAAGTGATCCCATCCCTCAAAACTTGCTTATTCACCCCAGCTGTATTAGTTAAACTAATAAACATTATAATAAAAAAAAAAAATACCACTCACCCTAGAAGAAAAAAACCAACAAATTAATATAAATTCCCCTGTTATGTTTATGATTATGATGGGAAAATGGAGTTGCAGCAGAGGCTGAAGCAGCTGGGACGGGATCCTGCTGCTTTGGGCAGTGCCTTGAGCTGGAAGAGCCCACGACTCCGCCAGCAAACCAGACTCCAAACTTTATGGCTGGGCTGTTGTTGTTTACAGAAATATTCGAGATGCTGAATTCCCCAGAGAGCTGCAAGCTGCCAGGCCAGGAACAATGTCAAACTTTGAGAAATGCGGCAGGCACGGCGCCAAACCAGCAAATCCAACTCCTGCAAGAGAAACTCCATTCAAACTTGCCAAGAACCAAAACAACCTCTCCAAAGGCGGAGAGGCGCGGTGACACCCGGCCCTACAGCTGCTGCGTGCTCCTTTCTGTTGGGCAATCACTCATTTGTCACCTCCACGGCCGATTGTGCAACTGTCATATCCCAGAAACAATAGCTGCTTTATTTAGATAAGAAGGAAGAGAACAACAGAAATTCCAGGTGCCAACACCAGGATCAGACATCCAGCTGCTGTGAGCTGGCTCTGGAGGAGCGATGCCCATCTGTGCTCGCATAAAAGGTCTGGGATGGGGTTCCCACTTCACCCTAAATGAGCTCCAGGATCTTGGATGGGTCACCTAAACCCTCAACACTTCAGTTCCCATCTGTTACACGCATTCTGCAGCCCTTGGAAATGTCACACACCACAAAGGGGAGAGGCCACCACCAGCAAGGGACTTGTTTGGCTTGTCCCTGACATTCAGCTACAAGCCAGGAGTTGTTCTGCTTTAACAAGGAGCTCCTGGTGCAAACAGGATGCTCCTTCTCCTTGGTGTCAAAGGTGAAAGAAAACCCTTCCTGAAGGGAATTTAACAAATCACAGGCTTTTCTGGGGTTCGAATGAACTGAACGTGTTAGAAGACAACCGAGCTTTGTTTGTTTCCCACCAAATATACGGAAGAGACTGAAGTTTCATGTGTTGTTGTGAGTGTTAAGAGATCAATTAATATTGTCTTGCTAATCTGCTCAGGTTGCAATAATGAGAGAGGGTCACCAGAAATCCTGAAAGGGACTTAAAAAACAAGATGTAAAAATCAAACAAATTCAGTTTGCTCTCATCAGCTCCTGGAGATCTTTGTTTCGCCCTTAGGATGGCACTTCTTTTAACCAGAAATGTTAGAAACAAAAGAAAAACCAAGCCAAAACAAAGCACCAGATTTGTCACATCAGAAAAATGTCAATGATTCTGAGACTTCAATAAAGTCATGAAAACTGGCAACCTGCAAATCTCTCCCTGCATGTGTCTGTATTTGTTCACAGATAAAAGGAGGGATGGAGAATTCTGTTAAAGCAAGTATTTAAATTTCCTTGGGAGCTGCCTTCTTGAGCAGCTCTGCTGCTTAAAACCTTGGATGTGACACTAACAAAACGCTGGGCTTAGCAATTCTATCTTAGAAAAAAAACCTTTATTGGCAGAGCATTAGAAAAAGCTGAAATTCAAACACTGGAAACACAGGTTGATAAACCTCGGCTGAGCACAGCGGATCAGAGGGTCAGGTTTTATCAAGCACTCGCACAAACCCAGCTGTCTCAGGGAGCCTGGGAGGGGGATTTAGTTCCTGCTGCAGATAAAGGTGACGCTGAGGACCACACCAGATGCTCCATCTGCACCGGCGCTGCCGGCGGAGCCCCCGCGCACCTCCTGACTGGAAATTGTTTTATTCCCACGTTTCCTTCTCATCCATTCCCATTCGTCCACAGAAACAGCATCAATTCCTTTTGAACACTGAGAAATCCACACCTTTTTTTATTCATTGAAACCATTTGACTCATGGGATGACGTCACCTATGGATGTACAATACCCTGGTTATTTTGGATTAGTTGCAATTTGTGCAATTTCGTGGTTCCTGTGTCCATTACTGCCTGATTTTGACTTGTATCATTGCAGCCAATGTCTCCAACCCTATTTATGGGGAACAAAAATAACTATCTAGAAAATAAAGACAAAATGAGACTATATTCAGCATTTAATAACCCTGACATGATTATATTTTTGGAGCAAAATCTTCACATTCAAGACACTCCTTCAGTGTGTCATTTAATTTTATGGGCCCAGAACTGAGTAATCTCCTCCTAAAATAAAGCAGATTTTTCAGACCAGTGTTTAAACTTGTTATTTCTGTAAACTACGTCTATAAAATGCAGCAAAAGAGTATTTCTTTCCCAAAGAATATTATCCTGTGATCAGTTTTGTCTGTATCCACAGCTTCAGACTTAATGTTCCCTATAAGTAAGAAGAAGTCATGCAAGCAGTAGGTTTCAAAGTTGTGCCAGTGAATAACAGGAAAAATTTCTTCACATAAAGGGTGGTCAGACACTGAAACAGGCTGTCCAGGAAAGTGGTGGAATCACCATCCCTGGAAATATTCAAAGTGGATGTGGAACTTGGGGAGGTGCCCACACAGGAAATGTGTCAAACTCTTCTGGGTTGTTTTTTTCTCTGAAAAACCCACAAGTTTTTAAGGGCATGTCGATGGGAAGGTTTCATTTAGAAAAAGTACAAGTCCTGATGATGTTGAAGCACATCCTCCTCCAGTGTTTGGGATGGCATTTTGACAGAACTCTGTGGGCACTTCCCATTTCTTTTCAGTCATGTCGTTTTCATTCTACCTGAGCATGAGCATTCGTCAAAATTACAACATTTTCAGCAAAAAAACCAACAAGTAGGGCATTCAGTAGTAATTACAGAGTATTCAAATGTTTGTCTCAGTTGGAATAATTATTTTTTATCTATTAGGTTTTCTAGATGCTCCCGTGAAGGTGCTTTTAGCTCTGTTGTATCCAGTGGGATGTGCAGTGGGGAGGCAGCACCTCCTCACTTTTTTCGTGTAGTAAAGCCCCATGTGACACTAAGTGGATTTTTCTTCCTGATGACCAGGGGGGAAATAACTTGTTTCTGAATTTCCCTACCTGCGGAAAACAATATCTTCTTTGTTTTGGGTTCCCTGGGTTTTGTGATTTAGCTTTGAACCTTGACTTCATGGCCAAGTGATTTTATATCTAAATTACTCACTCTGCATCTGTAAACTTTGCTTGTGGCATTTATTTCAGCAATTTGAAGGCAGCGAAAATCCCAAATATCCCTGTAGACAGGGATAACATATATTGCATTAACCTCCTTTCCTCACTTTCATCTGTAGCCTTTGCAGCAGGATTGTTCGGCAAAGCAATGAAATTAAACTTTAATAAAGGACAAGAGGAGTAACTGTCACCAGTGTGGGACTGGGGAAGCAGCATTTTGCAGGCAGCACTTGGAAGGCAGGGATTTTCCAGCAGTCGTGTCCCTGTGCCAAGTCCGAGTGAGGAGCTGGGGCTGCAGCCAGGCACAGGGAGAGATGAGATCACTGCAGTGCCCTGACGGGAGCCAGGCAGGTGAAACCACAACAGCAGCACAGCAGGAGATATTTAAAAGCCTCCCTCTTCTCCGTGACATGGAGAACTAGGTAAATAGAAAAGGTTTTGATTAAAACATTCAAAACCCCCTGAAGCGACTCAGGGATGCCTTTTGTTTTTGAACCTGCCCTCAGTTCTTGGGCTCCTATGTAACTGAGGCATTTCAGTGTCTAACTTACTTTTCAGGATGGAGCTTAAATACTCCTGAAAGGGCAGGTCAAGGCAGGCATCCAACCCTGGGGGTCCAGCCCTTGATGGGTGGGACATGCCCCAAAATGTGGAATCACAGTGACCTGCTGCCACCCTCACCCTGCCCTCACAGCCTGACAAACCCCTGGGGATGAGACACATCCTCCAGCCTCACTGCTCAGCCCTGAGCAGCTCCAGCTGCCTTCCCCTTGGCAGCAGAGAGAATGACAGTTTCTGAGAGCCTTTCATCTTCCTGAGGCTCCTGAACCTGTGTAAACAACAACATTAGCATTTAAAGTTAATTCTCCTGTTAATAACCCAGCCCATCTCTCTGCTCCCCAGCAGCTACCCAAGGGAACAACCATTCTCTTTGGCACAGAATTTTGATGGATGAAGGGAAAGCATTTAATTTTGACACTTGATTGACAGCAAGTGTCCCTGCTAATTATGGCCAAAAGACAGAAGAGAGGAAAGTGATAATACAGCTCCATCAACTAATTTTAATGTCATACTGCGGGTGACCAGAGACCACACAGTGCAAGAGATCTATTTACTCTATTTCTTATGAAGTGAGACCAGCACCAAGTCTGCTCAATTTCAATACCTATGCAAAATACTGTGTTGTGTAAAGAACACAAACAGCTAAACAGCTCCAGCTGCATAGAGGCCACCTCTGCTCTCTCCAGTGGAGCTTCAAGGTCTTCGGTGGACTTCATCCTTATCAGTGCTGACACATCAGAATGATGTGTCTTTCTTCTGAATTGCTTTTTCTCAATGTCCCACAATGGTTTCAGAAGGCCAACCTGACATGGGCTGCATTGGCAACATGGGTGAAATGCTGGGCTCCAGATACCCGAGGGACTGCTCTGCCAGCCTGGGGAAGGGAAAAGCCCTGGGAAACCTGAGCATAAGGAGGACCCCTGGTCTTTAGAAACCTCGTGTTCATCTCCAGCTTCCAGCATTTTCCTTCCACCCACACATCAGAAACAAGGAAGAGGAACTACGTTGCTTGCCTGGTGTCAAACCCAGAGCAGGCACTGGGACAAACACCATCCCTGCAAACCAAGTCTCATTGAGCCTGTAAGGACTCAGTGCAGGGTTCCTTGGCTCTCCCATACAGATGTCAGACCGAGAGAGGGTGGTGGCTGAAGGAAACTCCAACAGAGGTATTTGGTTTCATCCCTGCGGATTTCTGCATCCCATTAAAAAGAAAACGACCCCAAACCTGTTTCCTGCCTCCCCGCTGAGGCAGAGTTCCCTCACCTGAACATCGCTCTCTGCTCTTCTTTCCAGGTTTGCCATGGCAACGAGAAAACTGCGTATTACCAGTGTAAAACAGATGGGTTATGCTTTTAAATTGTCTCTGTGTCTCTAGCCAGGTGACGATATCTCCTGGATACGAGACATTTAGGAGCAGGAATACGCTGCAGCACGGCCAGTCCCAGACAGCAAATACGTAATGGACTGCAGGCACCTGCCAAGGGCAGGGGGAGGTCCATGACTTCAGAAAGGGAGGGCTAAAGTGGGTAGAAAACAGGGGAAATTGGATCCCACTGCATTTTGCCGAGGACTGAGCCAGGCAAGCTGAGAGCAGAGCACACCCTGCTCTGGACAAGGCAAGAGGCTGAAACACGAGCGTTTCCATCAGGGAGGAACTCGCCAAACTGCAAAAGGACATTACAGAGCCAAGCCAGGGTTTCTTAGCAACAGCATCGCATACAGGGCCATTAACTCCGAATTCCTCCCCGCTAAACCCCGAGCTAGGAAAACCTTCAGATGCTTATTGATAGCTGGAGTTAAAAGGTGTTTTGTTCAGTCTGATAAAAGGGGAAATCAAAGGTAGCCAGTGGAAAGCAAAGACTATAAATGACTGCATTTTGGGGAGGTTTCTCTGGGTATCCCAGAGGTGCTGGACCTGCAGCTGGCTCATAATTAGGCTATGGAGAGCTCGTGGCAGGTCTCTACAACTGCCTCAGCTGGAGCAGGTCTTGCAGTTGTGCTGGAGGATTGGTTCAGCCAAGAAGGCAACTAAAAAGCAGCTCATAAAACAGAGAGAAAACAACACAGAGAGAGACTCAGAGGGCAAGGAGTGATTCACGTATTACAGCAGTTTGATTTTCCCTGGCAGAGTGCTTCATATTTGTGGGGCTCCACTGACTCATTTCCTTGCCACTACTCCTGATTTAGTGGTGGCACAGCAGCTCAAACAACAGCGAGACCAGAGCAGGTGACCAGGAGGCTCCTCCTGTTCGTTTTTAAACACCATTTGCAATATTTCTATTCTGATTGTGACAGAAAGCAACCAGTGACTTTATCTCACCCCTAAGTAGTTCTTTATTTTCTCATAGCTCAACAGGCTGAACAGCTCTGATTTGGTTTTGGAAAGCTGCAGCTTAAATGCAGCTGAGCTCAGACTGAAAACACCATCATGAGAATCAAAGTGTGTACTTTTACCACATTTCAAAGACAATTTTAAGACACTTCTCAGGGAGGTGGGAGACAGATTCTGTTTGAACCATCCCAGAGCTGGAATGTGTGGAGATGGTGACACTGTGCTCACACAGAAAGCACAAACATACCCAGGGTATCTCTCGGTAGTATTTTAAACATCACATTTTCACAGTCGAGTCAGACTACACCAATTCTTCATGTTTCTCAATAAAAGGGCCCTTTTGCTGCTGATCACTGAGTTATCATCAGAGGTTATGAAGTCAGGGTGAGAAAAAGGCAAGATAAGTTCATTGTAGGGTCTCTCAGTGCATTGGGAAGTTCCCTCCCTTTAAAAGGTCAGCTCAGTTTGGGTTGTCTGTTTGCACCAATTTTTAGCACTCAGTTCTTGCCCTTCCTCTGAGACAAACGGGAAACGTGTCCCACATGCAGTTCTCAGCCTAAGTGACACACAGATGTTACTTTTATTCGGAAACAAAGACACCTTATAAAATTTTGCTGTGATTTTGATTCATTTCTCTGTATTAATAACTTTTGAAGTAAGCAGCTTAAAATTACATTTCAGAATACTCCCACTGGTATTTTGACAAGAATAAAGGCTAGATTTAAATCTACAAAATACCACACAGCAGAGAAGCAGCCATGGTCAAGAAGTAATTTGCTGGCACAATCTACAGCACCATCTGCCTAAAGCATATTTAGGTGCCAATTATGGTGCTCAGGTCCACTGGATCCACTGGGTACGTTCCTCAGCTGCGGAGCAAATCCTTCCAATCCCTTTGGAATTTGCATGAGAAGTCAGAATGATAAACTCCTTAATAACGCCAGCAGATAGCACGCACGGAACTAGAGGAGATACAGGTTTCTTTAATGAAAAGAACATGAGGTTTATCATGTTTTTGCTATTAAACTCTGACGAGATTAGGCTAATGAAAAGCAAAAACAGCACCCCTCCCCCCAGGATTGCTGCTGAGCCTCAGAAATGTTTGCAGTGAGAATATCAGACATCTTCTCATGGGTTTTCCTCCTTATGTGACAAGAACAGTGCTGCCACCACCACCACAAACTAACATTTAGGTGTAAGACCTCAATCTTTTGGCTTCTTTCAGTCTCCTCTTGTTACTCTTTGTAATGACTTTAATTTATATGTTAAAAATAAATAATTATACTTTAAATATAAATAAGTATAAAGGAGAACTGCACACATAAGGTTTGTTGTTTTTTTTTTTTTGCCACATCTTAAACCCCCCAATAGTTCCCGTCCTGGGAAGAGCTTTCATTAGTGCATGTTTCCATACCAGGATGAAAGAAGTGTGTGAGGTAAAAGTTTTCCCTGGAAAAGAAGATGATCTCCAGCTGTTAATGCCATTATGTTCCTATTCATTAGCATCTCTGAAAGCTGACAAATATGTTTTTAATGACATTTTTTCCCCTTAATGCTTTTTAAAGTATTTTTCCCTTACTGCAGTGCTAATAAGGTGTAAAAGTCCTGTCCTGAAACCCTTCACAGTACCACGGCTCACGCTCTGCTGCAGTTTTAATGGGAAAATTTTCTAACAAATGCAAATTAAACAAAGTATTTAGTGGTACTCAGAGTCAACATGTTCACACATTAAAACTTTCCCCAGTCTATTTAGTCAAGATTTAACTTTCAATGTGGTTTAAATAAAAACGTAGAAGAGAGTTTCAGTGAGAACTTTGCTTGGATCCAGGTAGTTTTCAGTGTCACAACTCAGCTGGTAAAGGTTACATATATATATATATTTATATATGTGTGAGTGCGTGTGTGTGTGTGTTTATATATATATATATCTAAAAATAAAACCGACTATACTGGCTGCAGAACTATTGGCCATGTGGAGCAGCATTCAGGTTGAAGCAACTCCATTTAATGTTTCTTCTGCATTTGGTAGCAAAAGAATAAATTACATAAATGTGCTTTGAAGGTATCCACAAAATACCGTGGTTTCCTCTGTTGTTCTCTAGCAAATCAATCATCTTGGAATTGAAATAAATATTTTTGTTCATTTTGGACAGTTTTATAATTTAGAGGCAGATTCCAGCAGGAAAGCCTTGCATCAATGCAGCTGTTTGGGGAAGATGGATGTTAGCACAATGTCAAATCTAATCAGGAATGACACAGTGCTGTTATTTGATTCCGCTTATCAAAATTATTTATCTCCAATTGTCACTTTTTGCAAAATGCTGTAAGGTGGAACATTTGCCAGTACTATCAGTGAGGGAGAAGCGTGATTACACACAATTTCTCCACCTCCAGACCATCCAAGCAAGTGCTTATTTTAATTCTTCGTAAGTACAGCATTTGAAAGCACATTTAAGTGTTTTGCTGAAGTGGGTTCTGGATAGTGATAAATGAATCATTACGAGGACAAATTACCCAAACTGGGTCATAATCGACCACACTCTGCAAACTCCAGAAGTGGAGTGGGGAAGCGGTGAGTGACTCACCCGGCGCTAACAGGGAAGAGACTGATTAGTGCAAATGAATACAAAGGGCAAGTGTGAAGCTATTCAGAGTATAATTTGAAGAGTTCACAGCTCTCACTGACCTCGAATGGGTCTTAAAATGGTTTGAGGAAATCTAGGAAAAACAAAGATTAGTGATCCCCGTTTTGCAAAGTCTGTGTGCTCAGCATGAAACGGGCAGTGCAACTGAGGCACAGCAGCCGGGCTGGGGAATGGCCCAGGAAGCACCACGCAGGTCTTTATCTTTGGGAGAAAGGTGCAGCCAGGTGGGAACAGGGCCGTTTGTACCAATAATAATGATTACAGTAAAAACAAACAGTCCTTGCTCAGCACATGAACTCCAGGGGAGGATTCTCTGTCCTGTGCATCTTTAAGGTCCCCAGCACTGGGAAACAAAAGGTAAGAACACAAAACTGCAGTGCAGATGCTCCTTATGCCAGTTATTGCCATAGTCTAAATTACCTTAAGAAAAAGAGAAGGCCATTCAAATGAGGCTTTTCATGAAAAAATGATCCACCTTCTATACAACCCGCAGGACAGACCACACTGCAGCTCCCCTCGCTGCCGCTGGGTTCAGCCATCCACGGATCTGTGATACCAAACAGGACAGCCCTCTGCTCTGCTCCCACACTGAAATCTCCCTGACTCTTGGCAAACTTTCATTTTGGCTCTTTTTCAGCAAGGGAAAACTACAAGAGCATCCACTCCTTCCCCGCTCAGATCCCAGGCCAAGGTAATCCCGCTCCCCTTGAAAGGGGAAACCAAGAGGAAAAGCGCCATCCCTGCACACCTTTGGGTGTGACAGCTGCCTGGTGGGTGAGGGCCTTTCTCGGCTTCACACAAAGCACAGCTGTGCCAACCCCCACGTCTGACTCGCACTGATGGACAGCGAGGTTTGGGAGAGCTTTGCACAGCCCCAAGCGTGGGCTGGAGGAGAATGTTGTCACAATAACCTCGAGAAACAAAACAGAGCAGCAGCTCCAGACACAAAGCCTTTCATCCCAGCCCTTCCCTAATCGCACGTAGAGATGACACGAAGTTTCAGACAGAGGAATTAATTACTCTGTTATCCAGCTCCATTTAATGTGGCTGTTGCTTTCTGTTGATAAGGAGCAAACAATAAGATTTTGCCTTTCTTGAGGAAGCCTCCAGCCTGTTTTCCTTTGGTTCCTCCTACACGTTGCTTTTACTCTAACAGAAGTATCTGATGTTTTTTTTATTTGATGGGGTAAAATAATAAACACGAGATGAAAAGGAGAAGGGCACCCTTTTGGCTGGAAATCTGAGAATGTGGCTTCATTGTTCTTCCAACTTTATCTTCTGAAGTTGCCTCAAATGAAAAAAAGAAAGGCAGGAGGAGTTATGAATTCATAAAAAGCACTACAATGGGCTTAATCCAAATTTGGGTTCCTTTTATACTGAGTACCACCAATTTCTGGTATTTTCCCTAAGTTGCTTACATAAATCCTCATGTGGTTTAATTAATTATGGGAACTGAGATGGGAAAACAAAAGAGGTGAAATATTCTCCTCTGGTTAAACCGGTGCAAACCCAGAGATTATTTCTCGATTGGTGGGTTATGATTTTCCAGGATACATAGCAGGGTGCACGGTGTGGGATATTATAATATAATTTCAGGCAATACAACCCATACTAACTCCTACACCTTTCGAGGTCAAACAAGCTCAAGTAGCCTAAATTGCCTTATCATTAGTGCATTTTTGTGCATTAGAAATTGAAGAGGATTTGAGGTATTTTCATTTTAAACAAAGGGCTGCCAACCTGGAAGGGAAAAAATAGAATTCAGCTCTGAATTAACATTTGCGTAGGCCAAGGACTGACCTCTGCATCTGCCAAGGCTGCTGTGTGTAACAATGAGCGAGGAACAGGCACACAGGAGTTATTCATCAAAGGATCTTTAAGTGGGGAGAAGTACTTTCTTATAACTTCATGCTCTGATCATTAAATTTCAGCAAAAATGAAGAAATGAGCACAGGTGGAGCCGAGCACCAGTTCTGGAAGGGAAGCTGGAAGGCAGGACATAATTTTGCATCCGGAAAGAAGTGGAGAGGACCCGTTCAGACTGGAGATCACCAAAGGTTCAGCAGTAGCAGGGCAGACTCTGCTGATGTTTCCCAAACACGAGGGCAAGGTTCTCCCTGGAAATTCAGCTGGGGAGGGGTTTATTGGACTGGCTCCAGCCAAATTTGGGGCTCAGGACAGCACAGGTGTTGGGATCAGCCTACAAAGCTGATTCATTACCAAGTATTTCACCATGTGTGTAACATTTGGAGGTCAGTGCTGTATCCAGAGGGAATATTAAATCAGTGCACGCTGCCCACACCGCTGCTCTCCCCATCCCCAAACCCAACCACTGGTTCCCTAATCTTCACCACCACTCTGCAGCCAATAGGACTAAATCATCCCACCTTTAAGTACATCAGCTGTCCCCAGCACAAAGGAGAGGAGCTCAAAGGTGCGTGTTTCTCCTTTAAATTGTTTGAGCAGCGCTCGGTGCCTGCAGAGATATTTACGGCTGAGCCTGTGGCGGATTGAAGCCGCTCCGGAGGTCGGAGCTGCCGGCTCCCCTTCCTGCAGAGGATGCGCTGCCCTTTGGAGCGATGGATCAGGAACAGTCTCCTCCGTCTCCCTGCCGCTCACAAAGAATTCATTTGCTGCGGGGAAAGAAGAGCTGGCACTCGCAGCAATGTCACTTCTTTCTCTCTGCATTGTCGGGCTCTGGGGTTGGGTGGGGTTTTTCCCCCCCTCTCTTCGATTTCTCGCCTTGGAAGCACTTGACCCCTCGGAAATAAAAGAAACAAAGCCGCCACATGCTGGAGGATACTTCAGGCACACAGAGAATGCCGGAGCTCAGAGGGAATGGGGAAGAGCAGGAACTGAGAGAGATGAGCACCTTCTCAAAGAAAGAACCAGCTTCACAGAAGTTTAGGGTTGCAGGGCAGGTCCCCCCCACCAGAATTGCCCGACAGCTCCTGTGGGGACGATCCCCCACATTCAGGATGGGTTCAGCTGGGGACCACCCCCACAAGAGGAGCAGTGACATTCCTCTGTGAATCACCTCAAAATTCAGAGGAATCAGCGCGGACTGCTCCAGACAGCCCCTGCCTTGTATTCTGATCTCATGGCGAGGGAGGCAGCGTACAGTAAAAATCAAAGTAAAGAGGAATAAAATTAAGTTTAGGGAAATTTTGTGCTGCTACTCTGCACATTCTTGTGTTACTTTTCTGAAAATTGTAGATCTGGCTCTGTGTGTATCTCTAACACCCATTTCCACTCAGAAGGGTGTTTTTCTTGACTGTGTTTCTTGTCTGTTGGGATTTTTTAGTGCCCAAGCACATTGTTTAGCTAGTGTGTTCCTTGCCAAATGTACTGAGTCTGCTCTGAGCTTCACCCCTTCAAGTCATGCTTTCTGTTAATTTTTCTCACAATCCTTTCTGCTAACAGCATTCTTCAGCCTCCTAATAAATCACATTTATTAAATAGCAGTAAGAAAGGAACCCACTTTAGGTTCCCAAACACCTCCTCTAACAGTGAGAGCAAGCAGACGCCCAGAATCTTGTTTTACTTTTACAAACAACATACCAAAGGCCTGACACCTTTTTATAGCATCAGTGTGACCTCCCTCGCTTCCCTCAAGGAGTGACTTCATCCCTAAGCAATGCCGGGGGCTGTGGATACACCGAGCACGAGGCTTCGGCAGTGCATTAAAATGTAATATTCCATGGGCTCTGATTTATGGGCTGTCACTTAGGGCAAAGCATCGTGCATCTTAATTGGCTGCTCCTTTCCAGCTACTTGGTTTGTTTGGGAGATAAGAAATTTTGCACCCACCATAAATTTTCATGGAAAGACAGGCCTTTGAAAGGCAAAGGAGTTAAAAACGTAAAAATAAAGCAGCCAGAGCTGCATCTATAACAGTCTCCCTGTGAAACGCATGAGAATGCATCATAGGAAATAATTATGCATTTTTCTTTGCCTGATTTACAAGTTCCAGGGATTTCCCTGATGGAATCAGCTCTATGAGTCCATGAAAAAATCAAACCCCCACCTTTGCAGCAGTCCAGTGTCAGCAGATGTCCAAAAGCTTCACAGTCACAGAGATTATTGGCTAATTACAAAAATCCATGACAGAGCCACTCACAAATTTTAAAAAAGCTTCAACTTTTGATTTGCTTCATGTCTGACAGGGAACATGTCACCTTCAGGGTATAAGATCCTCAAAACCCTTAAATCAGACAGAAATACTGTGTGTGCTGGCAGTGTCCTCCTTGAGGAGACTTTAATCTTCTTCAGCCACATGGATTTTCAGTTAAAAACTATAGATCTGAAATTACAAACTCCGTCTGGATCAAAGGAATGCTTGTCCAACATGAGCAGAAAGGAGTTAATTGTACAGATGATGGGCCCAGGAGTCAATTATAGGGCTGTTAATTACAGATTTGTACTCAAAACCCATTCCCGACCCATCCCGTGGATAAATTATGTAGGTTATGTTTTCCACGACCTTTCAACCCTCCTCATCCTCGAGACATTGCAGAATTTTTCTGTATCTGCACAATTACAAGCATCACTCACCCAGTGTGGAACCAGGCTCACACCACTGAGCCCCGCTCGGCTGAGACAGTTCTGGGGTGAAGCACCAGGAGCCAGGGCTCTGCTGTGGTGGGTTGGACAATCGCCCCCTCCCCAACACTCCTCTCACCACCACAGAGCTTCCATTTCTTTTCTCAAGCCTTGCAGCACCTGGCTGAGCTGGAGAAGGTGTTGCTGACTGTCTGTCCTTTGGCACATTGATTTCTGCACAGCTTTATCCCTCTGCCTTGTCCAATGATTCCACACAACCCAAACATTTCTTTTGTATTGATTTCGTTTCTCTGTTGGACTATTTGATTTTTTGTTTGGTTGCTTAATCCTTACAGTATTGATATTTTTCAGGCTAGCAGCCAAGTAAAACCTTTGGAGACACATGAAGTACATATTAAGAGTCTCATTGCCCAATAAATTAAAGGTACAAATTATAGAACCAAATCTGATGAGCATGTCATTACAGATGACACATTTTGGCACCATGGTGCTTTACAAGAGAGACTTATTTCCATTTATTCTTTCATGGAATTTAAAATTCCAATCAGCAGAACCACAGAGGGGGATTATGTTACCTTGGACTTGAATTCAATTGTATTTTTAATTCTATTAAAACTCCAAGCTTGCACAATAAAATAATTGTGTGTATTTGATTAGGATCTTAATGGTATGTTTGCCTATTACTACAGCTGTTTAAAAACTTAAATAAGCTTTCTATCCCTTGGAAAATTCTGGGAAACAAGATGGTATTTATAGTATTAAGCAGAAGTTTAAATACACAAGACACTAAAGGGAATAGAACAATCCTGACACAAAGACATGATTTTCTCAGCATTTTGTCAGAGCCCTACTGAAAAATCAGAAATAAACTGGTGCAAACCAAAACTACCCTTGACCTCTGAGATTTATGGTGGTCAGTTTAATTTGTCCATTAAAAATTAAATGTTGGTATCAGTTTGAGCAAGCTTACACTTGGCTGTGTCTGGAAACAGCTCGGAGAGGTGGCAGGTCTGGAAGCACCCTGCAATGCCACACTTTCTGACAATAAATAGCTTTTGACCTGGCAGGCTGATCCCAAAGTAGTCTGTAAGACTGCTCTTATTTAGAGGCTATTATTAGCCTCAGAGCGTGTCTTGGGGCTACTTAACTGGAGTTGTTGACCCAGCACGGAGTGATGCCAGTGCACATGGCTGCTTCCTATGCAAAATTCATTGGAAACAAGGGAGAAATTAACTCCTTTCTTTCATTACTTTGTGTCTATTTGAATGCTGCAAAAGTGCAAAATAAAAAACTTGTGTGTATGTGTTTGGAGGTCTGTATGTGTGAATCTGCATCCTGATATATCAGGCAGGAAATAACTAATATTAAAATACATTAATTATTTCTTAAAACAGTATTAAAGTACTGCTTCAAGTCCTGGGATGATGCAAACCTGGCACATGGCATCTCAGATAAAGTCAGTTTTTTTACTGGCTCAAGACTAAAACATGGCTGTAGAGGGTCTATTCTCTCTTCTGTCTTTAAAACCCAAAACCTTGGGAAAATCTGGGAGTTTTCAAAAGCTGAGGAAGCACGTCCAGCACTATTTAAAGTCTACTCTCCCCAGGCTCTCAGCATTGGAAAAAGCAGCCCTGATGCCGGTAAGGCACAGCTCACTAACGCTGTGCCTTGGGTACCCAAAGGATCTCCTGCAGCTACAGTTCATATTCAGAGCATTTAGTGTACACATCATCAATTTAAGATGAAATATTGAGTAGTGATTGCCAACACTCAAGGAGTGGAGTGGTCAGATAACTATCCAAGACAAAGGCAGAGGAATGTGCAAAGCCCAGTTACTAATTCCAGCAGATTTCAAGAAAATGTAGCCTAAAAGTTAAGTCTTACTTGTAGAAATGTTATGTTCACAACAACTCTATCGCCTCTGAGGGCTCCTGCTCTTCTCTGACCTTCTCAGGTGAGCCCTCAATTCCTTTTCTCCATTCTAGTTTTAGAGACAGGGAAAGAAAATCTGAATAAATGAACTTTGGGTTTTCAAAGCTTAGCAAAGGTTCAGGGTCACTCCTTAGTCTGTGTAGATACATCAGTCATCGAGGTTTAATAACTCAGATTCTGTGGTAGACAGTATTTAAAGTCAGAGAAACCCAACAGACATAAATCCTCATCAAGTCAAACTGTCCTATTTTCTTTCTGCCACACAGAGTTTTGCTCAAAGCGTTGAAGGTTTTGTTCACCATACAGTCTCAGCAAGGAAATTCGGTTCCTCCATCCCACTGTCTCTGCCATATCTCCAGACTTGTGATTTTTAATTATCCCTTCTAGCAAATAAGTCATCAGAAATGTAAGGAAAGATGCAGTTAATTCAAAGAGCAAACTCTTCAGTACCACAACTCAAAAATGAGTTTAAAAACAGCAAACTCCAACCAGAGTCAGTTCACAACCAACACCACAGTGATTCAGAATAATGCAATAAATAAACTGCCCCAAAACTACTCACCCATCTTCCCCACCCTCAGAACAGCAAGGGAAGACCCAAGGACAAACAGGGCTTGAACAGCAAAACAACCTGGAGCGCTCACACCAATTTTAAGGGGATTAAGTAAAGCTCTCTCCTCAAGAGACTTCAACAGAAACTTCCCCAGGTTGGGGGGATACAGTACAAAAAGCAATTTAATTTCTTCTTTGGCATTTATAAGTAATAAAAGCAGCACCGGGCAGCTTCCAAAAACAACTGTAAGGTTTTGCGAGGATATTTCTGGGTTATATGACTGGCACCCTTCTTTATCATTTATTTCTCAGTAGGGTTCTGCTCCTTTAGCTCCCAGCCTGCAAAGCCAACTGCAACAAGTATTTTAAACTTTTTTATTATGGCAAAAAAGTCCATTGCAAGGCCAGGTTGGATGGGGCTTGGAGCACCTGGTCTGGTGGAAGGTGTTCCTGCCCATGGCAGGGGTGGGACAAGATGGAATTTATGTTCCCTTCCAACCCAAACCATTCTATGATTCTGAAACATTTAATTCATGTCCATGTAGGACTCCTCACACACAGCACAACCAGAAACTATTCCCTCCACTAACAGCAATAGATTAATCTCTAATATCTTCATATATTTTTCCAGTGTGTTTTTAATGCAGCCATCACTGCAAGTCTGGTTACCACGATTACTGAAAACACACTCCCATGATGAGAGGACTGTTCCATTAGCCCTCAAACTCTCACAGAGGTAATGAAAGCAGCAGGATGGACCTAATCTCTCACCACCCAGATGTCTGATGGCTTTATCCAGCTTTAATTACAGTTTAATCACAGTTACAGTGAGCAATAGTTGAGATGCTCTATGGCTGGCAGATGTATTTATTCAGCTATTAACTATTAGAATTTAAATCTGTTCCATTTCACAGATTGCTGTGATGCTAGCAAGAATTAAGCATCTCATTAATAGCACCCACTAGTAGGTGGATAACAAGGATGGCTACACTTGCAACTACAACACCAGGAGTCCAGGATAAAGAAAATAGAAAACTTCCTACAGATGACCAAGGTGAAACTCTGCCATTTGTTTTCCTGGTTCTTGATTGTACTTTTGTAGTTGTTTTTGAGAACACAGCCCTGTTTTGCTAAAATAGAGATGTTTCCTCTTTCGGAGTGTTTCTATATTAAGGAAGCAAAAGCGAAGGGTGCAGGAACAGAACTGTAAACTGGAATGTGGATGTGTGAGAGAAGCAGCAATTTGCTTACCAGCACACAGAGGGTTCTGAGTGATGGAAAGTCAGCAAGAGGAAAACATCTGCCTCTGGTTTGGGTGGGAGCCTGTCCCTGCAGGCAGCTCTCCCATGTCTCAGCCCAAGTCTGTGCCCATGGGACAATTCCTCTATTTCCTGTGTTCAGACAGAAATCCGACCATGCCGCTTATTTAACTTTGGATGTGCTTATTCCAGCACTGCTGCTGGGGCAGATTTTCCAAGGCACTGCAAATCTGCTTAGCTCTGCTCCTGCAGATGAGCTCAGCCAGCACAGCCGCCTGCAGAATCCCACCCGGGGCAAGGCATCCGACCAAGGACTGTCGTTCATTGAGTTCCTCTGGCCCAGTGCCATCACCCAGGGGCTCGTCCAGCCCCTCTCTGGGAGCCAAGTGCCATTTGAAAAATTGCTGTGCTGTCCTTTTGAAATTAAAGTTCCTTCCTGAGTTTTCTGTAACAAATAGCAGAGGGGACTGCCGTGGCATTGGTGAGTGCAGCCAGTTCCTGAAGAACATCTGAGGGTTGAAGGATAACATCCTGCAGGAAGAGTTACCTTCTCACACCTGGGACAGCTTGGGGCTGGTTCTCTCACCTCCTCTATTCTTGGTAACAATCAACAGAGTCATCCAGAGAGAATCTGGAGCAGAAATGTGATTTAGCCCAAGTGTTCAGGAGGAGCCAGGGAAGATGAGCTTTGCCAGAGCAGCCACCTCTGGTGAACATCCAGCTCTGACCACCTGCCTTGTACAGGGCTCATGAGGAACATGCAAGACACTGAAGCCATTTTTTGCCCCTCTTTCAGATTTTGAACTGATGGTGCCCCAGGCCTGAGAGCCCACGTGCATCCCACCCAGCACAGTGCAGCTCTGGACCACCCACACTGCGACTGCCACAGAGCACATGAATAAATTATATCTAGGATATAAAAGACAGGTACCCTCATTTGTAATTATTACATGCCAACAAACGCCTGTTGTTGGGGGAAAAAACATTTGCAAGCATCTGGATGCTTAAACAAGCACCAGAGAAAGTTCATTAATATAGAAATTGAAGTTAATTAACTAACTGATGGTCTCCTCTTCTCCGTTCACTTTAAAGGAATCTGCATCCTTCCCTTGGTCTACTGACTGGCTTTATTCAGCTCCAGTTACTATATCAAAGTGATATATTCTGCTTACAAATTCAAGGCAAAGCCCATTTATCTATTACAGAAGGAGAATGGATTTACATTTAAATGGCTGTTCTTCATGTATCTAATAACTCAGTTGAGTAATCAAAGAAGTACAATCTAAGCAGGAGCCTCTCTGTGTTTCGCATTAATAAAGCCTCTAAGATTCCTCCACACATTCCTCCCAATTTATTTATTTCAACAAAATGGGAAAGCTGTCGTTCCCCAGCTGCAATCAGCCAGTGAGAAGGTTAGTTGGGAATTAACAGGCTGCTTGCTTAGGCTTATGTTTCAGTTAAAAATTCAGGCTCAACATGAGAGCAAGGAATTACCATGGTGCATGGACTTTCATTCCTTCAAAAAAGTAAATAAATAGTGCTTCAAAGGTGTGAAGAGAACTTTGGCAGGAAAACTCCGGCCACTGAGAGCAGCAGGTATAGTGGGTTCACTGCATTCAGTGAGAAATTGCAAGGATTAAGCTGGCCCGATCCAAGCAAAACAATTTGCAAAGTGAAACGCACATGGAATGGGAAAAGGCTGATAGGAAATAAAATTCAAAATTATGGTAATCAACTTTTTAATTCCTTTTCCTTGGGCTACACTCAAATTATCTAAACATATGCAGAAAAATCTGTGTATGCATGAAAAAGCATGTAACTGTAGTTGATCCAAAACCATCTTCCCAATGAATGGCTTGCAAAGCACAGAACTTGCTATTAAATTTTGGGTTATAGTGATTTCAATGGCAACTTGACCCCAAAACCCAATCAAAATTCAAGTCAAAGATAAGCAGCAAGAAAGAAAATTCATCTGAATGGAGACACAGAAAATTCCACTCTCCCTGCATCGTTGATGATCACCTGACTTTTCACTGCAGCAAAAAGTTCCAGGAGCTGAAGAGGTCTAAGGAAGCATTTAAATGAGAAGACTTTGGAACTCAGCACGTCCCTGCTGCTGTTTGACTGCAGGGACTGTGCAGCTCCCACCACGTACACAGCAGATGGCCTAAATAAGGCTAATAAAGATACATTAATGTTTCTGTTGCCTTCCTTGTAAATAAGATTTCCCTGTGGGCTACTAATTTATTAGCCAGTTTCTCTACAGCTTCTGACCACAGATCACAGAGCTGTGTAGGAAATGTTTAAGTCTGCTGCACACATTCACCATCTTGTCCTTTCCCACAGCAAGGATTCTGCTCCAAGAATTCTGAATTCTAGGAGAAAGTCTGCTGCTGTGTGCTGCAAACCTAAGCAATAGTTCTGTTTACTGCTGAGCTCCCAGAAAGTTTAGATTTAGAAACAACTCGTGGATAATTTATTTATAGATTTTTAGGTAACCAACTCGAATTTAAGTATTTTCCCAAAGCCCCACTGCTGGCTGAATGCACAAGCAAAGCACAGAGCAATCAGATTAATCCTGTATCACTTGTCTGCCTCGGGGCCAAGGATGCCCTTCCTGCCCCCTGCATCACACGTGAGTTCTCCTGCACCTTCCACTGCCTGAATGCAGAGCAGAGATGCTGGGAGGATCCCAACCCTCCTCCTCTCTCAGCAGGAACGAGGAGAGGAGAGCACTGCTGGAGGAAATGCCTCCAACAAATGAAAACACGACGTGCTAAATAAAAGCAGCTCCATTATCGGCTCTGCTTTCCACCTGCAATTACAATACATTTCAGCTGAATATTTTTTCCTGGCAACTGAAACAGTTTCATTTACAGCTTAAATATGTGACAAGGAAGCTGACTGCAGACTTGTGAAAAGCAATTATTTTGGACACTGATTACTTCCCATGCAGGCAGCGAGTGCTGTAACTGCAGAGAGCTGGGGAAGGCCACAGCGATGGGTGAGGGACTGCAGGGTCTGGAGCAGTTAATTAATGCTGGGGGGTGAGCAGGGAGAGGGAACTGCAAACACCCTGCTTAACATTCAAATTAATTAACATGAAATAACTTAATATGTTTAGTTTAAATGCAATTAATTTACAGAAAAAAAGCCAGCCTAGAGACAGATAGCTGGTGCATCTGGTGCAACAACCAGAGCAACATCAAGTTCCCATAGCAACATATTTGTTAGAAACAAGACAAACACACTTAGGCTGGTGTGGTTTCGGTTTTAATCCATCCTGGTGATGAGGACTGCACCAACAGGACTCAAAATACTGAGATAAAAACTTAGGAACAGCTCTGAAGACCCTTTTTCTTTCTCTAAGCAGAGAGGCCAATGCAGTGAGATCTGAACTAAATCTGGAAATGCTGGTGCTGATGTGGGGAATTGCAAAAACAACTCGGCACTGCATTGCATCAGTACTGGGACCAGTATCACAGCCCTTGTGTGGGCTCTGCACGGCTCAGCCACAGCAGATCCTGGCATCCCACCCCTGCAGACAGAGGAAACTGCGTTTATGGCTGCTCCAAGGCAGCTCTGGTGTTCTATATTGAGGTTTGAAGGTTCTTAAAATTACTTCATTAATGAGAAAGAGCCAAAAAGGCACCCCAAACCTGTCAGTCAGTGCTGTAATTTATTTTTTTTGAATCAGTGAGTCATATCTAATGATGTTTCAAAAAGATGGAGGAATCCTGGCATACCTGAGCTCACGTATGATTATTATTATTACTATTTTCCAAAGAAGGCTGCCTGTAGATGTCATAAAGCCCTTGGCAGACGCTGTGCTCTCTACGTGTCAGAGTTTAGGCTGGGCACGGAGCCCCACAAGGTTTGAACACTTGGCCCAATTTGAGCAGGAGGTGAAAGACCAAGGGGAGATGCTCACAGAGATCCAGGAGGTCCGTGGGCTACCTGAGCCACGGCCGTGCCCGGCAGCTTGTTCTTCTTCCTGACACGAACCTTAAAACCAGTTAACTCAGAGCTGGAACAAAAAAAAATCCTTAAGTGGCAAACTTACATTGTACTTTCAACTGGCTTCAGACAGAGATAAATTGGTGCTCTGACCTTTCTCAGGGGTGTGAGACAGTGATTTCCTTCCCCTTTAAGCGCCATTAAGTGGATGTGACATTCAGTCAAGATGTTATTGACAGGTGAATATTCCCCACGCAATCAGCAATCCCAGCTGCCGTGCCTGGATCAGGGTAATGACAAACGGAGCTGCAGGAGCACTCCACGTGCACTTAACTCCTGAGTTAAACCACTGTTGCAGCTTTTACATTCCAGCTGTATCATAAATCTGCTCCTTTCCTCCCTCTCCTTTAAAAAGCACCAATACTCACTTAAAATCAGGTTTTAGAGGAAATTTCCATCCTTGTGCTGCACTCACTCAATAATTATTTACCAACACCTTCAAAACACAGCAGCATTGATTGCAAATTTGTAATTAAGGCTGACTTGTATTTTTCACTTAGATCAGATCTTCATATCCTTTGTGTCCCCCCACCTCATAACACCAAACCTCTGAATGTTTTAAGAATTTACTAGAATATTCAACAATTAGGTCTATGTGTTGGTGCTGCCACGAGCGTGGCTGTTTCTTGGCTGCCTGATTTCAGGAATGGATCAACACAGACTCCAATATCAATGTTTCACCGGGCAAAACAGTTGATTTCAAGTTGGCATTGTTTCCTCTAATGGCTGTGATTATCTGCTGTGCAGAGGCTTCTCTACCCCGTCGTTGATTCTCTAGAGATGATACCACAGAAAGATAAAAGGCCAGAGGGTAATTATACAGCTTTTCATTTCCACTGATCTCAAAGCATCGAGTAAAACTCCAAAATGCCTCCTACACACACCAGTCAGATTTACCTGGCAAATAGAGAAAGGATTGAGAGTTTGGAAATAAATTTACCTGGTAAATAGAGAAAGCATTGAAGTTTTTTTCAAGGATTAAAATTAGAAAGCTTCTTTTAATCATCTGAAATACTTTGCTTTTTGCAGCCAGCTTGTTAACTTGGCTGCAGAGGGACCTGATAAGTGATGAAGTCCCTCCAGGAGTACAGATAAACCTGGAAATAAAACCAGCATAGAGATGGCCGTGTTTGCACATAGAATCATTTAGGTTGGAAAAGACCTCCTAGATCATCCAGTCCAGCCACCAACCCAGCACTGCCAGGTCCACCCCCAAGCCCCGTCTGTTCCAGCCCCTCCACCACTTCCTCGGGCAGCCTCTTCCAAGGCCTGGCAGCCTCTCAGTGAAGAAATTTTCCCCAGTATCCAACTTGAACCTCCCCTGGCACAACCTGAGGCTGTTTCCTGTCACCTGTTCCCTGGGAGAAGAGCCTGGATCCCACCTGGCTCCACCCCCTGTGAGGCACTTGAAGGGAGCCAGAAGATTGCCCAAGTCTCCTTTTCTCCAGACATATTTCCCCAGCCTGCAGATAAAACTTAGGTTTCCAAGCTAAAAATCCTTATTTCTGACTTTATTCTGACTTTCAAATCAGGAAGAAAGGCCCAAACACTCAAAGCTCCTCAGACAAGGATGGTGTTTGGGTTTTTTCCCTGTTTTATCCACCACGCTGGTTACAGAGAGCCCAAACTTGCTCATCCACAGCTGCACAGCTGGTGTTGTGCCAACAGGAGAAAAAGCAGCTTCTGTTGGAAAACCCAGCAGATCAGAGCTGGGTCAAAGCTGACTCTGGAATAAGGAGGAGCCTTTTGCCCAGGTTGGTTTGTGATTTACACTCCCCTCAAGACGCCAACACAACACTGCAATTCCCAGGCCAGCTGGGAATGTGAGCCCAGCACACAGGGGACATCCAGGAGATCCGTGCCCACCCTTTCAGCACATCCACCCAACACTTCGCTGCCTATCACCCCATGATGGCTGAACCTCTCCTGCCTCAGTCCCACAGATGTTACTCAGACTTCACACACCTGCTCCTCTGCAATTCATGGTGACCCAACAGCCCCTACAATGAAGTGCTCTTAGAGAAGGGAAGAAAAAAAACCAAAGAGAACATTGTATCTTCCCGAAGAAACAAAACTCAATCAGATTTGCAACAGGGAATTGTAAGACTCTAAATTTTTAATATAATGGTTCTATTACTGGGATACCTCCAGGGGATAATCAATAGAAGACAGTTGCTCTTTTGTGATGACATTACCATATGGAGAAATTTTTCCTAGGCATAAAGAGGATTTCTTCTGATGAGCTTTTGAGCAGAGTACTGGGCATCTGTGCCTTTGACAAGAAAAAAGACAAACTGAATTATCTAAAATACTACATGGCTGATTTTCATGACCTTGTGTCTCATTTGCTCCCTTCTAAATCCAAGGCAGGAGCACATTTGTGAAGTCTCTCCAGGAGGACCAGAAGCTTGGACTGAAGAGAGCTTGTCTTTGATTGGAAAATAAAGCACAGATTTATTCCAGACCGTTCTTACTCCCTTTAAAAACAATGTCTGTTACAAGGCTATGACTTTTATCAAACCCAATATGTTTGTATTAGCGATGCACAGAAATAGGAAAAATTCTAAATTAGAAGTCAACAGTTGGGTCAGACAAAAAAACAAATTTAAATACCAAACCAGCAAAATTCCAGTTCATCAGATGGAAAAATACACATTTGCATTTCTTGCTTGCTCGCAACATTTCCGTTTCTTTTTTCCTCATGGAACAACTAGAAGTACTGAAAATGTTGGGTTGGATTTTCTCTTTCATTCATGGGTCTCTCTCAGACTTGATCAAGAAATTTAAATTTGATATTAAGCATCAGCTTCTTCCCTGCTTAGGCAACAGGAGGGAAGAGGAGAATGAAAAATTAAATAATAGCAACCATGAAATATTGATATTTAAAGAAAAAATTAAACGCCCAGTTGTTTATTCATTTTTCTTGTAGTTATATGAAATAATCAAGTGAATTAATCCCCCCAAAAATCTGGAAGGCAAAATGCATGTCTGGGGGGAAGGGACACAACAGCATAAACCGCTTTGTTCAGCATCACCTCTCCCTGACCTGGGGAGATCCAGGTGCTACAACTGAAGCAGGAAATTTCCAGAAGCATTAGACTTAAGAATTCTCAGCACCTGTGAACATAACACACAGGAAATAGGCACAACTCACTGTTTTCAGAAAAGAAAAAGATCATCTCCAATTTTCCCGGCTCTGTTGTTTAAAACATGAGGTTTAGCAGCATTTAGAACCCTCTGTGCTGCAAATCATGGACGGGATGATCACACAAATGCTGACTCTGGTAACATCATCCCCACCTCCTCCCTCACGTGCCGTGCACTGACAGACGGGTTTAGATCCCCACCAGCAAATCCCATTTGAATTTCCAATCAGATGCAGAGCCAAAGTTCCTGCAGTTTTACTGTGGAGCATTCAAGCAGCTCTAATGTTATGTGTGCTTTAGACATTTTTAGGGAGAAAGATGGAGTGAAAATAATGAAATTAAATATTTTGCTGCAGCTCTGAGCTGGATGCTTGAACAGGCTTCAAAATGTCAAAGGCTTTATCTTGTCTGAAAGTAGGAAAAGGTCTTTGAAATAAACTCTCGAACTACCCAGCTCCCACGTCCTCCACCCGAAACAGAAGAAAATGAGTTTATACTGAAATAGTCTCCAAAAGTTACAAGGCTCAGAGCTGTCTGGTCAGAAAGTTTTACGACCACATATTCCAGTGCCAGCCTTGGGTGGGAGGGACACCATGGCAAAGGATGAGCAGCATCTGCTGGGCTCAAGGGGCTGGGTAGAGCAGGATGTGCTGTGCTTGGAGCGTCTCTCCACCCACGGGTGAGGAGTTTTACCCCCAGCCTCTGAATATTTATGGCTCAAAGCGCAGCTGTGCTGGAGCCACCTTGTCTGCACACTCTCGCCCTAAAACCCCTCAGGATTTCACTTCATGGGTTTTATTCATGCTTCAAAGAGGAGATGGCACTCAAAATGCAAGTTGGTTCATACTAAACACCTGAGCAGTGTGAAACAGGTGTGGGGGAGCACTGCTGACCCCGCACTGAACCTCAGGACCTAAAGCCCCCGATAATTCAACGAACTGCAGGAGGTTTGGAGCAGCTGTGGACGTGGATTTCTCACATCTTGAGCAGCTCTGAGTGAATTATTGCAACAGCACGGGAAAGGATGGAGATGCACACCCCAAATACCAGCAGCCAGATGGCAATACCACATGGAAATAAAGTGTATTTGTTCCCAGCACAGGTTACATCTCCAAACATCCTGTATTCAGAGCACTGCTGCAAAAACAGGAGTGGAAATCTCTCTGAGGAGAATAGCAAAACCTGATTTTACACATCATTCAACAAATACCATCTCTGCTGCCTGCCCTGGCACCCCACTGCTGGTGTTCCCATAACAACAGAGGAGATGCTCCACCAACCCCGCTGCTCATGGACAGCCCGAGCAGCAAAGGGGATCCAGAGCTGCTAAAACACTTCCAGAACGTTCAAGGACAATATTCCTACCCAAAAATTCAGCCTCAGTCTTGAAATACACCTGCAAGAACACTCCTCTTCATCCAATATCCATTGAAGGGGTTTTTATGTAAATGAAAACAAAAGGTGATAAAAGCATAACAAGAAATTTAGGTCCAAAGCTGAAGAAATAAAAAAATCCAGGCTGAAAAATATCCAAACCTAAAAACAGATCTTTTTTTTTAGCCCTTAATTACCTCTGAATCATGGTGTGTTTTACATATGGAATTCAATCAAGAACTTTTGCAACTCTCTACACAATTTTCTATGTGGAATAATACAGTAACCCAGTGAAGCTTCAAGCATTGGACAGAGCAACATAAATCATGCCATACAGTATGAGCTGTAGCAATGAGACATCAGTGGTAAAACAATACAGGATATTTGTAAAATAAATATAAGCAAAAGAAAACCTATTTATTAAGTTAATTGGAATTTGCTCAGAGAAACTTATTCTTCCATAAAGAATTAAGATTTCTTCCAAGGGCTAATATATATGCCTCGACAAAAGGTCTGTCCAAATTGGTCATATGCCCACAGGCTGTGGAGTTAATTATGGATAAGTTTACTTAATTATTCATCCATTTATTAACCATGACAGCCCCACAAAATAAGACAAACGCCCTTCTTCAAACACGTTACTCCCTACCATAATACAACAGCCCTGGCAGCTCTTTCCTCATCACAGACCTATTTCTGCTTATTAACGGAAATTATGGCACCACAGGTGATACTTGGAAACCATTTCACAGCACACACAGAAACAGACCCTGAGGGCAGCACGTCACGGTGGACACCCCTCTCTCCATGGAGGAAAACAAATGGAAGGAGACGTTCATCAGCCTAACAACCCCTCCAGCACTCAGGGGCTCCAGGGACTGAGGCTGTAACGAGGGATTTCCAGTCAGTGCCAGTCCTTCCGCATTGGCACTGCAGTCTGTCACCAGGGCAGGCTCACGCCGTGCTGTGGCCCCTCCCCACGGGAATGTGGCACCTTATCACAGTGACCTTTCACTGCCTGCACCCTGATTAGCTGTTCTTGGCATGAGAGCCAGGGCAGGGCTGTCACGTCTGGGGGACAGGACTGGACAGGTCTGAGTAAACCATTAAGCCACAAAAAAATCATCGTTGAGATGATGCTTTGGACTTCTGAAGGTTTAGACTTGTAAAGGGGGGAAAATGGTGACATAAGCAGAAAATGGCACATGGAGCTGATTTCGTAATAAGAAATGTCATAACTCATCCTCAGGCTGTTTGTGGAGAGAGGTGAGCCTGGAGAGAGGTGCCTGTGCTGGCAACAAAAAACCCAGCAGGTCAGAGGAGCACCAACTGATCCCAGCTCTGCTCTCAGGCTGAGCCCAGCTGATCCCACTGAGAGCTGGAGAGGGATGTTCTACAAGGGCCTGGAGGGACAGGACACAGGGAATGGCCTCCCAGTGCCAGAGGGCAGGGTTAGGTGGGATATTGGGAAGGAATTGTTCCCTGTGAGGGTGGGGAGGCCCTGGCACAGGGTGCCCAGAGAAGCTGTGGCTGCCCCTGGATCCCTGGCAGTGCCCAAGGCCAGGCTGGATGGGGCTGGGAGCAGCCTGGGACAGTGGAAGGTGTCCCTGCCCATGGCAGGGGATGGAATGAGATGGGTCTTTAAGGTCCCTCCCAACCCAAGCCAGACTGTGAATTGAAGGAATACAGCTCTTGGAAGAGTCCTTTGGAGCTGTTCAGTGCAGCTCTTCACTGGCCCAGACCCAGCAGACACCAAAGGCTCCTCACACACAGGAGTCACATTTCCCCTGGGTCTGGAAACTGAAACAGTGGCTCTGTACCTACCAAAAATGAGGGAAACCCTTCATTCCTCAGGTATGCCCTGTGCAAAATGGGAATAAACAACAAACTCTTCACCAAGAGCATTGCAATATTTAATAATGCCTCGTGGTAGTTGAGATGATTAATAACATAAGAGTTACCAAGAGCAATTCCCTGACACAATTTACCACCGAATTATGAGAGTAATTGCTCACCAGAACTTTATTTAGCTAAAACCTCTCCTCTGGCAAGAGCTTCCATATGCAGCTTGCCCTAAGCTTCATTCACAGAACTATTTTGGGGCAAATTCTTTCTGACCTGGGTGGCTCCATGTTCCCTTGAGGTGCTGCAAGCAGTACAGAGCAGCAATTTCATCTTCCTTGCACTTACCCACGGCACAAAGTCTTTTGTCATTGCCTTGGTCACACTGTCGTGGCATCAATCCTAAACATGCACCAGCCAAAATCCTGCAGTAAGCACAGTGTGGGTGCTCCAGGCTGATTTGAGATCATCTGCTCTAACATGAAGCTGAATTAAATCAAATTGATGCAGCCCAGAAGAATTTTCAAGGTTGTCTGGGACATCAAATAAAACTTTTACATAGGGCACAGCTATAGAGAAACTGACTGATGAATTTGGACTGATCCCCAGAAGCACGAAAGGCCCTTGATGTGACTCCTGTAAGAGCTACAGTTTCCCAAAATACCTTCTATTTCCTTAAAATGCCTTTTTTTTTTTTTTTTAAACAGGAAAATGGCAGATTGCAGAGCTATTGCTGAGAGAAGAATCATTTTTCTCTTTGGATATCCCTATTCACTTTGGGAAGCTTCAACTCATAAAACTAAGAAAATTCTCACAACAGAAAATACCATAAAGACAAAAGTTCTAATTTTCAAGTTTTTATTTCCTTTTTTTTTTTTTTTTGCCGCTGCAGGTGAGATCACCAGTACCTCACCCTTACAGCTGAACATTCCTTGGGCTCAAATTCTCAGGATAAATTTGATTTACATCTAATCCGGCCTATTTGATAAACGAAATGCTGCTGCTTGTAATCATCAAACCACATGAAATCAGCCCAATTACCCTGAAATGAACCTGGATCTGTGCAGATTAGCTGCCCTGAACCACCTATCATCTCATGGGATTTGACTGCAGCCCAGGATCTGCCCCACACAGCTTTGGGATGTTGGGAGCTACCAGCGAAGAACTGGCTGAGAGCTGCGTGGTTGGGATGGAGGGAGGGATGGAGGGAGAGAGGGATGGAGGGAGAGAGGGAGGGAGGGAGGGATGGAGGGAGGGAGAGCGGGGTAACCTGAGCCCAGAACAGCCTCACTCGATAGCACCAGTGAGGGAGAACCACCAGCATCTCATACTGGGAGCACCTTGGCACCAGTAAGAGCCCAGCACTGGCTGGGGGATGGGAGCGGGGGGAGCCCCACTTGCCCTGCCCTGGGCTGGGGTTTGGGGCATCACAGACGCACTGACACCATAAACTCAGGCAAATCGGAGTCGGGCTGGGGTTTGGGGCATCACAGACGCACTGACACCATAAACTCAGGCAAATCGGAGTCGGGCTGGGATGGTTTGCAGCTTTGCAGCGTACTCTGCCTCCCTCTCCTGGCCTGTTCCCAGCGATTCCATAAATCAAGCGCGTCTGGGGCACAGCGAGAGCAGCGGAGCCGCGTTGTGATATTTGTGCATTTAAGGTGCCCAAATCCTGTAGGTGAAGAGTGGAGCACTGGAAACCCTCCCCAGCTCCAGACCCTGTGCTGAGGCTGCCAAACCCACGCTTGCCATGGCCCAGCGAAAGGAAAGAGAAACAGTCCAGCCCAAACACCCCTAATCCCCCTTCAGATCAGGGGGTATCAAAGCCCAACAATTTCTACCCAGCCTTTCTCGAAGGAAACGATCACAGTCCCCCTCTCTCATTACTCATTTCAGATTTATCACAAAATGCCCTCCCCAAGGGAAGGAGGGAAGGGGCGGGGGGGAAGGCATCTAAGCCACGATTCCCTAATTCAATCAATGTGAACGAAAGCAGCAAACCTCAAGTGGAACATTACCCAGCTCAGCGAGAGTTAAGCATAACAAAATCCCTCTCTCCGCAGGGAAAACGCAACTTTCCTGGAGTGCAGGCAAACAGCGCTGGGCATTCCCAGGCAACTGGGGCCAGCTGGGATAGAAAAGCTGAAAGGGAAGGGGGGAAAAAGTTAAAAAACAGCTAAACCCCTGTTCTACTCCCAGGGCAAAGCAGCAGCTCCAGTCTGCTTTTGGGTTTTATGTGGATAAGCCTAAACGTGTGATTAATGCTTGGCAATAGACGTAGCTGGAATACAGTAAAATGCTAAGATCAATAGGATAATTAGCATTAGATGTAATTAGATCCACGCAGTTGGATTCTGGAGAAGCTAATTTGTATTTTAAACTTTCTTGTGTGCCTTTTGCCATCAAAGCTGGAGATTATGTTGGCTTGATTTTTTCCTCCACATGGTGAACATTAAAATATTAAACGGTAGGAAGATCCTCACGAAACACTGGCACTAATTTCATCCATCTCTGATTCTCAGGAATATCAAATTTTAACTAAAATTCAGAACTTCATGGGAAAAAAAGCCCCCTCACTTCTGAAATGCCTTCTCTGGGGTTCCTGCATGTGTATAATAAATCTTCACAGGAGTTAATCCCATTTAAACAACTGCGAATGTTAAATTACCCTTCTAGTTCATTTACAGTTTGCCTTGAAGATAAAAGCTTTGTTTTTATCTGCAAAAGCAGCATTTTGCTGTTTACAGGAAACAAATCCCACCTTATCAATTTGTGTAGCTGGCATTTATCATTTGATGTGTTTGCTGCACTTAACACATTATTTACTAAAACCCTGAATTTTGAGAAGGGGGAAACAAGAAAATCTCAGCTTTCAATTAAGAAATAGATGAAAGGAATAGAGGACATTCAGAATAACAAATTCTAGCACAGTAAATCTTTCCTACTTCTCCTCCTTTTTTTTTTTTTTAAAGCAACCAGTTCAGCTGGGACTGCCCATCCCAGTAGCCTGAAAAATCCATAGGAATTCGTGCTGATGGATCATCACCTTTCAAGTCAGTGTGTTATTGGCATCTTAAGCACACAGCAAATTGATAGATAAGCTGATGAAAAACAAACTGCTCTCAGGTCTGCAATAGACCACTGGAAACCTGCTCCCCAACATGAAGAAAAAAAATTTTAAAAAAGGAAAAAATGAAAAAATTGGAGGGGGGGAAGGGAGTGGAAAGGAAAAAAGGGTTTTATATTTCTTGGAGAATATTTGTACTCTCTCTCAGAATACATTTTGGGGAACAGATTTTTTTTTTTATCGCCCAAAACTTTTTACTTAAAACCAGGTGCTTGGTGGGAAGTCAGGATCCAGGCAGGAGCATTTTCCCGCGGCACAGCAGGAGACAGCAGGCAGCAGCCACCGGGGGTCAGCACCACGGCACAAAGGATTTATGTTATTAACACCAGCTTTTCTAGAAAACCACAGGTGATCAGTCTGTGGGAATGGGCCACAGCCATGCACAGGCTGGGGCAGAGCTCCAAGAGAGGGGCTGGGTTATTTAGTGAGGATTTTAGCAGTCATGGTGGTGCCTAAAGAGGCCAACCTAGAAACAGAGACTGGACAGGAGGAAGGGAATAAAGGTGGATATTTATTGGAAAGGCCTTCAGAGGCACACCCTGGGCAGGCCAAAGGCTGCACCCAAGATGGACCCTGAGTCACGAGTTCTTCACACTTTTATAGCTTTGCTCCATTTGCATCTCAACCCAATTTCACCAATTAAACTTTAGCTAATGATGGAATTTCCCCTCAGCTTGCCCCCCTTCTCCAGATGCTGGGTTACACATTTTGGGCCTAGGCCGGGCTGGGTGTCCTTGGAGAGCAGCCTGGAGAGGCTTTGTTCTGTCTGTCTCAGCATGAGAGAGCAGCAGCTCCCAGGCTGCAGGACACTGCAGAGTTACACACTGGGAACGCAGAATTTGAAAAATATAAAAGCTAAAACATAACTCATCAATGGATAGAGCTGGTTTTTGACAGTCCTTTGCCATCATTATCTGCCCATGGGTGAAAAACAGAGGAAGAAGCTCCAACCCTTCATGATCATAAAAATGACATCTTGATTTCACCTGTTTGACTCATAACTGGAGTCTTCCTAGACTTCTCAGAAGCTGGGAAACATGGATAAATAGAGTGAATTTATGTACTCAGAGCTGTGTGGTGCCACGGCCAGGTCACTTTTAATATTCCCAATACATTTAAGGGAACTGAGGTACCTTTGCACCAGCCTGCCCCTGACCCACCAGGCTCCCAGTCCAGTCAGGAAAAATCAAACCCTTATTTAAAGCCTGCAAAAATGACTGCAGTCTCCCAGATGAGCAACTAGCACTGTTGATTACAGAATCAGAGAATCCCAGAATGGTTTGTGTCGAAAGGGACACTAAAGCTCATCCCATTCCAGCCCTCCACGGGCAGCGACACATTCCACTGTCCCAGGCTGCTCCAAGCCCTGTCCAACCTGGCCTTGGACACTTCCAGGGATGGGGCAGCCACAGCTTCTGGGCCTCAGCCCCCTCACATGAAGAATTCCTTCAGTTTATCCATCCCACCCCTCCCCTGGCAGTTTGAAGCCCTTCCCCTTGTCCCGGCAAAAAGCCCCTCTCCAGCCCTCCCTGGGGTCTGGGCACCACCACTCGGCAAATCCTCGGGGCTGTTGCTGGCAAACCTGAGGATGAGCTGGTGAGTGCTGCAGCCCCTGGCAGCGGTTTTTATCCTTGTTTTGGTACCTACAAACCCGAGCTCATTGCAAGCTTCTGTGAGAGAACCTGAGCAGCTGAAATGAGGGACAGGGACTATTTTTATCCAGGCCGAGAGATGCTGCAGGGAGAACGAAGCTTCATTTTGCTCTAACTCACAGCATCAGATGCCTTTTGTTTGGCCAAACCTTAACAGACACACTCTGAATTCCCTGGAATTTAACTTATTTACCTTTTCAACCCTTTAGTGAGGGCAGCACTTCCAGCCCCTTCATGAGTGCCAGTGGGTACCAAGGACACAGAGTATAACAAACCATAATTGCATTGCTCAAGTGATTGGGCAAACAGGAACAAAAGGAAGAGTAGAAATAGAAATAAATTGAATTCCCTGGAACTTGCTCTCCCCTCAGGAGGCAGCACAGCCCAGCTGGCAGAGCAGGGACCAGGTGAGTGACTTGTATCCTTAACCCAGCTGGGCTCCAAGGCCTCCAGCTCTGGCTGCTGTGCTGGGAGCCCTTACTTACAAAGGTGCTCCTTGGATCAAACCTTACATGATAATATCGCAAAAATTCAGTACTCCTACTCTGCAACCCATCTGCCACAACCCTCGGGACACTGCAGGGTCCTTCTCTCCTGCAGAATAAAACCCACCCATTTCTCTCTCCCAGCCTGTTTTCTCTTTACCAGAGCTTTGATGATGCTACACTTCCATTTCAAACCTAATGGAATCAAACATATTTCCTTTTCCTTCCCATGTTTAAATCTCATATATGGTATTTCATTCCAAGCCAAGATAACATATGGATATTTTGAGGGTATCATATGTCAGCTCTTTAGGAATGTTTAATTTTGGAAGGGGTCACATGGTTTTTATTCCATCATTACAGCAGTTGCATTAGCCAGGACGATAAAGCACAAAGGCAGGAACCTCAACCTTGTTCTGCTGATTTACCAGTTAAACTCATGGTGGCCTGGATGTGTTCTAGTAAAATACTTCCATGATTTCGTATCAGAATTTAGGAAAAATATCCATTTACACTATTCTCAAAAATCCCCACCTACCACAAAATAGGAGAAAGCCAGAGCAAAGACAAATACTTTGCTTCATGTCTTTCATCCCCTTTTCCTTTCTATTAATGCATGGTCATTAAAATTGCCTCCAAGACCTCCAAAGAAAGAATAATAACTAATTCCTGTTTGTAGCTGCAAGTCTAATCATACGCATGTTTTCAGTTCATTATTTTGGTGTCATAAAAACATGAGGGTTGCAATTGCAAGGAATTATTACATCCATATACTTTGCTATGAGCATTAACTGACAAAACCAAATTAGTCCATCAGGAGGGCAGATGAACACTGCCCATAATTGAATCAGGAGTAAATCAGCTCACAAGTGCTTTGTATACAGATGCTGTAATAATGGAGTCTGAGTGTTGAGATGACAGGGAACAATTGATATTTAATTTACGCAAAAAATACTGTTCAATATTGTCTCTGTTTTCTGTTGTTGGCTTGAGGGGTTTTTTTTGTCAGATACTTGGTGGCACACAGCAGTCATAACATTAGGCAAAAGCTTTTCCTTGTTGTTTTAGGAATAGGCCCCTCCTGCTGTGCATTATGTACATAGCTGTAGGTACATACACATAATTTCACTCTTAATAGCACGTCCATGGTTTCCCTCAGTGGCTGGTGTGTGCTGGGCTGGTTTTAAACACATTAATCACACCTGTGTGGGAGAAGGGACTCTCCCAGGGTGCGCTGACAGAGGAGCTGCCTGGCCATGGAGAGGGCGGGATGCAGATCCACAGCACAGGGCACCTCAGCTCCCAAATGCTGCTGCAGGTTTGATCAGACCCCACAAACCCAGGGTATCACTGGGGAGTAAAGCACCTGATCCATCAAGGAAATGGGGATTCAGCTCCAGTCCAAGGCCAGCTTTTACCATCTCTTTAATACCCACATTCCTCACACCCTCATTTTTGGAAAACACTGGTTTTCTCTCCCCTCTTCCAAGCAGGTACAGTCCATCTCCCTCAGGACACCAGCTACTGCTTGGCCATCAGAAATACCCAAGCTCTGCTGGAACAGATCCCTGCCCCGTGTTCCAGCCAGGCACTGCAATTCCCAGGAGCTTTTCCAGCCTGAAATAAACCAAAGCAGGAAATCCTCTCAGAGATAACAAAACTTCCAACCTGTTACACCCCACTTTGCCCACTGAAATGTGGCCTCCATGGTTCTCTCAACACTTCACATTACTGTTTAGAGTATTAGCAAGTCCTTGTCTGCGGTGTCTCTGTCCTTCAGGGCCCAGGGAAGCTCCCAGGTCACCTGAGGCTCCCCAGCAAACAACAACAGCACAGTGTTTGCGTGGTTAAAAGGAGAACATTGTAGAGCAGTAAAAGCTATAGACAGCAAGTGGGCTCCATCCACTGTTTTCCTCCTGGGAGCACAGTCCTACCTAATGAAGTGAAAAGAGGGAGATAAATGTCACTTCTTTTTATCCCAATAACAGCTCATTCCACTGGGTGGATAAGAAACATATTAGTGATCTTCCCATTTCATTTCTGTGGCCCCTGAATCTATTGACCTCAGGCAGGAGCATATCACCTGTCAAGGAGGAGTTTCACTCATTGCTTTTCTGGGAAGAGGTAAATGATGTTTCCTCCTAGTGCTGGAGCTGGCCCTGGAGAGGATCAGGTTATCACGTTCTCCTCTAAAACACAAAACTCCGGGGGCTTCTGAAGCAGTTTGTTTCTGATACACTTACTGTCAGCTCAGAAAAATGGGTTTGGTTTTGACAGAAATGACACCTCTTTCTACACCAACACACACAAGGTAATTCAGCCTGGCAGTATCGTGCACAGAAAGCTGGCAGAGATTTTTTCTGCACATTCTCAGGCACCACAGTGGTGGGCACAGATTTATGTAGTTGCTTTTGAGCTGCTGAAGTCTGACAACAGCAGCATACAAACCCAGACCACAGCTCCACTCAGGGAACAGAAACCTTCAAGAGTAGCCAGAGTTAGTAAAACCCCAACATTTCTACCCCTGACACAAAATCTGACAAAACAAAATAACTGTCCATTTTGTAATGCTGTAGGTCAGTAATTTTCTCTTCCAGGTGTCTGCAGGGCTGGCCAGCAGCACAACAGCCTCGGGTGCCTGCACTGTAGTGACAGGACAAGGAGGGATGGGTTCAAACCGAAAAGGAGAAATCTAGGTTAAACATAACGAGGAAATTCTTTCCTCTAAAGGGTGGGGAGGCCCTGCCACAGGGTGCTCAGAGAAGCTGTGGCTGCCCCATCCCTGGCAGTGCCCAAGGCCAGGTTGGATGGGGCTTGGAGCCACCTGGGACAGTGGAAGGTGTCCCTGCCCATGGCAGGAGGTAGAATGGGATGGGCTTCAAGATCCCTCCCAACCCAAACCATTTTGGGATTCCATGACAGATCATCATGAGTCAGTGATGCCTCAACTCAGCAAGTCAGTGGTTCCCCGCCCAGGAGGACCAGACTCTTGGGGATCACAAAATCCATCTCACTTCACCCACCTGATACCTGCTCCAGTTTCTCATTTTCCCAAAACTAGTTAATCTAACCTGAGGCACAGTAATTAAGCCAGACTGCTGCAACCATGTTTGAAAACATCTTCAGCATCCACACACCCCCTCTTCTCCTGGGAAAGCAAATGAAACAGCTTGTTACCATGAAAGATTTATTACTGACTAATGCACGTAGGAAACCTGATGCGCCGAGTGCCAGGGAACACATTCCCAGCCCTGAGTCCGAGTGGCCTCAAACCAACCGATCCAAGCAAGTTTTGTGCTGACTGTTTTGTGTTGTTGTCCCCGGGAGGCAAGAAGAGCTCTCACTGAAGGTTTGCTCAGATGCTCTGGGAGCTGGAGCCTGAGCTCACAGAGTGTTGTAATTCAGGAAACCCAACAGCAGAAATGACCATGGCTTTGGGATTAATCCATCCCTGGAAGGGCTCGAGGCCAGGTTGGATGGGGCTTGGAGCAGCCTGGGGTAGAGGAAGGTGTCCCTGCTCATGGCAGGGGGTGCAGAACAAGATGGGTTTTAAGGTCCCTTCCAGCCCAAACCAGTCTGGGATTCTGTGCCACCTCCCTCAGTGCCTGACAGGCACTGCTAAACTCAGCTCTTGGGAAGAAGGTGAAACTGCATCACTTCTGCTCTGTCTCAGCTCCAGGTACATGGTTTGAAACCAGATCCTGTTTGGTTGCTGTTTAATTAAATCATGGAAAAATGCACAAGGGACTAAAGGGCACAAAATATGACAGCACAGATGGTAAATGTTTGTCTCAGCCTCAGTTTGGAAGGTCAGAGATTTCCTGCTACATCTTATCAGGGGCTGAAATTTTCCCATAAATCACTTTTTTCAGATCTAACACCCATAAGATTTGATCTCTGCTTCAAGGAGCCCAGCTCCTGAGCAAACCTTCACCCGAGTCAGGGGGTACAGAGCAGATATTTTTAAAATACTATTTTATTTGTTAAAAACCATATTCAAGCACCAGATGAAGGAATTCTATGTTTCATATTCCATGTTTTGTTTGCAAAACAAAATCTTTGTAAAAGATGCCAGACCAGATGAGATTCCAGGGATTTCATGCTGCATGACAAATATTTTTCTTAGGCAATGCCACATCAATCTCACCTCACATTGCCCTTGAGAGGAATTGGATCAAGAGCTAAACTACAGAGCTAGGTGGGAAAGGCAAAAGCTTTGAGCCACGTAATTATTTCCACAGAAGAACCCATAAGAATTTTGTATCATGTCCTTCATTTTCTACTGGGTAGCAAAACCAAACTCACATCCATTTGGGGAGCAGCCACCAGAGTGGAATACAGAATGCATGTAATGGATCATATATATGTAATGGAAAGATAATAGGGAAGAGATTCACTGCAAAATCCTAAGGTCTGGATGATTTTCAAATTACTTTCTTGTTCATTCTGGTCACATCTTGAATCAAGTTCCTTATTTCATAACCAATGGAAAATTAACTGGCAAGATACAAAGAAAAAATATCAGGAGCCTAACAAATCAGCAGCATCTGAGAGCCAAGGAATGGATGGAAAATGAAAATTAATCTAATGGAGCAGTGAGTCAGAGAATAATGCATGGCAGTAAGTCCAGAAAACTGCATTATGCCAAAGAAATTGCTTGGAATTTGCCCATGTATAAAATAAGTGGTTTCTCTACTAAGCCTAATTCTTCTAGAAAATGCTCAGCTCTCCCGGAGATCAGGTCTCACTCCATTTATTCCATGTTTCATGGGAGATCAGACGGGAAATACCCTTCAAATTCTTAGTAACCCTCGTTTTTAAGTTTGGTAGTGACAATCACAAATCCTTCCGACTCTTTTTTTGTTGTTGTTGTTTTCTTTCTAAAATGAACAACTGGAGTCTTTCATTTGGGTATTAGCAAAATTTACAGCACAAACCTGTGCCAGATCCGAATTTGTGCTTCAAGCAAGAAAGATCCTCCAGCACTGCCTGGCAGGCAGGGATTTCTTTTGGGATCAGAAGATTTAGGATGGGGCTGTGAAGCCAGCCTCTTCTCCAATTACTCCTTCTGGAAATCACCAGCCTTGTAGTAAGGCTGGGAAAGGCAAAAAAACCCACCCACCCTGCATGGCTTGCCAAGGAAACAGCAACCTTATTCCCTGAGTGATCCCAGGCAGGAATTACAGCCTGCCTTGGGGAATTGCACTCCCTCCAAAGGTGACCATGCCCCCAGGTGACACTGACAGATCTTTCAGGCATCAGCCAAATTTAATGCCTGCAACAGCGAGGATTTGCTGCCTTGGGAAACGGGAGTTTTGTCAGTGAACTCTCAAAGCAGGGAGCTCAGCCAGCTGCAGCCTCCACATCCCCACTGTTCCCTGCGCTCAGGGCAAATAAACACCCAGGTGATCACCAGGAACACAGCCCAGCAAACAAAGCTGTGGAGATGTAGCAAAGTGGTGAGGTAAGGGGCAGCAGAATAAAATGGGAAGGAAGAAAAATAACTTTCCGAAGAGCATCCCATGTGCTGTGCCAGCAAATGCTGCTCCAGAGGTTAAATACGGAGCAAGGATTTGTGCAAAGGGCAAACCAGCTGTGGAGCAGGGCTCCCATGTGCCAACACACTCACAGGCTGATACTGTGATTACTGAAATCTCCATAAGCTGTGCATGAATAATCAGCCAATTGTGCAGAATCAGCTGCACAAAAACCCAACTTTTCAAGCCTTACATCAATGGGGACGAGGTACAAGGGGGAAGTTGACTTCCAAACACTCCGTATTTGGTTTTCAGAGCAGGTTTCTGAAGAGCAGCATGGGGAGAAGGGGACATGTTTGCAGGGGAGCATCACACACCCTCTGGTTTCTCCATCAGGAGCAGATAATACTGCACACAACCTAAAGCACGTTTTGCAAGCAGAGCCCAGCTCTTCTCACAGGTGTTTTGGAGGAGAAATGCCCTTACACCACAGGCAGGAGCTATAAAAACCACGAGATTGTTGCAGGTGGTACATCAAAGTGTGCCATCAAGTCTATCTCAAGCTTCGCAATTCTCCAGGCACAAAATCTGACATTTAATTAAGGCCAGCACCTTTATCATTCAAGCACATCCCGGTGTTATTGAGGAGCCCAAATGTCACCAATGACAATGATGTGGTACTGGGTGTCTACAAATCTCTCTTGTGAGATTTGGACTGTTTGGGTCAGAACTCGGCTTCTCGCAGCTCCTCAGAGATTGTTGTTGAGGGGAATCACAGGAGCAAGGTCTGGTTTTATGGTTTGTAAAGTCATTTGCACAGCCCTGCTCGACATGGAGACCTTCGTGGCTCTCTCCCAACCATCAGTTCAGTTGATGCCTTATGATTTAACTTTTATATTTTTCAAATTCTGCATTCCCAGTGTGTAACTCTGCAGTGTCCTGCAGCCTGGGAGCTGCTGCTCTCTCATGCTGAGACAGACAGAACAAAGCCTCTCCAGGCTGCTCTCCAAGGACACCCAGCCCGGCCTAGGCCCAAAATGTGTAACCCAGCATCTGGAGAAGGGGGGCAAGCTGAGGGGAAATTCCATCATTAGCTAAAGTTTAATTGGTGAAATTGGGTTGAGATGCAAATGCACCAAAGCTATAAAAGTGTGAAGAACTCGTGGCTCGGGGTCCATCTTGGGTGTAGCCTTTGGCCTGCCCAGGGTGTGCCTCTGAAGGCCTTTCAAATAAATATCCACCTTTATTCCCTTCCTCCTGTCTAGTGTCTGTTTCTAGGCTGGCCTCTTTAGGCATCACAGTGACACAGGACACAAGTAAGGAACCAGAGCTTGGTGTCCCAAACGTGTATCCATGCCACTCCCTCAGGGCATCCCTCCTGCCCACACTGCAAGGCCTGTGGGCACGGGCACAGACACATCCACAGACACTTCAGCTAAGTTCTGCTCTCAGGAGTGCTCAGGGTGCGTTGGCATTGCTGGAAGGATAGAAAGCTCACAGAAACACACAAGATCTACTGAAATCCCTGTGGATGTCACTGACATCCCTGGCAACCATCCTTATGTTGCACCTCACCTTGTACCTGAGAAAACATCCAGAAAATCCTACCAAGATGATCCCCCAGAGGGAAGGAAATCTTCTGGTCGGCTGACTAAGGTGGGATTCGAAAGCCCAGAAGTCCCAGGTTTCCTCTGGGGCATTTCCCTCTAAGAAAGGTAAGGGAAAACAAACCAAACCAAAACTACCACCTGTGTTTCCCCCCCTCGTTGGTCTTGCTAATTTGGGAAACAAGCTGCTCGCCCAGGAGCAGGGCTTTCTCCTGCAATCTCTTCTTTGGGTAAGACCTGACACAATGGATCCACAACCTTTGGACTGATCCCAGGACACATAATAGGAAAGTTTAATACCAAACCCCCTTGAACATCTGCCTGACATTTTCTTGGAGGCAGCAGAGTGATCTCAGACTTGATTAACTGAGTAGCAGGCAGCTAATTAGTCACCTAATGAGTCATCTTCCCAGCTCTACCTGTGAAAGTACGAGAGGCAGGACAGAAGTCCCACAGAGATCTGCAGGAAACTCTCATACATCAAATTTTTAATGTCACCACATAAGTAGAAACATACAATCCAAACATCATTAGTTACAGAACTGGCTAATAGGAGAGAGAAGAAAAGGAAAAAGGACGGGATGCTTTGCAGGACAAATTTGCCAAGATATCTGCACCAGCACAAACAGTAATAAGAAAGTACCAGTAAATCTGAGTAAAACAAGCCCTAAAAATTCAGAGCAGTGTTGTTCTGGCATCACTGCAGAAACCCAGGTATCTCCACAGCTCTAAGTAAACGAACACATCCTTCCTCAGAGCTACCTGGCAGCAGGGACAGGAAAATAGGAATGAATCTTGTAAAATCCCTTATCCAATCTCTTGAACTTGGGGAACCAGGCAGGAAGGAGGATTTGAGTGCACAGCTCTGGGGCACTTCATGGACGGGTGCTTCAGAGCACCTGTGAGGAGCAAGAGGCAAACATGGAAAATTTGGGATTAGCCATGTTACACACCACCTACTTAACAGCCAAAGGGCACAGATAAGAAATAACCAGGCCCAGCTGTAAAGAGTTAGAAATGTATGAAAACACCTGGGAAAAGGAACAGAGCTTTCAGGTGCTACAGTAACACAAACAGCCAGGGAAAGCCACGGAAAAAAACCACTTTGTCCTTCACAGAGCTAAATACCGAAGCAGAGAGCCACATGCTGCAGCAATCACCCTCCAAAGCAGCAAATCAACCTCCACTTTAAATGTCATTGTATTGAAATACAAAAATCACCACCCTAACAGTAACTTCCACCATCAGGGACAGAGCAGTTCGTTCCAGTCCATGTTAACCCAAACCCACAGAGTCATCCCAACCCTTGCTCCTGTTTGTAAATAATTGGGCACAAAGCCTTCAAGTGGTTTCAGGGGTAGTCGAGGGAGGTGGGCAAATGCAAAAGGGGTCACCCCAATTTTCCCTTTGGAAAACACCAGATTTTAGGGAAGAACTTGGGAAACAGAACAGGAAAGGGACAGCAAGGACACTGCAAACCAAGAGGTGGGATGTAGGATGACAAGGTGGTGCCTGTGCACATTTCTCTCTTACCTGCTTCCATCAGCTGGCACTGCTGCCCAAAAACTTGGGAGAAGGTAACAGGCCCTGCAGCAGGGCTGGAGGTCACCGGAGGGGAGTCCATGGCTTCCCTGCAGTCCTGAGCGTTTGTCATTAGCAGAGCCCAGAGCTCCTGTCCCCCACAGATCCTCAGGGCAGGAGGAGACACCCAGGGAGGAACGGTGGCGCCTCTTCCCGAGATCCCAGGATGCTCCTTTCCCTCCTTTCAAGACAGAGGATCAGCACACATGTTTTCAGCTGAGTGTCATCAGTATTTTCACCGAGAAACCCAAACGTCTGCGCCTCTCCCAGGAGGTTCTCCTGTGTCCTGGGCAGGTCTGGTGGCTTCAGGCACAAATTAGCACCAGGCACTGAGGATTGGCCCCTTCTGGGGTATCTGCCATGGTCAGAGCAAAGTCATGAGGCTCTTTTCTTCTCCCGAGATGCCCAAACCCAGCGGCTACCTTGTCCGTGAGCTCGGACACATCTCCTACAGGAACACGGGAGTTTTCCCACGCCGGGATGCGGGGCCTCCGTCCTTCCAGCCCACCCGCTGCCAGGGCACCGGGGATGCCGGAGCACCGGAAAGATCCTTCTCCGCCTCTTCCCAGGGCTCGGAGCCCGAGCTGCCCCTCAGGAGGTCAGAGGAGGCTTCCAGCGGATGCAGCCGCGGGTGGGACCGGCCCCGCCGGGGCTGCGGCGGGCGGGCAGGGCTCCGGGGCTCCCGGCATCACCCCTTCCCTCCCGCCGCTCGTCCCTTCCCTACAGCCCGTTCCCCCCTTCCCCCAGCCACACCGGCGAGGGGGAGGAGACTGGAGCCACGTTAAGTAACATCCTCTGCCCTGCTGCAGCGGCTGCCCGGCCCTCCTCCCTCTGCCCGGATGCAGCGGCTGCTCCCGGAGCGCTTCTGGAGGCACTCGGCGGTGCTAACTCAGCCAGGGAGCAGCGAACCGCCTGCCTTAACCCTCTCCCGGCTGCCTTAACCCCCTCCCGCCC
>VWZT01008461.1:227383-268944 GCA_013397055.1 Pachycephala philippinensis
CCCCCCCGCCCCTACCCCGATGCTCCCAGAAAAACTGCATTTCTTATCTGAGGAAAAATTATGAAGTCTGGTGCAACCATGGGTTATTTCTTGTTAGCGGTGTGGATATTTTTCTGCTACAGCTTAGACTGTAATGGACCCTTCAAACAGACCAGTACAACATAAAGCTGTGGACTGCGGTCTCTTGGTTGAGTCACATGTTATAAAACTTTAAAAACAGAGCATTTACAACCAGGGACACAAAGACGTGCTTTTAAAATTGTAAATACATATTTACAGGCTTGTGTGATAAACCAGAATTTCTCTGGGAAAAACGTTCTTATATCACAACAATGTACACACTTCTCTCCTTGAGTCTGTCAGTTATTATAGTTGATACCACTCTAAAAAAAGCAGCAAAAATAAATTGCACAGAAGTGACCTCTAGTAACCTCACTGGAATGCCTTAAAGGCACTAAACTGGGCAGCATCCGTGCCAGAACTCTGTACCTCATTTAACTGACTGGAAGTTGAGTGGGTCTGAGGAGAACGCATTGTTTAAAGCAGTATTTGGGCTACGTGGCAAGAAAACTTCCTCAGCAACAATCCTCAAGTGACCAGGGATAATTTATACACTAATTATGATCTTTAACAAGGTGTCCTACAAAACTGCACTGGGAAAATCAATCATAATCAATCAATCAATCAATCGACTGATCACCAATAATACCGGTGCTTTAAGTCAGAGTATATTTGGCTTATAAGCAATGTATACTCATTTTTCAAGTGATCTAGATACTCTCCAGACACACTGGAAGAGCATTCCTGTTTGAAAGAATAGGGCCTACCATACTAATATTACATGATGAGAGGAAAGAGAAAATGTGGAGAGAAAATAAAAAGATAATGTGCAAAACCAAAGTGAGACAAACTGATCAGAGAGCTGTGTGCGCACACCAGCTGCTTGGACATAGACATAAGGCCAGAAAACTCAATTTTTTGTGCTATTTGACCAAAATTTACCAAGCTGCCTAGCAGATCTGGATACTCATTTCCAACTAGTTTGAATGACTAATGAGAATCTCAGTCTTCCATGGCTGCCATGAAAAATTCTAGCCTTTGTTTGCAATTAGTACATCTATTTCAAGAGGAGATTATTGCTACCAAAAAACTCCAAAGGGAACAAACCCTAAAGACTCTTCACCCCAGGAATGAGACAGAGCAGCCAGCAATGGCACAAGCATCTCAGTGGTCTCACAGTCTTGGACTGGAAGCATCACTTCCAACATGGAAGGGGATGCAGCTTTTTATGGCTCATCCAGTTCTCAGCATCTCAGCCTTCCCCCAAACCACAATTGCACTTAGAAAGCCTCCAAGAGGGGTTTATCCAAAAAATCTGTAGTGAGACTATACAAGATCCTGAAAACCTTTTCTTTCCAACTCAAACAACATGCACCTGAAACATTTTTATGGTGAACAGTGTTTCTTCTTTAAAGCTTTTGTATTAATTTTGAACAATTTGATTTTCATCAAAACTATACAACATTAACTGTTTTCAGCAATTCCATACTCATATATTTTTATCTGTCAGATATATATATATATCTATACATGAAGACATATATATAAAATTGATCCTTTTTTTTGACTTTTTCAGGGTGGTGGGAAGGAGTATCAACGGGGCACTTGTGTTTTCTTAATTAACCTGTGCATACACAGATCTGCACTTATCTGTGTGGAGTGCAAAGTCAAGGACAGGAATAAATCGACTGAAACAAAAAGGAAATAGGACAATCAACCCCTTTGGCCTCCTTAAAAAATTCCAAACCTGGATGCTACGTTAGCAGGGATCCTGGAAAGTTATGTGTTGGCAGAAGGAACCCTTCACCTCACGGGTGAACTGGGCAGAAGTTCTGCCCAGAACTGGCAGACGATGCACCTGGGTGTGACTGACCCCATTTGGGGGCAGGAAAGAGGTAAGAGACCTTTCTGCCCTGCATTTTACCAGCTGACCTGTGTGTTTCTGGAATTAGCCTTTACTGGCTGTTCTCATGGATGGCCTCTGGACAGGACCCCCAGAACTAAACTCGTGTCTAGAGACACAAACACAGGCGCTCTATTTTGGGACAAATGCTGTATTTAAGGACAACTCTGGCCTGATACTGCACAGCAACACCTGTGTTTGATACTGTCCCTAAATAAATAAATCCTGACTCTAAACAGTACCAGACTGGCAACACAAGTTATGGCAGCTTTTGAGAAACGGATGCTTGTCCCTTCATGGAACTGCGCTATCAGTGCACTTCCCAGAGATCATATAACAGGTGATCTTCCCAAAAAACACGGCTCCTGATGCACTTCAAAAGCAACAGCATCTGCCCCTTAAAGCTAATGGTACAAAGTCAAGAGACTGGGGTACCCACAGACTTCACATGTGGAAACCTCAGGAAAAACCTACCACTCCCTTCAGTGGTTTTCTGCAGGATGCCCAGTTCCTTACCCGTTAGGATGTAAAGCAGAAACTAAAATGATGTAACAGTCTTATCAGAGTTTAATTGCATAGTATGTTAAACCCTCTATGTTCTCCCAGAAAGAGGAGACTCAGCCAGACCCACCCACCCTCTGAGCATGGGTAGTTTGCCTGCAGATGCTTGAACACTTCTCCATTCTGTTCTCCATGCTGGCACATGGGCTTCACACACTGGGGACCCCAAGATCACCCTGTCCCCAGCATCCACAGTTCATCACTCTCTGGAGAAGGCAGGAGCCTGCTCTGTGCTCCCTCCCTTGGAAGGAAGAGCGAGATGACAGAAGCACATCATCACTTCCAGCAGAAGAAACCACTGTCCCTGTTGTCTGCTGAGGAACCCTTCTCACCGCATCTGGGCCAAGCAGGAGAGGATAATGCTTGAGGATTACTTCACCTCACCTTTTCCAGTCAGAAGTTTCTGGTACCTGAAAATACACAGAGAGTTGCATTTAATCAGAAATAGTTTAAGGAGTCACAGTTCCATGTTCCATGGAGCTGGAAACAGGACAAGACATTCAGTGACCACTGTACAGGGAAGAGACATCCGTGATTTAATTTTTCTTGGATTTCCCACAACTAAATGACCTGTGCCACAGCTAGGGATGTTAACATTTCATTAGCAACCACCCTCATTATTCAGGAGATAGCAAACCTCAGAATTTTACTAACAATTCCCTCAAATGTTATTGTTTGAATGATTTTAAGAAAGAATAAACTTCAGGCTGCAGTGTCTTGATTTTGCTGGTACTTATTCTCACCTTTAGCTTTACACATTTCAAATATCATGTTCCTTAGCTGTTACATCAGTATAAAGGAGATTATAATCTGCAAGTTAATGGTGGGGAAATGAAGGAGCAGAAAACAGTGTCTTGTTTAAACCAACAGAAAATCAACTCAGCCTCACCAACACATGGGGCTGGGTCATTAGTTTGCCCAAGCCCACAGTGCTTCATTACACAGTTTATCTCACCACAACCTCAACTAAGGTTTTTGCATGTTAGCACAGCACTGCAATTTGCATTGTAATGCTGGTCTTTGAGCTTGTGGTGTGCCACCAAAGCAGCCAGCAAAATGCACATTCCCAGGTATACATTTTTTTGGACAGTCAATATTTGTTCAGTGTTCACCCATTCAGCCTAAAAGATCCCAAAGCACTTGGCCCACTGTTACAATCAGATACAAACACCACTCCTTCCAAGGCAGAGATAAAACCCATCCTTACAAAAATTACCACCATCTTCAAGGTCCCCAGGATCCAGAGGAGCAACACCTCAGGTCTTAAAAGATCATGAACAAAACTCTCCTTGAATCTTCGATGATGGGTAAAGGGCTGACTACCCTAACACATCCTTTTGATCCACAGTATGGTAAGTATACCCATGACTACAGAAGACCTTATCCCTTTGGAATTAGTACATCACATATTTCAAGAGGAAATTATTGCTACCAAAAAACTCCAAAGGGAACAAACCCTAAAGACTCTTCACCCCAGGAATGAGACAGAGCAGCAGAGCAGCAACAGCCACGAGCATCCTGGTGGTCTCACAGTCTTGGACAGGAAGCGTCACTTCCAGCGTGGAAGGGGATGCAGCTTTTCTATGGCTCATCCAGTTCACAGCATCTCAGCCTTCCCCTAAACCACAGCTGCACCAGTTACAACAAGAGCAGTGACACTGGGGGTTTTCTGAGGCTTGGCTCAGATCTCCAAAGTGCCTTGCACTCCTTGCCCACAGATGCACGGAAGGGTTTGGGAGCACAGGAGAAGGGAGCCCTGCGCATCCTCCCGTGGCTGTGTGGCTGTACCTGGTTTGGTCAGACATGCCCAGGGGCTATTCCTTGAAGAAGTGGGATGTGGTGGAGCTGGATTTCTTGCACTGCCTGGTGCTGGGGTTATGCGAGGAGGAGGAGGGACATCTAGAGGCCATGCGGAGCCTGTAACTGTGCAAAGAGGCAGAAGAGCATCAGGGACTGGGCACAAACAAAAGCAGAGACGCGCTTTAGTAAGCTATGAGAAAAGAAAACGACATTCCACCCACACTGCAAGTACCAAGAGCCACTTCTGAAGGCAAGAGCGTTTTTTGCTTGGTTCTGAACTTACCCCGTGAGTTTATTTAAGCAGGAAATAGATAATGTCAACTAGAAGGAGCATCCAGGCTCCCACCCGGGTCCCAGACCCTCCAACCGGGACAGACAAACCCACAGTTACATCAGAAACTACAAGAGTCACGGTCTCGTCTCTCAGGACAGTCCATATCAGGCTTTAAAATACATATTTATGGCAAAGGAATTTTACTTTACCAGAACCTATACCACATGTGATCATTTCTCCCTGCGTCAAAGTCGGCAGAACATTTCTGTCACTATTGCACTGACAGACCCAACAAGGACTTGCACAGGTCACAACAGTGCCTTTATTGCACTTCAAATTTTAAGAGTCCCAAAGCGAAAGTTAAAATCTGAGATTTTTACTTAAAAATTTTAATTTTATGCCTCAGTTGATTGTGATTTCAAGAAGAAAGCCTGAAAACAAGACTCAAAGCAAGGGAAGTCCAACTCCTTCTGCCCTATTCTAGACATACAATCTCAGTTCAAATGTATACCCAAGCTAAACTTCCTTATATTAAAAGATTCCAAAAAATCCCCTATTTGTTTTTGAATTCAGCACCTTTTGCTATCATGCTCAAACTTGTCTGCTTTCACTCACACCTGTGCACCCCCATAAGTAATTACATACCTTCCTTCTCAAGGCAAATTCTTCCAAATTCTGACCAAACCCAACCACTTATGTTCTTCCAAGGGAACATCTTTTGAAATACCATTTTCTTACACAGCAACATGTCTAAAAAAAGTTAAAAGCCAGGTTTCTCTCCAGGTTATTTTTAGAGTTCAATACACACCCTTTAAAGGAGATTTCAGTTTGTCCTTACACACAATGTAACTGCAAGTTAGACATAAAGAAGTGCAAAACTTTCCATTACAACAGAAAACCAAAACCACAGAAATTTTGAAAAGTAAGCAATTCAATTATTTTCAAGTTAAAATTGGTGGTTAAAATCGCCTGCCAGAAGTTTTTTATTGTTCTATGTAAATCATCCACTCCAGCCTTTGTGAATTCAATCCTGAAACCTTCAGCCAATGTGGAAGAACCAGAAAGTGGTAATGGGGAGGTCAACAAAAGCCAGATTTTTGTTGTTCCATATAAGGACTGTAACCAAGGGAAACAACAGAATATCCAAAATAAGTTTAGTTTGTTTGGCTTCAGACTTTTACTATAACTAGAACAGGGAAATTTTAGTTTCATTCTGTTTAGAATGTCTCCATGTAAGTAATGCTTTCTGTCAAAATATTAATTATGACTTCTTGAAGTTCTTCTATAATCAATGACATCTGTGTGCTCTTGCATGCAGTGAGGCAGGGTCTAGATCCTATGGGAAACCTAAAGAAAAAAAATGTTAAAAGGCTCAAATCCAAAGAGACAGAATACCAGGGAAAATCTGACCTAGATTTTCAAATGCACACCCTGATCAGACATTGGGAAAAAATTCTTCCCTGTGTGGGTGGTGAGGCCCTGGCACAGGGTGCTCAGAGAAGCTGTGGCTGCCGCATCCCTGGAAGTGTCCAAGGCCAGGTTGGATGGAGCTTGGAGCCACCTGGGATAGTGGAAGCTATCCCTGCCCATGGCAGGGGGTAGAACGAGATGGGTTTTAAGGTCCCTTCCAACCCAAACTACTCTGGAATTCTATTCTACCCTAATTTCCTCAAGCTTTAAAGCTAATAGATCATGGCTTCTTATTTGGAAGCTCAGGATTAGAGGAATGAGATAAAAAAAGATTGTTTTTCTAAATAGAAAGTGAAATTGAGTTCCTTATGGAGTTCTTACTGCTGCCTTTCCATAGCGCTCCCAAGGAACCACGCTTCAGAACCGCAGCCGTGTCTGCTCCGCCAAAGCTGTCAGAATCAGGGCCTCTGTCCCGACATTAACCTCAAGTGGATAGATAACTCTCGTTTAAGAGCCTGTTTCAAGAAGGGCTGGGATGCGGGGATGATTTTGACAAACTCCTTGGTGTGGAAGGGGAGCTGGTCTCCGAGGGGGAGGGGAGCTGAAATCCACCCCCCCCCCATTAGGAGCAGTGATTGAAATTGCTATTTTTAGCACTGTCACTTTGCACCTGCTTTCACCATCTCAGCGCTGGGTAACTGGAGACAGGCAAAGAAAAGGAATTCTGAGCCACCCTGTGCGATGTTGCTGAGGGATGATCCCAGTGGGAAGGGGCAAGGGTTGTTCCCAGCCCCTCACACCCTTGTGCGCAGCCCAGACCAACAGCACAGCCCAGGCTACCCCACCTCTGCCAGAGCCATTGCTAGGGAACAGACCCAGCCAGCAAAAAAAATTAATTAAAAAAAAAGGAATAACATCAGAAAACATACTCTGCTTGAAAGGAAAAAAGGCCCAGAACCCAAATGTTAGGTAGCAGGAAGGATTTGTCTGCACAAAGTTTTCTCTGTCAACTAAGCACTTTTAACCCAAACTAAACAGTTTGGTAGATGCACCAGCTATTCCTAAATAAAAGCTAACCCAGAAGTTAAATGAGGCTATTTTTCACACAGAGACAGGGCCTAAAGCTCTCTCTCACAACCAAGAGCATACCCAAACTAAAAGAGATAAATCACCAGTTTGGTGAGGTGCGCCACAGTAAAAATACACTAAATCCCAGCTCTTAAAGTTTTCCATCTTCAGCTCTGAAAGTGTTTTGTAGTGTGGGTCAGTACCATAATCCCAGTTTTTCAGACCTAGAACGGAGTCAGGTGGAAAGTGATTTCCAAGGTCGCCCAGAAAATCTGCAGCCTTAAAGCAGAGGACTGAACAAAGGCAAAGGTTCCCCCACCACCTGCATTACTGTCACAGGTTAAATTGTCTCCTGAATACTTAAGTATTTGTCCAAACCAAGTTCCTAGTTCCACATACCTTTCCAGGCCCCCGAGCCTTGCCATGAGCAGCACACACAAACTCAAAGGCCAGGAAAAATGCCAAATCTTGACACACCCCCTTCCCTCAGACATTCCCAAAATACATTTGGTATTTTTTATTCAAATTAGCTTGTCTTCTACCACACTTGTGCAATTAACATTCTCCTAGGTTGCTAGTTTAATGCTCTAGAAATGTCCCAGAAATATAAGCCATGGTATTTGTGGGAATGAGGGCTGGAGTAATCTGAGGTGGCTGCCAGTCCCACGAGGGAAGTTCAGTGAACAAAGTCATCACAGTATGTGGTAAAAATTCAGGTGATTTAAGTTCACATTTTTGCCTCAATTAAAGTGTGGGGTTTTTTTCCTGCAAGGATTATACTTCTGTGTTCCTAATCTAAAATTCCCCCAAGGATATGCTCCAAAATTTCAGATACACACACATTCCACATTACGTTTAACAATAAGCATGCCAGGAACATATTCTATCAAGTGTTTCCTACTCTTAAGTAAAAGAATAGCTAAGCTGACACAAATCATTGATTGCCTAGGTAAAAAAAAATAGAAATGTGGATGTTTATTCTTGGTTTTGCAGAATTAGGCTGAGCAATTTCACAGGCCAGAAGGGAAGCAGGCGGGTTCAGGAGGTGGATAAATGCCATTTCTGGGCTTTCTGCTCTCAGTGAGATTAAACCACAGTGCTGCTACCCTGACTGAAATGTACTCTCTGGCAGCAGTATATTGCTTAATGGGAAAGTAAATACACAAACAAGGACTTGGAAAAACATCAAAAACATCAACCACTAAGGAAAATACCTTCGTTTGTCTGTTTTAGTGAAACAAAGTATTTATCAAGACAAAAAGGTTTATGGACAGAATTTTGTTGAAAGGGATGTGTCTTCTCTTCTATGGAAAAGTCCTGACTCACTGTATAGAAAATGGGAAAGCAGCAGAGAGGAAAACGGATCTTAATGTGCTGTACTGTGGATATTTGGAGACTTACGTGTGTTTATTCATGAGAGCAGAGAAAGAGCTGGAGCACATCAGGATTTTATCTTTCCTTCACACGGTGCTAAAGGCCAGAACATGAATATTATGGTCAGGCCTTTCATTAATCTAAACTGGAAAAACCTGTTATTGACATCCTTTGCATTCTCGACTTCCAAGAAGACACCTAACAGCACTCTCCAGCCACAGTGCTTCAAAGAACTTAATCCTTTAAAGCTGCATTGCTGCCCCACAGTAACTCAAAAACTGCTTTGTTTCACACGTGCTCTACAGTTTAAGTTTCTTCATCGCTGGCTCCGTTCCACTCCCAGTGAATCACGAGGAACTCTGGTGATGAACACCACACTAACAGTGAGAACTGCTGGAAAAAATCTCACACCATGCCTACAGCTCACCTGGGGGACTCTGAAATTGATGTCTCAAGAACATTTTACTTAAATAGAACTACATTTGCAAAAGCAACCAATGACCTAAAGTAGCCACTTGAAACGAATTCAGCACTGAGATGGCTTCTGAGCTCCTTCAGAAAATCAGTCGCCTTGAAGGTACTTTAAGTTGAGCTCAGAGATGATTAGTCACTTAAGAAATCTTGGTCTAGACCTATAAATTTAGATGAACAGTATCATACCAGCAATTTATCTTCCTGCCCTTTTAAAGCAGCACAGACTATTTTGCAAGCCAAAAGGTGAACAATTTTGGATTAAAAATAGCAGTACTCAAACCCATCTTCTATACTGTCAGGTAACAAGATTTGATAAAAAGTTTGTATCTACTGAATCACATTCCTAACAGAATGAGAAAATTTTCATCACACATAGGGAACCCTGTAGCTGATTTTATTTAGCTTTATACAGAAATGGTGACACCAAAGGAGTTCAAAAGGATTGCTGGAGAGCAGCAGAATGTGGATGAGCCCTCAGTCCTGCACATCTCATTACATAAAAAAGAAACCACAGAACAAAATGTGCTTTTGATTTGAAAAGGTAGCTGAGTGACAACGAATTTGCCATAATGAATGGAGGATACAGTTTCAAGTTCCAGTGACAGTGGAGTTTGAGTATGAAACTTCAAAGCAGCTCAGTGATGTAAGAATTCAGTATTTCTCATCTTCCCACCTCCTTCCACACTGCAATGTTTAGCAGAGATCTCAATACCTAAAGGAAACACTACACAAATTCCCCAAGTCACGGGTGGAACACGACTGAGGGCTATGCACACACGTTCTGTACTGGGAATGAGCCCTCAGACGCCCTGGGCTGAAAGCGCATCTGCTGCACTCCCAACAAAATCACTTCCCTGAAAAAGTCCTTGGTAAATCCTTGCATCTACTTTACCACAAGCATTTAACTCTGCTGAGCAGCGCTACCTGAACTGCAGAAGGAATCACAGACTCACTGAGGTTGGAAAAGACCCCCAGGGCCATCGAGTCCAACCTGTGACCCATCCCCACCCTGTCACCCAGCCCAGAGCACCGAGTGCCACATCCAGGTGTTCCCTGGACAGCTCCAGGATGGGGACTCCAAACCTCCCTGGGCAGCCTCTGGCACAGTTTGAGGCCACTTCTTCTCGTCCTGTCCCTTGTTCCCTGGGAGCAGAGCCCACCCCCCACCTAGCTGCCCTCTCCTGTCAGGGGGTTGTAGAGTGACATTGTCCCCCCTGAGCCTCCTTTTCCACAGGCTGAGCCCCCCCTAGCTCCCTCAGCTGGAATCAAGGCAGGCTTTGCTGCAACAGGCCCAGATATGAGATTATTACACTGACTTTTTGACTGACACAGGGCATTGAGTGGTGCAAGTCTCAGTTTTGCTGCTCACCTGCTGTGTGCCAGAGCACCTTGAACGACTGAATGCTGAGCCTGTACTTCAGAGAAATGGAACATCACCCGCTGAATAACCAAAGCCGTTTCTCACAACCCTCTGGCAGTTTCTGGGAGTACTGTCATCCAAAACATGACTCAAAGACCCTGTTTGGCTCACGAAACATAAAAGTCTTAAAAAATTAAACAGAGAGATATATACACAAACAAAGTGCATGTTGCTGATTACAATATTATGTTTCGCTAACCACTCGAGCTTTGAATAAATTAGGAAAACGAAGCAGCTACCTATCTCTTAAGAAAAAGCCTCCCTCCAACTTCATGCCTGCTCAAGCTTCCCTTTCAGTTTTACTGCCTTGTATCTGAAAAAAACAGAAAGCAGTATTTCAGTGCTCTTTTCCCAACGAACGCTCTAAAAGTATGATCTACCAAAAGCATTCTTAAAGACTTAATAAGTGAAGTAAAGGTGCAGGATCAGCAAAATCAGAACGGAAAGAGATGAAGTATGTGTGGGAAGCAGCACTCAGAGGTGACTCAATGGCTTCCTCGTAACTCAGGAAGAGGGTCAGAAGCAGGTAATGGCTGGAGACTGGTGCAGAGGCAGCACACACTCCTGGTCCTGTGAGTAATCTCATGTTAGACACTGGATGCTACACCCATCCCCACTCTAACATCTGCTTGCATTTTAAACACCTGACCCTTGCCTGACTGTAACTGATGGGCACAAAGAGGCACCAACTCCTGCTACAGTCTGTTACCTTAGTTTTCATTTCAATCAAAAAATACCGCAAGACATTAAAATTAAAAAAAAACCAACCAAACAAAGCTTAGGAAATAACAGCAACTCATTCATACACATGGAAAAAGATCCCTCTTTAATAACATTAAATTCCCACTCTCTCATTTGATGTGTACAGCGGGCCATTAACTGTACACTTAATATAGCATGCCTTCCTTAAGAGTGTTTTATTTGCATCTTGCTCTGAAATAGATGTATTTTCCTCACCATCCCGCTCTTGCAAAGTACTGGAAATACATCCTCTTTTCCACTAGAAAGCTGCTATTTTTAACAGTTTCATTAAATAGATGTGGAAGTTCACCCCTCTCTCACCATAGACTTACCAGAAAAGCTCAGCTCCAAACCAGCATGTACTTGTTGTTCAAAATCTATTGTTTAGCTTCTTTTCATCATGAGCAGAACTACACCACCATGTGACTCACGCAGATCACACTCAGTAAATAAAAGCCAGAATTAGTATGTAAGGTCTTCTAAGTTCTCTTTTTAAGGTCATTCACAAGCTATTTGTCTGTCTCTAGCAATTCAGCTCCTTGGCTAAACCCGACTCCAGTAAAAAGCTGGAGCTGAGCCTGTAATTTTGGAAATGAAGTCATAAGCCACAGTAAATGAACTGAGCGCTGTTCCTATTTGCATTTGATATTGAACATTTAGACATCAAACTCTATGACATCTCCCCAAAGAGAATTATCAGGAACTAAACTAGAATTTTAAGTTACAGTCTTGCAATACAAAATGCTGACAAACCAGAGAACCAGAAACACCCCAGCCTTAATTCCCCTTGGGCAGCTTCCACCAGGGCTGAGGAGCTTGCAAAGCAGGAGGGGCCTGGCTGCATCCCCTGGACTGGCTGTAACACCTAGCACTGAACACAGCTCAGACAGTTGCTGCCACAAGCTGGTTCCAATGCCTTCCAGCAAACTGGAAAATGGAAAACAAAAAAAGGTAAACACAAACTGTCAGATCTCCCGTCTCCACAACAACTCCAGCATCGCTGCTTTTATTAAACCGACACTCATTTGATCTCGCCCAGCATGTCACTTGGTCTCTGTAAACAGGACAAGTTTAATTGTTTTCATTGCCTGTCTGGATGAATTTCAAGATGTGTCAGCACTTTGTGGGCAACATTACAGCTTTATTGTTGCTTCAGATCATACAGAGGCAGCTATAAAAGCCAGAGAAATTCAATTATGCAGATGAGATGCAATAGCAATAGTAACAATGATAGCTGCACATTTCTATTTGTGATGAGTCACCTATTTAGGACTGAAACTCCTTGATGATCCTCTCTCATTTGGAGCTGAGATCTCCATCACCCAGCACTTCCCTGAACAACTGGTGAACATCTCAGTGTGGCACATTCCTGGGACACAACAGGAGTTAACATCACAGCAGAGAAACCACAAATACAATAGCAAGAGGATTCTGCCACGATATTAGGGAATGAGGCTGGTTTACTCACCATCAGTTCACTGCTAGACATGGCTAATAAATCCTTACAAGGTGACTGAAATATCCAGACTGCAGCAAAAGCAAACACCAACTGGTATTTCATTTGTCAGTAAAAGATGTGAAACAATGATTCAAGTTTATGTCCCATCCTCAGCAATCTCAAAACTATGAGTTTTCACTTTTTTTGCATGTTTCCTTTTTCTTATAAAACATCCAAATACAACATGGGTATGTAAAACCACGTTTTCCCTGGGTAAATATAGTAAAACCTAATCAAGACTGAAAGCCTTCACTGTGGCTTCCTCCCACCTCCTTGGTGTAACTGCTGTTGTAAGTAGACTAAAGATTCACCTCTTCCATTGTGGTGCAAATCCCAAATTGCAGTGAGTGCAAAAACACTCCATGAACAAGGCTGGAACCTCTGCATCATTCCACCAGATCTTCCCCCATCAGTTAAAATTCACAGAGAATGTTGTTATGGAGAGAGCACGTTCAAGGAATGACATCCCACATGAAAAAATAAACTGGGAGTTCTTACCAAAGAATCTTACTCAGACAGATGCATTAATTTGAACAGACAACTACATAAAATAGTAACTTACTACTGGATTAGTAGGGAGCATGTGAAGGAACTGACTGCTGTAATGCTGTTTAGCCTTATCAATGTTACATTATTCCACCCCACTGCCACACTAATATGGAAGCAGATGCTTCCAGCTCCACTGCAAGAGGCAGAACTCTTAATGGTGGTGGAGTACAACATTCCAAAATTCTCAAGAGCCAAAAAAATCTTTGCATGTATTTTTTTTTAATTGAACTACTGAACAAGTTTAAAGCATACAAAAATAGAACACTATAATATCAGAAAAAGAGAAAACTATAGTATCAGAAGAAGTTGAAATAGTGTATGTAATTTTCATTTAAATAGTTTAAATTCACTAGCAGTGTCCACAATTAAAACCTAAAATCCTCAAGCTAAGTCAGAAGTGGCCCATTGATATAAATTCATGTCACTGAACCAGGGGGACAGAACTGAAGGATGCAAGCACACTTAACTCCTCCTAGATGTACATCATTCCATTTTTCCTGGTACATCTGCATTCCACACAAAAGGCAAGTTTCTCCCAAGTTTTTAAAAAGGTTACTTTATTGGTTATAGAAAATGTGTCATGATAGTTCCATCTAGTTGGTCATTAAGTGCTTGCAACATCACGGACTCGTAACTACGACTGGAACTTACAGCATGGGATGGACGGCACGTGGAGGAGGAAAATCCCTCTTCATTTGCTTACCTGCACTTACAGACCTCCAGCAAGGCTACAGCGTTCAAAAGCAAGGACAACCCCACTTTTATGTCAAATTGCAATTTTTAATGTTTTCATTAGAATAGTCTTTATATCACTCTCCAATAGAAGTAACAATATAACTAACAGCAAACTTTAATACAGGAACATGCTCCAAGATTAACAACCCAAAATGAAAACAAAATGAAATTAATGTAAAATGTAAATCACATTTAGTACAATTGAAATGTCCAAAACAATTTAAATAATTTTAAATATTTTATTTTTTTAAACTTGCTACAAATGCTTTATACAGTATTTCAACATAAAGTCCCCATAACAGAAATGTAACAAAATGGGAATGATAGTGAAAGTGAAAGTTAAAGTGGCACAAATTCACCAAACAAGTATTAAACTACAAATTTTAAAGAGGTAGATTACTTTTTAAGAACAAAAAATAAAAGGGGTGTCTGTATAAAGAAACTAGTGACTTTCCGTCCATTCTGTCATTAATCTTGAAAGCTCTATGAACACGTGACAAACAGTATTTCCATAAAAAGCTGTTATGAACAATAGACCAATTCGTTGTCTTAAATTACAGGTGTACAACCTTTTAGAATAATTATATATTTCACTTTCAAAATATGCAGGTCTGCAGCCCTGCTCTAGCCTTCTTATCCATAAAAAGATACACTGCATCCATTATATATCTGGTGTTTAGAAATTCATCACTGCTATATAAAGTTTTATTTGCATGTGTAAATAAGAACTTGGAAAATCCATAAAACATCAAAATCAGGCTTTTTTCCATTGTATACTGGACATCTAAAAGACTCAGAAAGTGAGGAGAAGGTGGGAAGGGAATTCTGCCGTGCTAGGTTGGCCTCTACTGACTCATTTAGACAAAAGGATTTACGAGATTTAATACATGACAAAAATACTTGGAGTGCAGCAATTGTTGGCCCTGAACCTACACTGAATTCTGGACAGGCTGAAGGAATCTGCTTTGCCAAGCACAGAAACTGGAGTGCCCGATGCCATCCACGAAGGTACGGACAAAATCAAGAGCAAAAACTTTGGTTCAGTTAATCCCACTATTTCTTTCAATGATTTCCTGTGGGGTTTCATTTGCTTTTAACAGCACCCCTCACTTTAATCTGAATCATCCTGCGTGTGTCAAGCACAAAGTAAGAAAATTTAGGCCTGACACCGAGCATGAGCAAGAAGCCTGCAGGCAATTTTATGGTTGTGACTCAGCTTCTGCGGGTTTCGCAAGCTTGGATTTCACATCCCTTGGCGTAGTGCGTATCCTAAGATGAGCATGCAACAGCTCTACCATGGCATTAAGGGATTTTTTGTTTTGTTTTTACAGGAGATTCCTAGAAAATAGAAATTGAAAAAAAAAACCAAAACAACAAAACAAACAAAAACTGAAGATAAATGACAAAACAATCCGTGAATGAGTATGTTTACACAAAAAAACTGAAAGGTGAAAAACAAATTGGCAGACAAATACACATAAAGCAAGTCTTGAAAAAATATTAAGATTTCCTGGAAAAAAAATCAAAACCCAACAGTGCCTACATAGAGTAGAATCAAAGTTAAACTGTGCTGATATTAGTGTATGAAGGCAAAAAAATTCTTCACACTATATAAGTGATATAAAAAGAAGTTGACTAGACAATCTAGATTTATGAAAGTTACTTCAGAAACAAGAAGAATTTCCTAGTGTAACCATTCGTTAAACCGATAAAGACTCCAAGAATCCAAAGTAAACCAACGGTATTTGAGCCAGCCAAGGAAACCTCACCCCAGGCCAGTTGTTATTTCCCCAAATGCTCCCGAACAATTCCCAGATGCACCCCTTTCCAAGTACTTGGTTATTTTGCATAGGGTCAAATGATTCATTTAGATGGAAAGATGTGGTGTTTTGGCTTCTTATTTTACTGATCTGTTCTGGCACCATTTAAACACAGTTTCACACATAGCTAAGACAGCAGCTGATGAGAATTAACATGAAGATGTTTATGTCCTAAGGGAACAGGCCTGGTAGACATTTCTTGATCCTAAAAGGCATTTTTACACCATTAGTCTCCAAATTCCAGTAACATTTTTCTGCTTCAACACATCCTAATTTGGGTATGGACTATTTTAAGTCAAATTCCCCTCCAGCACTTGGGAATAATTCTACTGTATTGAACCTTTACTTTACAAAGTATTTCCTCACTATTTTCACCTCGGAGATCTTCACTGTAAGACACACAAGCTGTGAACAGTTTGGATTTTGACACTGAACAGATCCTGCTCTACTTGTTCTGACGGAGGCTGCCAGTTCCTCCCCCTCCTCCTCTAGCAATGACTTCGATTAAAAAAACCTACCCTTAGCCCTAAATCTGGTGTTAATCGCAGCCAGGCACTGCAATTACCAACCCCAAAAGAACTCTTAATTACCAGTGAGCTTTGTGAAAAGTTCCTCAGCAAATCAGACACCTGTTTCCAAGAAAAACAGGGCAGGAGCAAGGTAACAGAGGTTATAAACACTGTGCAAAATATACTATTGATTGGAGAGACTACATGAAGACGTAAGTCGGGACTCAGGCACATAGATTAAGATTTTATTTATTTATTGAAGTATTACCCTTTCTTGTGATTAAAATGCTTCTTCTCAAAAAGAAATAGAACTTTAATTATAAAATTTTATAGTGAAACATAAAAGCATGATACTTCTAACAAATTTANTATATGCAGAGAATGCTTTTTATTACAAACCAAAGCAAGTTATTTTAGTGAATAAAGAATGCAGTCATGTTTTTTAACTTAAGTGAACCATCATAAATAAATCTAGAATGATTCTGGGCTACCTTAGATTTCAGATACCAAATACAAGGTCAGTGTCTCCATTAACATTGAGTTTAATGACATTAAGTTTATTTGCACTCAGGTATTGACATTTTCTTTCCAGAGTTTTCAATTCAGTTTATAATTAAAGACATTCTCTATACAAACCGTGTATTATTTCATGACATGACAAAATGCATCAAGTATGTACATCATACCTCAGCATCAGTGAGCTGCTCATCCATGTTTTAGGAAATGCAATTTTTTTTTTTTTTTATTTAAGCATGAGAAACTCAAAAAAAGAAAAAAGAAAAAGAAAAAAAAAAGACCAAGAAAATTGGCAAAACAGCAAGCAACGTGTTCCTGGGTTGTTTCAACTTCAAATGAAATGCTTACCTGAAATCTTTTAGTTCTTGCTTTGTACTGCTTTCATCTCTTTTGTTTTCTGCTGCCTCTGCATTTGCAGCCTGCTGCAGGCTCCGTGTGATCGGTCCTCCAATTCTCTCTCTAGATTTTACACTGAACCTGTCTGCCTTTTTCTTACTTGCCACAGCAGATTTACTTGGCAAAACAGCTTTATTATTCCTTTGTATTCTGACGTGCAATTTGCGGGCCGCTTTGCTGGAGATTCCAGAGGAATTGTTCTTAGAAACCACCTTAGTTTTTTTCCCATCAACATGGGACATTTTAGACACTCTTACAGGACTAGAGTTCCTCAACGATGAAGATGAATTTGGCTTTTTAGATCGCATGGAAGGTACAAATTTAACATTTTGTTTGGACTTGAAGGAGGCAGAGGGGAGCTGGAGCTGTGCAGGTCCTGAGGTTCGTGCTCTCGTCTTGCCCAGGTGAGGCTGAGTGCTCTGCATTTTGATTTCTGCATCTGCTGTTCGCCTGCGCTGGTTGTTGCCTTTGTCACTGTTTGCAGGTGAAGCAGCTGCACTTTTTTTGGAAGAATTCTTTTTAGAAGAGGGAGAGATGGGTTTTTTGGGGCAGCTGTACGATGCGTGTTTGTTCAAACTCCCAATGTAAGTGAACTCTCTGTTACAGTAGGGGCAGATGTGAGAGTCCGTCTCGGATGGGTTATTTTTCAGTTCTGCCTTCTGCTGGGCAGATTTCTTTTTTTGCAGGATAGCTTTCTGGACAAGCTGGTTTTTCTTTTTCAATGCACTTATTTTTAGTTTATTGGAGGACATTTTGCTAATCTCAACATTGAAATTGAGTCTTTTAGGCTGACCCATTCGTCTGAAGGTGTTCTTCCCAGGCCCAGCGATAACCACCATGCCATTCTTAGGCTGCACTGTCTGTTTGAGGGGTACTGGATTTTTTTTAGGTGTGTATCTCTTTTTATCACTGGCAGATGCACAGGCCAGTATGTGTTTGTGTAACTCAGGCATGTTATCGACACTTTTTCCACATTTTGTGCATCGAATGGCAGTAGTAAAAGTCTGTGGGATATTGTGGGTTGTGAAGTTTGTTGCAGTAACCCCAATACCCATAGGATTACGATGGTGATACTGGAACGGAGGTGGTTTAAAGCTTGGGTAGTGTTGATTGAGGCCCATACGAACATCTGGATCTTTAGATTTCACTCCAGAAGCCATTATTTTTATAGTAGTATAAAGCTCTTCAGAAGAATCATTTAGATCTTCATCTTCCTCCTCTTTCGAAGGTTCCAAAGAATCTTCTGGCAGGCTCTGCATGTGCTCTGCGTTCGCCTTACTGGGGTCAGTAAAATTCTGGGGTCTCAAAGTCCCACTTTCAAACTCATGATGTGTGCACTCTTTGTCTGGATGGAGATCGCGCTGATGCTGTTGCAAATTGCACAAAAAAGCAAATTCCTTTTTACATACTGAACAAACAAAGATATTCCCTACTCCATGAAGCAGAAAGCGATGCTCCGACAAGTCTGTTTTATCCCTAAAAAGCTGTACACAGAATTCACATTTGAAGGGCCATTCTTCAGCATGAATGGATAAATGCTTCGTTAGGTCTTTAATGGAAAGAAAAGGTGATTCGCAGACATTGCACACAAAGCTCTTGTTGAATGTTTCCTGCGCTACTCCTGATTCACATGAAGTATGAGGATCTTCTCTTGCTTTCTGCTGCTCGCTTTCAGCTTCTTCCTGTTTTATTATTGGGAGGGAACTTTCAAGGTTATCAGCAGAAGAAACAACAGAAGAAACTACAGAAAGAGGAGGTGGAGATGGAGATGATGAGGAGGAAGAGGACGAGAAAGAAGAGGAAGAGGAGGACGAAGACGAGGAAGACAGTGTAGGGGGACCAGGTGAAGCAGCAGAAATGAGAGGTTCAACAGAAGGGACAGGGGATGGAGAAGGAGAAACTGTAGGTGAAAGAACTGGTAGCGGGGACTGGGTAGTAGTGTTGGAGAGTGGTGAGGGACAGGAGGAAGTGTTAGTGGCACTGGCAGAGACATCTGGAATCGGTAAGGGCATCGTTGGGAGCAGGGGGGGAGGTGACGTGGCCACTGTTAACACAGGCGGGCAAGGCGGTGGGGAGGGGGGGTTGGTGGGTGTCAATAATGGAGGCAGCTGGCACACAGCTGGTCCAGCAGACGCCTGTGGCACAGGGGAAGCAGAGGAGCTGAGGGGCTGGGCGTCAGTGGAAGACGATGCCAACAGAGCGGGCTCCGTGTCGGGCTCTGCCTGAGGCTCCAGGGCTTTGCTGGGGCTGGCGGCGCTGTCCACGCCCAGCGCACTGTCTGGGGCTGCGTCCGTCCCATTGTACTCGTTCAGCAGAACCTTCTGCAACATGCAAGTGGTGGGTTTCTTCTTTTTAACACCACTACATGTTGGCTGTGCGGAATTTTCTTTGTATTCCCTAATTTCAGCATCGCTACAAGGCTTCTTATGCACACTTAAATCTAAAACGGATTCCCACGGAACCTGAGTCTTGCTTTTGATGTCAGATCTTTGTTTCACACCACTGGATAAATCCAGTGGCTGCTGGTTGCACACATTGCCAAAAGTCGGAGCGGCTGTCCAGTCTTTTGCTATTTTATATTCTTCAAAGCAAAGAGGGCTCAAAGTCTCTTTGTCCTCCCTCCCAGTCAAGCTCCAAGCAGGTGAGTTGCTGTGGTTTTCTAACTTTGGCATTTTGGAACCCCGAATATTATCATTCCATACAGTTTTTCCGTCACCTGATTTGACAAAGTCTTGAAGCACTGGACTGTGCTGTGGAGAACTGGGAGGAGAGCTGGTCCTTCTTTTAAATCTACTGGATACTGGAGGCAAAATAGGCGATGATGTAACAGGTCCTAGTTTAGGGATTTCACTTGATGGAGTTATCTTCTTACTGTCCTGTGTCTGAAGAAGCTGCTTTAATTTTGATGACAAATAAACCCCTTTTTCTTTATGAAAAGGTAAGCCTTCTGTTGAAATGCTAAGAGGAAGATTTAAAGAACTAGTAGGAGTTATAGGTTCTGGGTCTATTTCAGTTTTTATTTTTGGTACAAGAGGAGGGCTGGCAGTTCTTCTCTTTTTGGATTCACTGCTCCCACTGCTAGAGGGTTCCTTAGGAGGTTCATTCACATGTGTTTGTGTAACCTTTAAATTTGAGGAAATTTCCACTGTGACTGGACTGATTATACAATTCAAACCATACAAGTCTGCAGAGTTGGACTCCATCTGAATCACATCACAATTGCTAGTGCTGCTGTTGGACTGAATTTTACCATCAATGTAGTAATTTAAATTCTCAGAGATATTGCTGGAAATATCCATAAGATAGACATCATCTCCTTCACCTTCCTCTTCTATTTCTGTGCTCGCTATGTACACACTCTGGACTGCTGGTGCTGGCTCTGTTGGGAGCGGTGGCTCTTCGGTAAAGAACCCTTTTCTTCTGACACCTTTGGGAATAAGATGACGCTCGTGAACCCTACGCTGATGCCTCCGCATGTTGGTGTGAGTACCGAAAACCTTTTTGCAGTATTTGCATGGATGCAGTTCTTTGGGCTCCTTATTTTCCTCAGCAAATGCAGAGTTTGACATTTCCTGGGAAACTTTCTCAGAATCCAAGACAACAGAGTCTTGCACAAGACCGGAAACATTCAGGTCATCTTTAAGACCATCATCCACAATCACTTGGTTATCAGCAACATTATCCAAGTGTTGTGATGACGTCAGTGTCAGGAATGGTTTCCTTTTCGGCCCGGCCTCGTGGCGCCGCTCGTGCCTCCGCCTGTTGATTTGAGTGCCAAAGGCTTTCCCGCAGTATCGACACTTGAACGCGTGGCTCAGAGTGGATATATGGATGTGCATGTGGCGCTCAAGTCCTTGCTTTGTTGTAAACTTCCTCTCGCAATGCTGGCAGGGAAACATGAACGTTTCCTGAACATCGCCGTTGGATTCCCCCTGCGCTTTTGGAATTTTCACCACAAGTTTTTTCTTTGGAGAGCTTTCTGGAGATTCCTCTGACGTACTCTTTTGTTCTTCCATAGAGTCCAACTTTTCTTCACATATCAAAGGCATTTCAGCATTTTCTTTAGGCATATTGGTATCTTCTATCTCCTCTTCATCTTCCTCTTCTTCGTCCTCCTCTTCATCATCATCTAAATCATCTGATGCACAGTTTATTGACTCTCCTTGTTTGTCTTCAGTTACCACTTGTGGTTCATTGGTTGGACTGGGGATCATCAGCTTTGGAAGTACATCTTGATTTACCATTTCCTGAATCACAGCTGTTTGTTCCAGAGACAGCACAGCAGAAACAGAAGGCGTTTCATCTTCCTCTTTATGACCTGAAACACAAGGGTGTAATAAAGAAAAGCATGAGATATTTTTACCAAACACTTCAGGATATGCTACACCTTTCTTCTCCTTCTTCCTCTAGCACAACATATCAGGAACAACATATGTTCCTGACCCAACACTGAGCACCACCACTTCTCATTTACTGGTGTGGATGGATGTTTTCACCTCTGCATGCAATTCGTACCTGTCTGTTGTCATGTTTATCCATTGCTGAAGAAACTAAGGCCAGGTTGGATGGGGGTCTGAGCAACCTTGTCTAGAGACAGGTGTCCCTGCCCATGGCAGGCGGTTGGAACAAGATAAGCTTTAAGGTCCCTTCCAAGCCAAAATGTTCTGTGATTCTGTGATGATTCCAGGAAAACGCCTTTGCTGCCAATCCCCACAACGTTGCCTAAGTGGGTACATTATAGAGCAAAAAATCCTTCTCCATTCCTTAGCTGGGCCATAAGACACCTGAACAGTGGCACATGTGTTGTGCAAGCAGAAGGGACAACAGAAGGAAGGAATGGAAGAGTTATGGGTCAAAAGAATTAATACCGTATTTTTTTCCCCCTTGGCACTGACTTTGTTAATTAGCAATAAACAATGACCATGTAACTAAGCTTCAAAGACACTGTTTTAGAATAAGGACTTTGCTCTGCTTCTGTTCTGAGGAGTTTGGGTTTATGTCTAAATTTTGCAGCACATTAGTTTTTCATGTGGTCAGAGCTGTACGTTTAATGACATGCTTCTAATAGCCAAGTTCCTCACTAGTAAAACAATATAAACATGTTCACTTTGCCACAGTAAGATAACCTGCTAATGCACTAAACATAACAAGTATTCTTTGATTCAAAAACATAGCTAGAAGGAAAAGATAAGACACTTGAGAACTCACCCTCTTTAGAATCCCTCATATCTGCAGAAGTAGAATCCAAATCAGTCTTTTTCTGTTTTGTATCTGCTGCCTTCTTTCCCTTGCTTTTACCTTCCTGAGTCTTCTTCTTTCCTGGGAAGAAGAGAGCAGTTACTACTTCTGCTCAACAATTTTTGTCATATGTGAGTGGCAGAATTAAACCCTCAGCTTTGGAGTATACCACACTCCTGTAGAGACCCTGCTTTCCTGAGGAATACAAATGACCGATTAGGAGGATAGATAGCATTCAGGTAAAAAACCTCAGACACTAAAATATTTTCCTCGCTTTCAAAGCAAGAACAAACTACCTGTCCAGGGTTAAGCAGCTCACATCATGCAGTTACCCAGTGCCTTAATATGGCCACTAAATTCCTGTATCTCGCAGAAGTATATGGAAAATCGGAAATTTCTTAATATACTATTAATCCTTAATGTTAATTGGAAGACCTTATGAAGTAGAAACCCATAAAGGTTAATTCTAGTTGTATAAACATTCTGAATAATGAGGAGTTATGATAAAAGCAATGAAGTAATAACATCATGGGAAAACTGAAAGCAGCATGCGCTTGACCAACGCGGCAAAGGCAGTACAACCAAAAGAGATGGAACTGGGTAACAGCAAATGATGAAGATATTTCATTGTGTCCTGACACAAACACCACTTTCAAGTTACCACTTTCTGTTAGCAAAATGAAGCAGCATGTATTAGTTGCAGAGGATGAAGAACACAAAATGGCATTATATGCAAAGAGCTGACCAGTACTGCACGATATAAACACACTGAAAACTTCATTTTCCACTGCACTACAAAGTACTCCTAATTTTTGCCACTAATCTTGTAGATTCAGGCCTATAACATACAGAAATTATGATAAGGGGTGTGTAATAACAAACGAAAGTTTATAGTTTTCCGATTCACTTCAGTGCACAGACTGTACTCCCCACAGAGAATACAGAAAACACCACTGAAACGCCACAGTTCTACACACAACTCCTGGGAAGAACTGTCCAGAAGCAACAATCCAAATTCCTCCTTTGCCCCCTCTAACACACAAAATGCTACTTTATAACACACTGCCCCTTCCCTCTGCTCAGAAATGTCCATCACAGCCCTAAATCCATTTCCTAGTTAGAAGCACATTCTTCCACATCACAATTCTGTCAACAAATTCCTCCTTTTTACACCTTGAAAATATTTTTCACATCCTGAGCCAAGAAACTGAAATGCCTTTAAAAAAAAAATGTTCCTCAGTTCAAACTGAGAAGTTCCAAGTACACACACCCCCCCGCAAGAGAACAGCTCAGAAGCTCAGCTTTAAAATTAAACACTTGTTTTGATTTGAACATTCTATCTAAATAATTATCTGTATTTCCTCTCAAGGAGCTCAGATTTCATAGGCCATCTCCAAATTCCAATGTGTTTCAGTTTTATGTATGTAATAAACCTTTCTTAATTTCTTATCCAATTTAACAGATTTTAGTCTTATAACCTGACAATAGTCATTCAGACTGAATTTTCGTCACCTTTGGAAAAGACACACACATCCTTCCCAAAGCGAACTAGCAATTTTCTCTGAATATCCTCAATTACTGTAATGATCCCCATGTCTAACCTGCCATAAAGAACCAGTACTGGATTGTGTGAACAATGCAATATTCAATTTTGATTTTATACCAAACACCTGCAACTATCAGAAGATTTAGCACATATTTGGGTGTTCATATAGGCATAAGGAAGTTTAAGCACATCTTTCTTTACCTGACAGGCTACTGAATGTCCAATTTGAACACAATTTTTTTTATTATCAGCACCTCTAATGTTCGTAATTACAACCAACACTACCAAGATCTGAGTATGAAGGATACCAAAGAAGTTTCTCCCAAGTCACTTGGAATCGCTCTGGGAATGTACAGTAACACAATCCAACAGTTCCATCTCTAGGGAAAAGGTGGAAATGTAAGATTTCAACACATTTCTAGGAATCAAACATGCATCACAATACACCTTATGAGTGACATAACAAATTCCTAGAACCCTAAGAGCTCTCAATCCTTTTGGAGACCACTTATCATCTGAAGACCAGTATCAGTATCTTGACCTAAACCCAACAAAATTCTTGATTCACCTCTCCCTACAGGTGAGACTGGAAACAGAATGAAAAGGTTGGTGCACAGGCCCTCTCACCTGCCAAACCTGGCCATGCTCAGAGACATTTTTACCCCCCACAGTGCAGGGTCTGATGTATTGCAGATGGAGTCACGGGGCAATTCTGCATCTAGTTCTACAGCAGCCCTGAATTTCAGCATAACAACACGTTACTGTCAAAGTCTTCAAAACAAGACCAAATTAATTCTTTTTTCTAACAATATTGACAATATACTCTGCTCTTTCAAGGGTGAGGTAAAGTATGAAAAGGCACCAACACAAATCCCATGTGCTAAAGTATGCAGAAATGTTTCAAAGTCATCCAGTTAGAGAATATAAAACTTATAGTACCTCAAATCCAATTATAATCTGAGAAATCACTACAATAGCAGGATTTTCACATAAAAACGAGGTGCTTATGTCACGTATCTTATGCTACTGATAGAAAGCAGACCATTTGCAAGTTCTCTTGCCACAGTCCTAAAAAGAAATGCAACTTGCTCATGATGTAACCTGCTCCATGATACAGCTGGAGATGTTTCAAGTTCTTGGCCTTTAAGCATCAATGCATTTGAAGAGAGGATTCACCCAGCACCTGACTTGCCCTTTCTCTGAACAGTGAACAAAACTTCTTGTGCACGGACAGCATTTCAGATGCGTCAGATCAATTTCTGACACACATCAATGAGAGACACCAAACCACTGTTGATGCTCTCCTTTACCAGCTTTAGTTTGTTCATCTTCTAAGTGGCAGCTTTCTTTGACAAGGTTCAAAGAATTCACTGTACTCAAACATGACAATAGCTGTCCCAGATACACAGTTTTCATGGCTCTGACCGTTCAACAGCACATGCCCAGGAAGAGAATTTAAGAACAGAGTAGTAAGTGATACTTCACTGATATGCTCTCCCAGCTTTCATATATTTGGAGTTCAGGAACTTCTGAAGACATTAACAGCTGTTGATAGACTTCCTCCCATGAGTTCTCATAGTGCTTTTAAAATCTATATAAACCTGAAAGATTTGCATAATTTTCTTCCGGGAGATTTCCAATAAAAACACAACCTACTATTGTGATATAAAGGCTATCAATGAGTAGTCCAAGATCTGTCCCTTAGTTTTCTTACTGTTTCAGAGGTCAGGAAGGAACAGAAGCCTGCAGGAGGGGGGAAATGCCTCTGAACACAGAACCTGGTGGAAACCTGAGTATAAGTACACACGTGCACTTACCATCAGGTTCCTGAAGGGTCCTACATGGCTGCTACGGCCAGCTGGATCCTCCACTTGGTCTAAACAAGAAAGATACAGGAATGAAACACAGGGAAAGTAAAATGGAAACAATGACAAAAGAATAAATGAAGGGCAGAACTTAATATATGTGTATGTGCTTTAGAAGAATTGTAAAAGAAGGATGCAAAGGAAAATGAATGAAATAAATAGATGGAAAGTAGGAACTTGTCTGTAGCGATGAAGATCAAAAGAGGAATTCACTGATTTGCAATTTGTCTTGCAACTTTCAATAGGGTTCCTTTTTCTCTCCACTTCTGCTGTAAGATAGCTCTGCCTTCACACCTTCACAACCCCTTTACAACATTGCAACAGGCACAGGAGAGTTCATGCTACTGCTAATGTCCAGATCATTAGTACTCCCACTAATTTTGGAGGAGTTCAGATAACATAGTAGCAGCATAAGAGAGAAGTAATCTTTATTTGCCCATACTTCATTTTATTGGTAAAAACAAGATACCTCTGAAGAACCTACAGTTAGCTGTGCTCAGGCTTTTGTTAACCAAACTACTAATGGGACTATTAAACCACTGAGTTATTTCTGGTGGGATGGGATAAGCATACTCATAAGCTGGGAGGGAAGATGCTTAACACAGTCTTTCCATACACTTGGAGCTGAACTCTATAATTAAATATTGCTCAATTGTACAAGATGACATTGTCTTTAATAACCTTTAACTGCAGCACAAAACATGTTCACAGTTAAGATCATAAAGTAAGAAGGACACTCACACCTGAGCTCAAACACCGTTTCAATCTTTTACAGAAACACAGAATGTGAACATTTGCCTCCAAAAATCTTGGGTTAATAAGGGAAAAGAATAATTGATATGAGCTGAAATTACTTTTACTTCTTTGAGATCTGTAGCCAACAACAAATTGCAGCCCAGTAACACACCCAGACCATACCCCAAGAGTGCTGCTGCTAAATACCACAGAAATCTGCCCAAATCTCAAGTCTGCTGGAAAACAGTGGAGAAGCTCCCTCAGAGGCCCCCTGAAAAGTATTCTTAGGGCACAGACAAGGGCAGCACCTGGCAAGGCTGTGGCTGAAGGGGAAAGACAAACTGGCATGTTACACTGACAATGCCACACAGTTTCATCTGTGAATCACAGTATAATAATATAAACTCAGTAGTTAAATCCCTTTGGAACTGGTTCAGAATAACGTCTGCATCAATCCCATGCAATAGCTGCTACTATTCTATAAAACAACTTTTAATTATTTTCTCCTATTGAAAAAAAAATCAGTACTTTGGCATTGGAAGGAATGAAATAAAGATTAAGTGAATATTCAAGCTAAAACATTCTTTTGGAAAATTCAGCAGAAAACAACTGCACAATCATTTCCACATTCTTTTGATTAATGAGTTCTAACATACTGATACAACTTGAATTTTAATTTGAGAAACAGCTTGCTGTGCACCAGAATTCATCTGTTCCTGTATCCAAAATGCTGGTTGATGTCACGTTTTTCAAAATAAATTCCTTAAGCATTCAGGCATCAGTAAAAATCTGACTAGTTGTTTGTTCTGCAGACAGGCCAGAACACATGAATGCCTTTTTCACACACAGAACGCTACATCCAAAACAACAGCATAAATTGCTTCAAAAAATTAAATCCAAGTTGTGTTGGCTGGAGGAGCACAACAAAATGCAGAAATGTGTTGCAGTGACTTAGAATCTTGTCCAGCTGTGAATGGCACGGCACATGGGTGTTAAAGACCTTACATGTTTAATAAGTTGAATTGATTAAACAGTAAGGTAACAAGGCACCAAAAAAATGCCATTTAATTCAAAATGCTCATTATTAAATTGTGAATACTAAGGCTGTTCTTTTAACATGTTCCTCTGTTTGCATTTAAGTGTCTTCGTTTTGCTTTTTGTTTGGGTTTTCCTTAGTTCTTCCATTATTTATAAAACCTTTCATTATTCTCTACCAGCACCTGCTCACACAGCAAAGCCAAATCAAAAACCACCTGGCTAAATAAAGGGCAACATAGCTGTGTGTTAAGGGCTGCTCCGAGCCACTGAGACAGCCAAGAACTCCCAGCATTTAGGGAAAGCTGGTAGGCACAGCATGCCTAATATAAATGTATATGAGGATTATTCATATAATCATGGGGATTACAGAAATTTGCCAAAAACAAGACCTCAAACCCACAAAGTTACGCAAATATTTTATTCCAATATCTAAGCCAAGAGCCGCATTTCAGGAGACAGCACAGGGTCGCTGCTGCCTGTCCAGCACCACAGCCCTATAGCTCCAGCACCTGGCTCAGTGTCTCACTCATGGCATCCACCAGCTCACAGACTGTGCTAATTAAACCTTTTTTAAATTGCTGTCCAAAGTTTTAAGTGATCTAGGATAGCTGGAGTTCAAAATGTCACACTGCAAACTAGTGGAGAAAAAGGAAGCAAGAGTAAAAATAGTAAAAAACCCAGTATTAGGCTAGGAATAAAAAGATTACAACCTTGAAAGAAAAAGCCTCAACAATTCTGTCTTAATTTAAACAAACATTGCTTAAATATTACAACATTGACTTCTAATATTTCTTCCACAATATTACTGTTAATACAACAATACATCAAAGTTCCTTTTAAGTACTTGCATTTAAGTACTGCTTTGAAAAGATTCCAGCAGGCTTAGCTGAGGAACTCCAACTACCTCTAAACAGACACACTCATTACCTGGGAAGGGAACGGCTTTGGAACCCTAAAGCTCCCAACTTAAAATGAAACAACACATGAAACTGCTGCCTACCAAGTGCTCTGGAGAAAAACAGCCTTGTACTGGCAACAAAACAGGCTACAAGACCCAAAGAGAGGCTTCCCAAGAGCCCACGGCTCAGGAATTCCAATGCTGCCCCAGAACACCTTTGGTGATAATGGGGGTTTCTTTCCCCACAAGCCAGAAAAAGCTTTTAATTTTTATTTGTCACTGTAAGACAGATAAGCTGTACTAGGAGCATTTCCCACTTTGGCTACAGATCATCCCCAGCATTGGTGGGCACGTAAACATGAAAACCTAACACAAAACTCCTGCCCAGGCAGGAACGTTGCCATCTTGCTAATTCAAAGGTACAGACTGAGTATGACAACACCAACAGACTTGTCCATTTTCAGCACTGTATCTCTCTAAAACAGAACACTATTAAAAAAAAAAAAGATGCAAGGTAGCACATTTTTAATCATATTCCAGCAGTTCTAGGAGCGAAATTCAAGCAACAGATCAATTTCTGAAACAACCACCTCATTAAAAGAGATGTCAATTAAACGTGAATAGCTCCACACACAGTATCATTAAGAGCTCTATTTCAACAATGCTGTCAAGTAGCTATGAAAACCTGCAGAAAAAGGCAAAATGTAAATGCTTTTGTTACCCTGTTTTCTTCAATCTGTCATCATTGTAATTAATTGGTGGAGTATACTTCTTGCAACATCATTATAAAGTCATCAGATACAATTAGTTTGTGTAGGCATAACTTCAGGTATTGCTAAGCAAATGAAACACTAAAATTGACATGAGTTGTTTCATAGTGTACAAAAACCATCACAACAGAATTTTAACCTCCAACTCCTGAGAACCACAAGAATAATTCAGAGCTGCAGAAGATTGTGGTTCTGTACTGTCAATCTGCCCAGACCTAATGTATCAAATAATATTAAAGCTGGAGAGGCAGAATACACACAGCTATACAATATGGACAAAATGGGAAAGTCTTGCGAATTATCTACAGAATATGGGCAAACGCAGTGAGCAAAGGTTCGTCTGTAATTTTTTCCAGCAGAACTTGCATCTCCTCTTCCATAAAAAGACACTTTCAAGCTTACCCAGTAGGAGCAGGAGAAAGAGGAAGCCAAACTTCACAGCAATTCTATTAATACCAAACTGCCTGTTGCATAAGCCTATTGCTACCCATCAACCATCACTTCACTCACAAAGAGCACATTTTAATCACTGCATTTTCCAACCACAATAGAATAGTTTCGCCTTGGGAAGGTGTTTCAGGACACCTGAAGACAGAGGCACATACACCAAGCTGTGCATGTGCATGGAACTGTTTGTACTGAGCACTAAATACACTCTTTGCAGAGAAGAAACAGAGCCATGCACTGACAGAGGCTGTTAACGTGACATTTGCATAACAGATGAACTTGTTGCCATGGAAAGCGTAAGAAAATTCGGAGCTGAGCTATTTAAAACACCATTTCTGCAAATGTTTGGCAAAGTCTCCACTTTAATGATAGCACTGAAGATCACGTTACTGTGTCTCACCACAAACTTCTGGAATTACGATAGTCAGTACAAGAAATGTTAGGATGGCACCACAGGTGTGCCATGCCAAGAGAAAGAAATGACCCTACAGTTTGCAAGAAGCAGAAGGGAATATATTGCCAATATAGGGAGTTTGTGAGACTAGAAAATTTGACACTATTCACAAAATTCAGATTAACAGATTTTTAAAAATTGGTGAAAAATTCTGAGTGGGAAGCCTGTGTTAAATGTGTGGTATTACACCAATCCCTACAAGCTGAACTATGACCTCTCTCCAGTCTTCTTCATACAAGTTACGTTTTGTAAGTTAAATGATGTACCATAATTCTATACCAGACAACAGGCAAAAGCAGTTTATAAAAAAGTTTATATTACCTGTCTGTCACAGTATGCCATCCACCCTTGCAGCACCTCATTCCAATCCCCAACACATTCTGCCTTCTGAATAACCCAGGTGCACATCCCAGGAAGTCTTAAGTTTATAGCCTACAAGACTTACTCACTCGTAATGACTTAAGTAGTACAGAATGTCACCCAACAATTACAAGGCATGGCAAACAAGGGTTTAATTCCATGCAATTTTAACCCACACAAGAGCTGTGTTGGAACAATTAAGTATAAATAATTAAATGTAGAGCTTTTGTCTTAGCAAGATTTGAAAATGTTATTTCTGCCCTTACGCCGGTATTTCTGAAACAGTAGGAAGGGGACACAAATATGTGACCAGACTTGCTCTAGACTTTCTCAATCACTCCAGCTCTTGGTGTATTCCTGCCTCCAACCCTCCCTAATCACACAGCCTCCCTCATTCACTACAAATTCCTAGCAAGTTGCTCCATGGCTGCCACAGCTCCCACAGCCAGCCCAGGACAGAAAACACGATGAACATTCTTCTCTGTACTTCTATTCCATGAGCTTTTGTTTTGCTAAGTATTAAGACAAAAGCTGCAGCAGAAGAAATGTCAGCTGGCACACACACTTTCCAGAAATAGCTGTTCTCTATATTTAGCCAGTTTTTATATAAAATTCAGTTAAAAATAGAGCACCCAAATCGTGTATTTAATACAGAGAATGTCTAAATTTAAATCTCTGCTTTAACCAATCAGAGCTTTTATCTAAGCCCTGCTTCCAGTCACTAGAGCTTGCCCCAAAATGTTTGTGAAATGAAGTTACTCTCAGATAATTAGAAATACCAACTATTTTGACAGCAGCATTTACAAGGTAATGCAAATGAAAGACCTCACACAACTACTTGTACCAGCAAGTTTAAAATGATCACCACTACTTCAGTCTGCCTTTATCTGTAATAAATAACACAAATATTTGTCATGGTCCTATTTGCATCACTGAACATTTGAGAGGATTACATCAAAAATATCTGGGGTTTTAGCTAAGTTATCTTTAAAAGTAACTACTTAGGTCTTTACCTGCCATTTTATTCTGCTGTTTAACAAACCAGGTATGTTCCAACCCAGCAGCAGTCACACCAGTAAACATTTTCAAAAAAAGAATAGAAAAAAAGGACTTTTGAGTCCACTGCAGACCCAAAAGCCCTTCACACACAGCTGAACAAGGTGGTGTCTTGCTACCCCGAGCAAACTTGCCTCTCTATGACAGACAGAACTCACAGAAAGTTAGTGAAAATCTGTCACTGCATGGAAAACCAAACCCAAACCATTGATCCAAACGTTTGCCCAGACAGGGGCGATGGCTTTGCTTGGAGAACACAGCTGTACAAAGGCTACAATTCCCAGGAAACAGGGCTGCCTTTGTGTCCAACAGGAGCCGCAGGATTACTGTAACAGGAGTCCCCACCGCTGAGGAAACAAGAGCAAAGCCTCTCACAGAGAGAGGATCTGGACAGTGTTACCACCACCTTAAAGCTCCCATGGATAAAATTAAACCCCTCAGAACTGCAACAAGGTCATACTCAACATTTTGACTTACAGTGACCCAAATTTGTCCTGTTATTCATTTCTACCCAAATGAATCCTTTTGTTTACCATGTCTGCAACATGTCACTTCTCAGAAATTTTTCTCCAACACGCATTCCCAGTAAAATCACCCGTCTGTGTTTTACAATGTATTTCACCCCCTCTTTGACATCTATTTCCTAATTTCTTTCCTTTAACCTTATTATATTTCTTCAGTACAACCAACTACCTACTACAGTAAGTATGCAGTGTTTTTCCATCAGTCCCCATTAAAAATATTACAGCAACTTCTCAACTGGGTCTCCAACCTAACAAGGAACATTAATTGTTAATAACCAGCTCCTGTCAAAACATATTTGCAGCATGAAAACTCTGCTTCTCTGTATCTGTTAAATTTGGAAAGACTCATCTCCTTCCAGATTCAGAGTGACAAATCCAAGGTCAAATGGCAGATTATCACTGCAGGTCTTTTACAGAACTAGATAAATGAGGATAAATATGACTATAAAAGCTCATAATTTTAATGTACAATATAGTCACCAAATCATTTTTATCTGCTGGGAAATTGTGGAAGATTTGCTTCACTTCCTTGGTGAAACAAAGTGCTTCATTCATTTCAGCCACAGCCCACTGATACTTTCTTAGTGAAATGCTTGTCAGCTTTCTCTGATAACATGAGATACACTGAATTATATTTCCAAAGGAACTGTAATCCTCCAGTTGCCCAATCAGTCCATTTCTCAAAGGGACTGTGCTACAGGATGACAGCAACAGTTGCTGCTCATGTTAACAAGACCAACAATGGAAGTTCTAAATTTAAAGTATGCCCCAAACCAGACAAGAGCAAACTGCTATCTGCCTGATTTGTGACACCAAGAAAGGTCACAGGCTCATAAAGTCACTACAGGGAACAGCAACTTCCTCCATTTTTCAAACAGTGAAAACAGATCTCTGAGCACATATGTACTTGTCTTCTGCTCCATTAACAGCTACATTCAAGATGAAAGTCAAATTTGATCTAAATGCGTTAAAGTTGTAGAAGTTTTTTGCACACACCTGTTTATAGTATAAAACATCAACTCAAACAGACTACAGAAATAAAACATCATTGTAACATAACTCGGACAATTTAATTTGCAGGTAAGGAACCAGAAAAAAAAAACAACTCTGGTATCCGAGTGGGGAGAGCAGAGGGTGACACCAAACAGTTTGGGATTTGGGAGCTATGAGCTAAGTTTCAGCACAAAGTCCACTTTGCTTTTGCAATCTCTGACAAGGGTCTGTAAGATCAGAAACATTAGACTCCCTGCTCTTTACCTGCAACTTGACAGGGAACACTTTGCAGGAAAGCCCATTTTTCCTCAACTCACTGCCACTTGGGAAGACCTACTCCTTGGGAAAAGCCCAAGACAACCCTAAGACTTGGCTGAGGATCCAGCTATGGCAAAGATGGATGTTTGAACGTTCTGATCCCAATGCCCTGCTAGACAGGTCAGCTATCACTGCACTGAGCTGCCTTACATCACAGCTCACCGTCTCCACAGTCTGCAGTTTTACTGGCAGCAACATATGGAAGTTTGCATTGGACTTGGCCCTGAATAATGGCAATGCCTGAGAAAATGTCCCCAAATTTCTATGAATCGAGTCACTTTTACAAACACCAGGCCTTTCCCATTCAACAGTCAAATTGTTTCTGATGGACTGCCAAACAAAACGAGATCTGTATCTGAGGAGATTCGAGTGAGGCATCTGGCTCTCAACATGAGTTAGAATAATGTATAGCTGACTACTCATTTCCATGGCATTTTGCAGCAATAATAATCAAGATGATGGATTTTCAGCTATTATAATACTCTCACTAGAATAACTTTATGTCAATCAGCACATTAATAACAGTGCCTCTCTGAAGTTCTGCAGCATTAATCATAGTCAATCAAAAGCTCTCACAGAACTCTGATAACAAAGTGCAACAACAGAATTAATTCTTAACAGCTGGTAAGCTCCTAAGTGCTCAGAAAGCTTCATCCTAAAAAACTCTCAGGCACTGGTGATCTTAGTAAGTATTGTGATTTTCCAGGGGAAAAGTGTATAAAAGGCAAGTAAATACTTCTAGAAAATGGTCAGACATTGTCTAATTTCTTAGCTACAAATGCTGAAATACCTCGGAGTCTTGTTTCAATAACTGATAATAAACCCAAGAAAAAAGTCAGTCTGCTGTAACATTTCCTTGAGGAACTCAACACAGCAAGTGTAGGCCGGTGAGAATTTTTCAGAATAAAGTCTTTCCTGTCAATCTGCGTAAGGCTCTTGGCAGGAATGACAAAATAAATTGGAAGGTTCGACAGATTGAAAAAAATAAATACACTCTAGACTTACAAATGGTTTTCCTTTTTGTTCATTTGAAAAATACACAATGCTATTTTGCAGGTTTGTAATGCAGTGACGTGAGACTCTCCAGAGACTCAACAAACACGAGTTACCTTCAAAGGAGATCTCAGTTAAAGAAAAGAGCTCTCGACTGAACACTCAAATGGAGTCCGCATGTCTTCCATGAATAAACCAGCTATCAAAACTTTGTGTGCACACTCCTGAAGTTAAATGTGCTTGTTCACCACTGCATAGTAAATTACACCGGGCATCTGCAGCTAAGCCCTTGGTGTAAGACATTTCCTGTAAACAATTCAAGTAAAATAAATGGTCAATGCAAAACTGCAGTAAATTGCAATTAAAAAGTTTAGCAGAGTTAATGATATATTATTCATAATAATTCTGATCGAATGGTTTTGAAAAGATGAGACATTTAAAAAAACCATCTAGAGAAAGGCAGTAAAAATTACTAAGAGATACAGAAGATTCTTATTATAAGAACTTAGAGCCTTCCCTAAATAAAAATACGGTTCAAGCAGGAGGCAAATAAAACAAGAATACACTGAAAGTCAATAACTGACTTTACCTTGCATCCACCATAAACCCCAGTCTCCAACTGGAAAACAAACACTGAAGTGGGAGATTGCACAGGAGGGTCAGGAAACCATAGAAAGAGCAACAGTGGCTGGTAAAGCCTTGACTTAATAGAAGGGAACACAAAGGAATTCAGGAAAGGATTATTCATGTGAGCAAAAGTCATCCAGATTTAGTGAGATGCAAGGCAGTCAGGAGCTCATTGAGTTTGTTCTCTTATATTCTGTAAGCACAAAATACTTGAAGGAATAAAAAACAAAAGCACTTGTCTGTCTCAAAGCTCTTCCCTAAAACAGCAATAACCAAATTTTCTCCACATCTTCTACACAGAAGCAATTAAACAATTCTATGAGTCAGAAGAAAACTGTCTAAGAAAGTTTTGGAAAATCTCAGTACAATAGAATATTTCTACAAGGAAACTCGCATTTCAACAGCAACTCAGTAACTTTTAACTTCTTTTCAGGAAAATCAAAACAGTATTTCCTAAGAAAGGAGGAAAATAATTTCCAAATGTACTGGATTAATTAAATAAAATTAGCAGTGGAATATCAAGCTGCTTTTCTTCCAGGTCACTCCTTGTTTCAAAGCCAACCCCAATCAACTGAAAAAAAATTGATTAATAATAGAAAGCTGTCTGGTGCCTTATTTCATTTTGCACTGTGGATTATGTAACTGAAGACAGCATTAGCAAATTTGCTGGGAAATGCCACAACTTTGGTATAGATATATTTTACTTTTTTAACTTAAGAAAAGCAGTCTAAGGAAAAGTGGCTAAAAACACAAAGGTCTGAAAAAAAATACAGAACACTTTAGAATCAGAGTTACCAAATAACCCAAGAATTTTTATTCTGTTAGATAACTACATGCATCTGCTTTAAGCAGAACTAAGTTAGTAGCTAGAAATACAACTTGTAACAACCACGAAGGCCAGATTGTTATTTTAAGGCAAACACAAAAACCCCACAGAGATAAAGTAACAGTGTGTGCAAGGTGCCTGTAGTACTTCCAGAAGTTTATACTTAAAAAAAAACAGAGTTTAAGGGGCCAACACAGGCAATTCAGTGCTAATTTTTAAATTTTCTTAAATACAGGTAATTTATTTTCTTATTCCTGAAATGAAGGCTTATTTTCTCCCATTCTTAAATCCACAGGCAGGAGGAAGGCTGGAATGAGTGATACCAGTTTCACTCGGCTGTTCTAAAAGCTCAGAGCAGCTGTCCTAGGAACTGGGGGCACTGCTGGAGAGGTGAAGATGGGAATTTAAAGTAATACAAATCTCCCATTCAAAGGTTCCCATATATGGGGGTTAAAAGAAAATTTGCACTGCTTAGAAGAGCTCAAATGCATGAGACACTCTCCAGACAGATGCTTCCATGAGAGATACGGACCCTTGACATCTCAAATGCCACTTTTGAACTCTTTGGAGTTCTATAAACCTTCCAGAAAATCGATGTGATTTGGGGAAATCAAAGTAAATTCCATTTTAAGACTTTGTTCCAGATGATCTTGATGATCTCTTCCTTCTTCCCTCGTCTTTTCCCGGTCATTGGTTAGGAAACTTTGAAGCCTTGAGCTCCTATCTGAGTTTTTCATTAAATTTATTGGAAATAGAGCTTAGATAATAATATCATTTCAGGATATCCTCGCTACAAATGTAGAACTTACACATCCCTCTATAAGCTACTTTCCAACTCATACACAATCATTTTTCTCGCAAGCTCTTTTCTATTTAGAAACAAACTTTTAAACTCAGTCCAAGTATAAGCCTTATAAATTTGTGTAACTTAAAAACCAGACAATCAGGGCATCATTTGACCATGATTTCCATTTGGGATGACATCCAGATGGCAATCCAAGGCCTACCTTTTATAAACAGTATGCATATTTATGGCACTCTCAAGTACAGCTAATTATTTGGAACTACATGAGAATGCCTAAGAAATTAACAAAAAACCAAAAACTGCAAGGATTTCCACTATCACAGAATTTAACCTGCATATTTCATCCCTATACTTTCCTGTTCCCCAGCAGCAATTTGACACTGTTTCAGCAATAGTCACATTTTCAGACAAGAGAAAAAACAGTGTAACTTTTAGGATGACAGAGTTTATTTAGATGTGGGAAGCAGAAGCCTGAAGTTGCACTTTGCATTCAGCCTGATACAAACCAAGGCACAGTAATTATTTGTAACAGCCAAACTTACTTCACCCACCTTCACCTCACCCCATCTCTGGGCCAGTGTTAGTTACTATGAGTATCCCTATACTTCACACGCTCCCTGAAACTCAGTAAGAACTATGGGAAGCAGCAACATTAGCAATAGAACCATTTAAGGTAACAAAGCTTTAAAAGATTTATTAGCAATGGTTTGAGACTTTAAAACCACACTGAACAATCACCAGAGGCTGTCCACAGCACAGGTGACCCTGACGCAGGTGCTTTGCCTGCACTACAATAGAGAAATATTTTAGGAGTTGACACAACTGTGGCTGAGAGGTCATTTGGTTGCACAACCCACTCCAGCTGCATTATGCAGCATATGCTTTCGGAAGAATGAAATTACAGACTTTTCCCCCCCTCGAGAGCCTGATGGCACCAGGGCAGCTCCCAGGGAGGCACCCGCAGCACTTGCTGAGGAGCCCCGGGCCTGGCTGGTGTGAGGGGAACACAGTGAGGGCCAGAGCACCTCCAGAGACAGAAACAAGCATGGGAGAAAGAAAACACTGTTCTCCTCTCTCCCCAAAAAGGGCTATTTTAGAGGTATTACTCCCAGCCATGTAGCAACGCAAGTTTTCATCCTGGGTAACACCAGTACCTTTCTTCCTTCAAAACCAGACTTTTGATCTGCCACATAATCCGTAACAGAAATGAAATTTTAGCCTTGTTTGATCGCCGTTTGGAGCCTATGCAGCACCTTAAAGCAGCTTACAGCCTGATAAAAAATGCTGGATTTCTTTAGGTATGACCATCCTTTCTTTAAAAAAACCCCAAAACTTTAGCTTCTGAAAAGTTACTTTTTTTGAAAAAGACTGAGTGAGTCTCATGTGTTCTTTTTGAAGGAAACGCTCTGTTGATGTTACTGCTCACTGCTACAAATTATTCCTGATCACTGCTACAAATTATTCCTGTCATATGCAAAGGAAGAAATGCCCTGATGAGACAAAAAAAAAAATGCACACTACTTCTCTCAAGGACAAATGAACCCAACTTGCAAAGTGAACCCAAGCTGTTCTCTTTTCATTTCCTTAGAAGGAGAATTATTGAAAGATCTTTTGCTAATGCATTTGATTGAGCAAATTTCCCTACAAGCTTGGCAGGCAGAACAGATGCGTATTAACTACAACCTGGGAGAAACAATGATAAATGTTTAGCAAAAAAGTGAAATTTGAGAAAATACAAAAGCAACAACAAAAAAATAATCTCAGCTATTGTTGGCCATGCACTGTCAGCTGCTGGCTCTGAACTGTGTAGTTAAGGCACAGATAACAGCTTGGCTCTCATAAAAATCTGTGATGGTACCCAAGTTCACCGCGTTTTCCTTTTTACGGGGTTGCATTCCCACCCCTCTCGATACCTCTTTATCCTACTAAATTTCTTTCTAAATCTCAAATGCACCTTCGGAACAACACACAGTGTTTCAATGTACGAAAATAAATTAGCAAGAACTGCCTTTTCCCTCCAGGACTCCTGAGCTGCTGTGCATGGTAGAAGGAAGATGTAGAGGATTTATTCCAGCTACAAAAAGCTATGCCCAAGCCAGGCAGGAGCCACCAAACACAAACACCTGGGGAATATAAAATAGTCTGAATGCAGAACACAAAACCGAAAATACCCAGGAGGGAGATGGGGACCTGCAGGAAATGCCAGGTGCCATCCTGGATACGCTCTAAAGGAGATTATGGACCTTGTGTCAGGGATCACCGGCAAACAGGGCAGCTCAAGGTCAGGGCGAGCAGTTCAGTGTGGACTTTGTGTCTGCCCAGGCCTGGTCAGCTCCTGGCTCACCTACACTTCCCAACTTCAGTCTCTCAGGCCTCTTCTGGGAACTCAGTGTCACTTACAGCATGACAGCATTCCGTCATTCATTCAGAGAGAGGATTCCTCCTGCAACATGAACGTGTTACAGCAAAGAAAGCCTTGATCGACTGATTGGGCAAAACAGCCCGTTTGTAGTACCTATGAAATGGTCACCTTTCCTGATCTGTCAAGAGTTTATTATAGAAATGGCAGGAACAAGGTTATTTGTCAAATGATAAATATCTTAACTGTTCAAGCATAAGACCTAAGATGCATTAAAAATTCAAAAGGATATTTGTTTTACTGAATACCGAATAATTATGAGTTTTATCTAATAACTACATGGTCTGTATCACTACATCATAATACACCTCTCAAGTAATGTCTTGTCTAGTTATTCCTAAGGTATTAAACTGTCAGTTTACTTTTCTGGAAAACGTGTTCCTAAAGGACACACTCATTCACAGTTGTTAGACTCTGGCAATTCTTACTTGGTTATATTCTCTTCTCAATGTGTAAGACAACAGTGTGCAACATAGGCCAAAATAAAGTTTAAAAAACGTATTGATCTGTTTAGGTCACTAACGAATTCAAATTTCACAACCCTCTAGCAAGTTCCTTAAATTGCTATTTAATTCAAACATTACCTTATACTGACTCCCAATTTTTCATATGTATAAAGATAAAATAAAAATCTTTCTCCTCCCATCCCTTTGTATCATATAATTAGAATTATTTATTTTTAAGTTAATTATTTTTCAATGATGTTCATCATAATTTCCTTTATTTCCCAAAACCCCTCAAGTCTAGGGTTAAGAAGCCTCCACATCCCAGGATACAGCTGAATCTGCAAAAGCAGGGATATGAGTAGAAACCATTCTGGAATCCTCACTGCAGCTACTGGTACCAAATCTGCAGCAAAAAAGGGTATATTTCTTGCAAGAAGATTGCTGTGAATTGCAAATATTAGCAGATGTTACTACAAACACTGAAATAACTGTGAGTAAATGAAGAGTAAAAAAAATTCCAGTGAGACCTGTGAAAAATAGAACTATAAAATTTCAAAATATCCAATGAATTGCCTTATCATTTTAGAGCTGAAATTTTAATCTAACAATTCAAATCAACAAAATACTGAAGATTTGGTCTTTCTGCTTCATGAGACAAGAGTATAACTCCATAAATAGATTATTCTTGGTTATTCTCAAGTACTTCATCAATATTGTGTTTGGAGTTGGTTTTTGCTGGGTTGCTTTTTATTCAATAATTGTGAGCCTCGGTAAGGAGCTTGTGTTTACAAAAAGGAGGAAAGTATTACTGTTCCTAATTATGAAGTTTGTAAAATCCATGACAGTTAAAACATGAAACCTACAAAACAGCACAAAAACAAAACCCAGAAATCAAAAAAGTTTACTGATATTTTTACCTATAACTTCATGAATGCAAATCAAACTTCTATGCCATAAAAAATTACCTTAGAAATTATTCTGTCTGCCTTTTCTGATTTATCATATAATCAAATTATTGCAGGTTGTTTTTCTAGCCTTTCAGGTAAATCATAGGCACACAAATTCCATGTGCTAAGATAATGCAGATTTAGGAAAAAAACATAATACAGCCTGCAATGTACCAAGTGTTGCTTATGTATGTGCTAAATATGCTTTTCATTATAAAACTCAGTGCTTGAATTTCAGTTTGTATTTGCTTAACCTATGAAATACTGTTCAAAATAACTAATTGTGTTGCACTACAGCCCCCCCTCAATCTCAAAAAACTTACACAATAACTGTTCTTGATATCTAACCTTGTTTCCAATGTGAGTTCCACAGTCAAGTGCGCTACCTGTAAGATCAGACCCTACATTTAAAGTTTAAAAAAACTATAATGATGCTTCTTAAAATATTATCTTTCTTCGGTTCATTTGTAACCTCCAGAGAATTCCAAAATGCACATATTCCCATGTAAGAGGAATTGATACATCTGTGCTACAACTGTGAATACTTCCCTTTTATATCTACTCCCTGTATCTAAAGGCTTTATCGTGATTTTGGCCTAAAATGTTAGTCAAAATGTCAGTTATATAAGGCCACGCGTGGAGGCACACGCACTCTAAAAAACCCTGCTGCTGAATTAGTCATGGAAAAAATAATGCATGTCTGGTCTGACATACATATTCACAGAGAGAATAATGCGTTTATACCACCCGAAACTCCTGTCCCACCCTCTCTCCTCGGCCCAAGTCAGCCAGGAGCAGCCATTCCCACCGCCTGCGAAATTCCATAACCAACAAATCGGCCTAGAAACAACAAGAAATTAAAAACCGCAGGGAATAACAGGACCGGAATTCTTCATTTGGCTCGACTGACGTACCCCCAAACCCCGGGCTCAGCCTCCCCTTCCCAAAGGATCCCGGCGCTCCCGGGCTCAGCTCCCCCTTCTCCAAAGCGGGATCGCGACGGCGCCGAGCTCAGCTCCCGCTTCCCAAGGAGGGATCGCGGCGGCCGTGGGCTCAGCCTCCTCTTCCCAAGGAGGGATCGCGGCGGCCGCGAGCTCGGCTCCCGCTTCCCAAGGAGCGATCGCGGCGGCCCCGGACTCCGCTCCCTT
>VWZT01008461.1:269834-291393 GCA_013397055.1 Pachycephala philippinensis
CCTGGCCTTGGGCACTGCCAGGGGTGGGGCAGCCACAGCTTCTCTGGGCACCCTGTGCCAGGGGCTCACACCCACACAGGGAAGAATCTCTTATCATCTAACCTAAATTTCCCCTCTTTCAATTTGTGTCCATTGCTCCTTGGCCCATCACTACAGTTCCGGACAAAATAGAGATAATATTAATACAGTTATAGTTAATATTAATACAGTTATATAGTTAATTATTAATATAGTCCCTGTATTAATAATTCATAGTTGTTGTTATTATTATTATTTTTGGCATGAACCTTTCAGCTGCAATGTCCCAAATTGTGGCTTGCCTCAAAGAGTGAACACTGATTTAAATCCCAGTGATCACTTCTATGGATATTCACAGTTAGCTCTTTTCAGAGAGCAATCAGGTTGGAACAAACATACCTACCTTATGCAAAGCATTAAATAACATTAACTAATTATAATGCAATAATAAGTAACTGCTCAGGCAGCCACTACAGCAGGGACCTGGAACAAAATCTAGATTGTCACAGTGCGTTAACGGGAATACAGATAATTACAAAATGTTCAACAAATCCACTTGATCACAAAAATCAAAGGTTTGCTTGCCATTCCAAATCGATAATTTCTATTCTTTTTAGTCAAATTTTTTAAAAAATCCCACAGATTAAATTAGTCAAATGGGCATCACTGCAAATGCTACTCATATTCCCAGCACTGGCAATAAAAGAAACTCTATCGATCACTTCATTTCACATGCTCCTTAAAATATCATCAGATTCAAACTAGTAAGTCCCCAAGTTGGCAGACTAAAGATGTATTTTTACCTACTTTTTAATTCTCATTGTTTCTCCATTTCCTGAAGCATTTTACCCAAAATCAAGAAAAATTTAAATGCCTTAACTACAATCTCCCTCTTTCAGGGCTTAATGAACATGGGGCTGGTGGAGATCAGATGCTATTTTTAGTCACTACATCAGAGCAAAGGGTGTCCTCAGACTATTATTTCCAGTCTGAAGCCAAAGGGGAATTTTGTATCAAGAACAAAAGTAGGATTTCTTTCTTCTACAGCCCACTTTTTAGTATGTCTCAGCACACGATACATAATTACCATCATACCCCCAGACACTGGAACAACAAGAGGTGCAAGATCCCAACAACTAAGGGAAGAGTTTAAGTTATAAGCAAAGCCTATGGTTTGGCTTCCTTGAGTTCCAGAGGCCTGATAGGATATACAGTGGCAAAGTTATTTGCATGGCCTTGTAGCTGGTGAGCAGCAAGGAACGCAGCAGAGTTGTCTGATGCAAAAATACCCCTTCTCATCTAAAAAATCTACAAAGCCAGAGCAAAGATCTGGCTGAGGTTTCAGGCAATGCAAACACAGGGTGGTAACAAGCACGTAATTTGTTGGCTGCATGGCTGGAGCTAACGTTCAACTTGATGAATTTAGTTTTATTGTGACTGTTCTAGAATATAAATTAAGCCCTCTAACCTTGTACTTCTGAAATGAGATTAAGCAGTAGCTTCAAAACCAGACAATTAGAGCTGCTACCTCAGTAGCAATACGAGAGAAGGACTACACTGAGCAAGTGCCACTTGTACCACCACTCTTCCTCGTGACATCCTCTAGTAACAACTCCAAAACCCAACCTCCTCCAAACTATTCCCTACAGATCCTTGGTGTAGCAGTGTCAGGCTGGAACAGCCTGGCTAAAAAAGGTATGAATTTTGGGAGGGCTCATTAGGTTAATAATTCCCACGCACTTTTTTGTGCTTTTTGTTTTAACTGCAAGATTTAACAGTCCTTAATCTGAGTATTTTCTCTTCAAAAGGCTTACAGTAAGTTCAAAATTTGTTATTTTCAAGAGTAATATCCTAACAAGTTATTAACCTAACCTAAGTAATCTAGGAGGTTCTAGCACAGATTGCCTAAAAGTCAATTAATTGTGCATGTCCAAGCACTGCAATATGTCTTGTACAGACTGAGACAGACATTTGCCTGCCTGACCGTAGCAGAGTATCTATTTTTCACCACAGACACTGCATTTTACTGTGATATTGTGCTTCTGCACCTGGGTGTGGCCTCACCTCACTAAACATAAGCAAAGTGAACCGTCTGACATTTACTTGTGCAAATCTTTCACACTCTATATCCCAACGTTATGTTGCTCTCTCCTATGTAACAGGGAGGATCTTGAGTTGTTACAAACCTGTTTGGCAAAACAGTCTTCCACAAGCAAATTAATTTCATTTTAATCAGGGACAGTTTCAAAGCCAAGCTTCTTTAGAAGACTTTTTGAAACTGAGTTTTCACTGTATTTTACTTTTTCTAGAATTCAAGTTCTGTCCTGCCACCACACCTGTGTGCAGAACAACACTACACAGCAAGCTCCTCTCATGAGCAGAGGCAGGAAGAGCTGAAGCTGCATCGTGAGTTTAAGCTGTTCTCCTGCAATACCACAGCTCTCACTCAGGCATCCTGGGGAAAGCAGATGCAAAGCAGCTTACAAATACCCTCAGCCCTTCAGTAAAGATTAAGAGAAGATGGAAAAGTATTTGCTTGTGCTCACTCACAAGTTCTATTCTGTAACTATTCATTGAGGGCAGGGAACAGGGAAGTTAAAGCTATACAGTTCTGAAGTGGTTCTACACCAAGCAAATTTGGACGTTGTTATCTTAGCAATGAGGCTTGGAAATCAGCCTGTTTAACTTACAAATTAAAAACCTACAAAAAGCTGAAGGAAACCTTGGGAAAAATAAGACCCCATGACTATACCTTCAATGCTTCAAGGTAAAGCAGAACAAAAGTACACATAAGCCACTAGAATTCTCCTTTGAGGGTAAATAAAATCTGTGCTGTTTATTTGTCAGCAAGTGGAATTCCCCTAAATTTATGAATTATGATAAAGATCAGGAAAGAACCATGAGTTCATATGCGGGCTGCTAAATTTACAGAATGTTTGAAATGGCAGTGTAGAGATCCTCACATGATATGCAAAAGATAAGGACATGTAAGATGTTCTTTATTACATGCCTTCTTTTGTCTCAGCTAGCAGTAAAGTGTGACTGGGACAAAATTCATCAAGTTGCAAGAAACAACAGTCAAAGGAACAAAAGGATATTCCAGTGCTGAGACAAGGTATTATTCTGTCAGCAGTGCTCAGCCTCTTTTAGCAGTAATTTTCCAAAGTGCAGTATCATCCATCAAATAAACAAGTTTTAAATACAGGAATGCTTATCTTTGTCGGGACTAAAACTTTCACAGAAAAGATTCCATGAGAAATTTAAAATGTCAGAATGACTCCAAAAGCACACTTATATTAATGAGCTAGTGGGACTGCGGGCAAAAGCAGAGCAAATCCAAAATAAAGTGTCTAGAGAAATCAAGGCTGGCTACAGAGTCATATTGGGAGCGTGCCCTCTGGAAATAAACACTGCAGAGAAGTCAGTAGTCTGGCTGGCAATAGTGAGTCTCTACTTGAATGCCATTAGAAAGTTCAGAAAATGTTTAGAAGGTTTTTTCAATCTAGCTTGAGTGACCTAAAATAGAACATTTACCTACTGCTGTACTGCCCTATAAACTTCAAAACTGCATGAGATCAACTCACTCTTTTCTTAAGCAAACACCAGTTACTTACAGATATTGTTTGCCTCACAAGGAATAGCAACAGTGCAAAAACAAGGCTGCATATACCCAAAGCACCCAAAAGTATTTTAAATAAAAACGAAGTCAAAAACCTACATACACTCACTGCTAGGAGGTCTTGATCAGGGATTCAAGAAATACTTTAGAGCCACAATATTCTTAACCTAACATGCTCCACCACTGTAGTTAAACCATTTTTTTTCTTGTTTTGGGAGATAAAATGCTCCAGGAACTACATCCTCTTCCCTGCCTCCCCCTCACTCCCTGAACAAAACTGAAATGGTATAAAACCATGAGAAATAGTTTCATGGAGCTACCCATAAAAGTGTCTTGACAGCCAAACTCTGTCATACGATGCACAGACCATAAAAGTAACTGATTACTGCAAAAACATCCCCAGCAGAAAGAGTCTTGGTATCTACAAAAATAGAAAAACATTTATTTCATATACTCTGTAGTTTCTCATTCTAGTTTGTATCAAATTTGGTGGTACAGCAAATCATTACCCAATAAGATAGACTTACTGTTGAAACAGCCTGTAGTTTAACAGGAAATGTCAATTGTATTGGCAGATAAGAATTTATACCAATGATGTGTAGCATTTGCAGTGTTTTAAATACATTTCATAAAATGTTTCAAACTCTGTTTAGTGTAAGAAGAAAGAAAAAAAATTTAATAAAGCAGAATAAAGAGTGTTAATAATAAAAGATAACAAAGTAGCAGCTGTTCAGACCGTGATACCTTTAAACTCTTGTAGTATATGGTCCTGTTGATCTCCAGAGGAAAGAGATTCTGCTCCTTCCCTGAGCGGGCCCAGTTTATGTAGCGGAGCCAGTTGCCCTTCTCTGGGTCGGTGGCATCCACACACATCCAGCCTAGGTTTGGGTAATACACCTGGAGAGAGACAGCAGACAGAGGGACACCTGCTCACAGCACGGCACTAAAACACTGCATTTCACAGCCACACAGAGCACTCGGTACCCCCCACGGCCAGAGACAACACAAAGGGCACAGCAGAGCCACGGCTGCAGTGGGCAAAGTGTTGCTGCTCTTCTGCAATCTTGCAGAGAAACTGCTAAAATTGGGAAAAAACCCACTTGTGGCCTGCAATCTCATCTCTGAAGGCTCTGGGCTCAAAAGCCAAAATTCTTAAAACATTTTACACTTTCTTTTCAGTTTGACAAGCCTGAAATGATACTGTAGATTTTGCATTTAGTAAACTGACTGATTTTAAGATATGAAGGCCACAGAGCTTTATTTTTACCATCTGATGAACTGGAAAAAGTAACTATACAGAAGCTAGAAGCATTTGCTTTATTTGGAAAGATATGGGGAAGCATACTTTAATCTTTTTTTAGGGTATAAAAAGAACGTTTTAACCTTTCAGAAAGCTTGTGATCACCTTAAAAAACTGACCATGTCAATAAAATTCTGCATGTTCCAAGATGCTGCGTAAATTCTTGCATTTCTGTTCTTGGGGAAAAGGCTGACACCTACTACTGTTTTACATGTCCAGACAACTTGCAATAAAACAAGAAGGGGACTGACACCTTCACTATTTTCTGATGACAGGCGACTCTGTTTCTCTTTCAAGATGTTATGCATCTCCCACTCTTCTTATAATCCAAGTTAGATGCCTATAAGAAGAGCTATCAGTGGGTATTTTTCCTTTTCTGTTTTTCTAAAAGTCCAAAAATCTACAGTGTTGTAGCTTTTTATTTTCTGATACTTTACAAGTAATTCCAAGGCTCTCAAACTGTTCTCCAATTTCAATCTTACGTTCTCTTCTACAACAGCTCAGAAAAACCCCTATTTAATAAATTCAATTTTTTTGTGCTGATAATACTGTTGATTTAATGAAGTAGAATTTTATCAATAAAAGTGAAGTTTTAATACATATACCACAACCATCTTAGTTTCTTTCCAAGCAAACAGAAAATATCTCCCTTACTTAAACTATTCCAGCATGGATTTCCTCAGCTGACTTTGGAAAGAATGTTCACCAGCACACCCAGCCCTTGCAATATGAAAGTATAAAGGGCGTCCCAGATGATACCGCAAAAGCAATTCTTTTGGTTAAAATGGAACAGAAGAGCCAAAGAATGCTGTGGGAGAGCTAAATAATATTGAATATATGTCTAAACGTAATTACTGACTACTTATATATATATATATATACACGTATACCTTACTATGTTTTTATGTTATTTTATTATGGGTTTTCCATAAACCAAAATACTTTATTGCTTTTCTAATTTACAGAACATTACAGTCGAATTTACAGAGTATGGTTTAAAGGTCTCGTGCACTGTGAGAAAGAAAATAGCTCCAACTCCTCTCTACAACATTGTGACTTTAAGTGATTCCTGTACCCACAATAAAACCCACTCAGCACAGATGTGCCAGTCATTCTGAACCAGCATTTCCCTCCCTTTTCAGACACTTGCTCTCATTTTCCCAACTGTGGCTTTTTTCCAGTAGAAAAGGAAAATATATTCTCTCCTCAGACACCACAGGCATACATTGACACACATAACTCATCTTTTTTACAATAAGCCTCTGGTATGACAACTCAAAATCATTAAAATTGACTGGAGATGCCAGTTTTAGAAGCCTTACCTTTTATTCAGAATGATTTGACTAAAGAAGCAAATGGAATGCTTGTGGAAAAGGTTGTTCCCCAAGTTGAGTGTCCATATACTGAACTGCTCCTACACACCACCATCCTTCTACAAACCATATTTTCCAACAGTTGAGATTCTGGACTGGTTTCAGGTATCAGCATATGGGACCAACTGTTGCAGTCTCATTTTAGCTGGTTTTTTTCTAACTCTGAAATCACTATTAAAGCAACACACAATTACTCTGGAATCTAACAAGGATACCCATTATCACCTGCATTGCAAACTAGGAAGCTCTGAAACAGCTGGCTTGCAACTATCATTTCTCAACACAAACTGAAAAAATATCCGCCATGAACATTCAGCATCCAGCACTGAGAAACACAACTGTAAGGTCAATAATTTATTCGACTGATTCAATCTCACCAAATGTTCCAGTACCAGATCAAAACTGGAGATACCTTATGCAGTGGAGTTTGTCATAGCATGAGCTCAATGCAACAAACACTATACTTGAAAACTTTATTGCTTTTCTAAAAGGGAATTTGCATTTATGGGAATGTCCTAGATAAATTCCTCTGACAGAGGTTAACACTAAGCTCTGTGCATGCTTTCAGTGTTTTAGGGAGTTCCATTTTTGCAGGCAAGGGGACAGAACAATGGATGACCATTATCATTATCTTTAGCCTAAAAATCCATGTTCCAGAACATTCTATGCCACAGTTCCCCACCCTCCCCCCTCCTTGACTATTCACTTTGCTAAAACCATGTGCTGTGTTTGTCTTCAGAACGACTGAAGAAGTCTTTGGAAGTGGTAATGAACTGCCTTAAAGACACTGTAGATGGGATTCAGCTCCAGATGATGTCATTTACATTTTGAAATCTACATAATATCCAAGGTCTCCTGACTACCAGTGGAGCTTCCAGAGCTGTTCAGCGGCCCAGACAGCATTTGCTTCAAGGCAAGCCCAGCTCAAGAAACACTGCAACACTTGAGAACTCTTACAAAAACTCCAAAAGATGGTTTTCAAAGAGCTAAATGAGGAGTGATGCGGCTTCTTTCAGAGATTCCATATCCTCCTAATTTCATAAGCAGTTGACAGCATTTAGTTAAACTCAGGGTTCAAGCCAACAAAGCAAAGACCAGGAAAAACTCTTAAGGATAGGTGTGATCCACACACAGCATATAAAAAATACAGCAATTTCAAACAATGCCAAGAGTTTATAAAGCTTTGTAATTCAGAGTGGTTGCTCTATCCAAGTGTCTATAAATAACTGTTAGTAATGGCAGTAATAGATGGCAATTACCTTACATCAAGTCTATTTCTAAAATATCTGGAGAAAGTAAAAGGTACATACAAAATATTGACGTGGTCGCAGGCACATTTTTCCATTTACAAGCTGCTTCTTACCTCCCACATGTACACATTGCTCTTAACTTGAGATCTTTTCTTCTTGTCACCAACAAATGGTCCAAACTTCTTGCCTTTCAAAATTGACTTTGTTGCCCAAACACCTGAGGAGACACGTATTAGGAGTTAAAACTAATCTAAGTTATTTCAAGCAAATCTACTACAATTCATATTTCTCAAGATTATTACATGTGTCACTCAGACTGCAGAGCTGTCCACTCTTCCCAAGAGGAATTATTTCAGACAAATACACCAGACATCATCGCTACCCAGCACAGGAGGGCACTCACAGCAACTCCTGTGAGTGCTTTCACAGCAACTCCAATTTATGTGAGCTACTGTAACAATCTTCATTCTCTTTTCACAGCTGTAGCACTCACCAAGCCGAGACTTGTCAACAGCAGATGGGAAGAGCCTCACGTCCTCAGGAAGGCCCCTAAGCACGTGCTCAGGAACATCATCCAAGGTCTCCACAGCGACAGGAGAGTCAGTTGTGTTCTACAAGTCAAAAAGCCAACCACCATTAAAAGGCAAAACAACTACAGAACAGGTGATCAACCCACATGAGCTTCAAAACCTTCTGACTTGCAATTAAAGTAAAATTTCCAAACTGAGGATAATTCCACAAATATTAATTAGCAATCATTTATTTCCCTTTTTCAAAGGATGACTTCCAGGCATACTTAACCTAATCAGTCCCCCAAAACCAAACTAAAAGAGTTTCTCATCTTGCCTTACGCGACAAAGTACCCCTTGTGAGAAAGACTAAAAGGTAACTTCAGGAGAAAACCAAACTCAAAGTTCCAACAAGTGCATACAATTAAAAAACCTGAAAAGTTACTTGCTCTGCTGATCAAAGTGAGGGTGTTGCAATAAATTAACTACTCCGACGCAGACACTAGAACTTGCACTTGGGATACACCATCTACTCCGCCACAGTGTAGCAGGATGCCCTGCCTGGAATGGGGTAAGACAATGCCCTATTTGCAAAGCTATCAGTGCTGAATGGAGGGGAGTGGGGTCATGCTGCTTTTGGTGTTGAATAATGCTAAAACCAGGCAGACTCATCAGTCCCAAAGTTAAACATCCTGAGGGTGAGGAGAAGATGTCGCAGAGCTGATAAAGCACCCGATAAAGGAACAAAGAAGTGATACTACTGATAACCTGCCTAAGCTGCCCAGCTGGCACAGCTGCCTGGGGACACCTGACTTCAGTCCAGCAGTTCATGCTAGATAACCCCAGGCCCACTTTTTGAACAGGGTCCTCTGACACATCCCTTCTTGCAGTGTGCGTGGAGATTCCTCCCTGGAGTGGGGACGCCCCTCAAAGGCACCTTTAAAGGCCGTCCAGTGCCACCCCCTGCCACAGGCAGGGAACTCCTTCCCCTACTCCAGGTTGCTCCAAGCCCCATCCAACCTGGCCTTGGACACTGCCAGGGATGGGGCAGCCACAGCTTCCCCGGCACCCTGTGCCAGGGCCTCCCCACCCTCACAGCCAAGGATTCCTTCCCGATAGCCAATCTCAACCTCCTCTCTGTCAGCATCAAGCCATTCCCCCTTGTCCTTACAGTTCTTGGTGAGTAAAGTATGTGCATGTCAAGTTTACTGCTCCGCAACAAAGAGAATAAGACAAAAGCAGCTTTTAAAGAGAATAAAAGGGTTTAAATAGTTATTATTTCAGTACCATAAATGTTACTCACATTTCCTACATCAAGCAACAGCTCAGAACTTTAGCCAGCAGCTTATAATTAATACAAGAAGTTTTAAGATATTTTTATATTAAAGTTTGATAGGCAATATAAAGCTAATAAATTATTTACTGTCCAGTAAGTGATTAGTTCCATTTCAAGGAGCCTCCAAGGTTCAATCTTATTTTTATAATATTGTTCATACTATTACTACTCACACTTGTCATAAAACAACCTGCTCCCTATTACTCACTGATAATTAACAAAACACTATTTCTGATAGAAATTACCAGAATTGCAAAGTTACAAGAAGGCAAAGTTTCCTATAAAATGTGTCCACATTCTGTGGATTGTGCTTGGTGAGAACTAGGCCTTTATTGAACCACATGCCCTAAAAAAACTCCCTGCCTCCTTACATGGAACTCTAATCATTCTGGTCAGGAACAAACACTGGTGGTAATGGCAGGAACAACTCTGATATTAAGGATGTTATAGTTGAGCTCTGAAACCATTTTTAGGAGAGGTTAAACTGAGAAATTTGTCCAAATAAACTCCAATTTTTTGGAAATTATTCTGGCTTTTACCTATAAAGCAGAGATACAATAGTAGTTTTCATGTACTGAGTAATACTCAGAGTATTTTCCAGTGAGTACTTTTGAAATATGCTGAAAGGTTACTGGAAATGTATTTTAAAATGCATTTCAATATGCTATCAAATTTCATGGTTTTTATCTCTAAAGCAAAGGAGATAAAGCATCTCAGCCCTTGCTCCTCAGCACCCAGTCTTCAGCAGGGTGCTGCTAGGGCAATGATTCACTACGTTTGAAACCCCAATTTGCTGAGTGGAGTTACAAGAACAAATCTGCCAGTTTTAATAGCAACAACGAGGAATATTATAAACCTAGAGTCAGAGCAAGGTTATTCTAGTGCTGCTTTCATAAGCCTTAACAGCTGCACAGAGAGCTCCCAGAGAGCTATTTGTAGGGGAGAAAGACCCCCAAACTGGAAACCATGGAAGGGAGAGAATGCCAGAAATCCCTTCCCATCCAAGAGTGAAGACACCAAGGAGAAATACTTATTCATTAGTTAGAAGAGCTGAAGTCTGTTCAAAGCAGAGCAAAGTTTTATTTTGCTCTTCCAACAACCCAAAAGGAAAAATACTGATGAAAGCAGCCTGATTTTCAGACATCTGTTTGCCTTGAACTGATATGCAAGAAGCCATGTCTCAGCTGAAAAAGAAACATACTCTTCTCAGCATATCAAAGAAACCTAAACATCTTTCCAGTGTGTTACCCTAGGATTTCACCAGGGGAGAACCGAGCCTATTTTTCCCAGTGGTTTCTAACAAGTTACATACAGACATAGAAGAGAGTGGCTGACAGCTCTCAGAATGGTGCAGTTCCAGTTTCAAGCTAAAAGCGGGACAGTTTTTTGGCTGCGTTTCATTTGGGGGTTTGGTTTCCTTGGAGAGTGTTGTTTTTGGTTTGGGGTTTTGATGAGCAGATAAAAATCTCAACTGCTGATGAATAGTTAAAAATCTCAAGCCTGTAAATAAACTTTAACCTATCAAAGCTGAAAAACCGATTCAGAGAGAAGTGTACAGCACTGTGATACATCTTTGATTTTCCTGGTTTATTCCTTAATAGTCACATCCCCTTTTAACTGTGAATATCCCCAAACTGTTCTACCATTTAAGAAGTGTTATTTGTATGGAGTAGTACACAATCAGAACTTTATTGTGCATCTACCTACATAAATCAGAGATTAGCAGGACATTCAGAGAACACTCAGACTCATCCAACATTTGTCATATTAATGGATTTCACAAGTACTAGAAAACTGGATATGGCCTTTACACAACAATACATTTCACACCTCAAATGAATGGTAATAAGTAATCAAATTCAAAACAGTAAAATAAACAATTCAGTCAAATCAGTGCAATCTCTTTTTATTTGCAATTTAGATGTAGTTACTTGAAACTTTTTCCAGACCACAACTTGTCCCCAAGCAATGTCTGTCTACCAAAAAGAAATACTGTATTTCAATCACTTTTCTACCAAGACTTAACAATCACATTTAAATTTATTTTCCTGTTTACGAAATTCACCTCTTGATAAGGGTAGTGCACTTGTGCATGTCCTACAGCACAATTTTGCTTTTGCATTTATCTGAAGCCTTTACACAGTATTTTTCACTCCTTCCAAGGCTGCAATTTTGAATACAAATATTTCACTTTTAAACTTCTTACTCTGAAGTTAATCAGAAAATTACATTCTAGCATTTAAATCAGCCAGTATGAAGTGTCTTTAGAACAATGCCAAAGGATCATTTGAGGGCTGAAGCAGTGCCTTAACTGAAACTATCTTTTCCTGTTTGCATCAAATCCAGAGTCCAGACACTCTGATGGTACCTTTTAACACATTGAGCAACTTTTGACACCACTTTCAATATAATTGCACTTATGAACCAACCACAGTTTAGTCTATAATGTTACAAACAAGCAGAGTAAAAAAGGCACCTGCAACAAGATATTTACAGGTGATCAGAGATCAGAGTGAAAAGGAAAGAAACCATCCTGAACAGTGCAATGAATGACAGAGAGCCAGTTAGTGTCATGTTGGGGTGGAAACAGGACTAGGATAAATGAGAAGATAAAGGAAAGGATGCCACTGAAGAGGGACGGAGGAGACGGCAGAGAAGTTAAAAGGTGTAGTTGAGGAAGAGTAGTTGTGCCAGCTAGCACAGGAAAGCATAAAGGTCTCTCCTTGTCCAGGTACCTTACCTGGCTACACCTCTCTGCCACAATTTCACACCATTTGTGCGCTTGAAAATTAAAGATGTATTGGAAATATCTGAAATAATCGTTGAAAAATTCAGAAGGAATGGGGGGAGGAAGTTTCAGTACAAGTGCAGGTGTCGTTTGTTCCTCTATTCCTCAGCACTTTTTAAGTAACTGCCCACGCTGCTTTCCAGGTAGCACCCAAATTCCTCCTACTCTGTCTTACTGCAGTCTGAACTGTAGTAAATGCTACCAATCAAACCCCATGTCTGCTTGGCGTTTTTAAAATAAATTATTCGGCTATTCTGACAAACTAATTTACATATTAGAGGAAGACCTCTTTTTAAAATAGGACACATACTGCCTATCCTGAGACAGCAATCTTCCAAGAAACCCAAAACCATAAATTCCAACAACAGATGGGATTTTTTTAATCCTTCTTCTCCTTAGAACAAGAAGGCCATATCAAAGTATTTATGAAAAGGTTTTCCCTCACTTCTTCAAGATTTCTGTGGGATAAACCACAAAACTAACAGTCTTTTCACATCAACCAAATCAACACCAGCCCAGCTAGTTTCAGGGTCACTGAAGTCACACCAAAAGCAGAGACACGCAGAATGAAAAGAAATATGAGAACAAACCACTTGAAAGATGTTTGGCATCAGGCAAAAACATTTCTTATACAGACCTGGCACTACAACTTGTCAACAGTGAATGAAATGACAAGGGCACTGCAAGAAAAAACACCACAGGGTTGATGCTAAATACACACTTAATACAAATGGTCAGCGAACAACTAAAAGCCATATGGGCTCCACGTGCTTTGGAAACCCAAGGTGAAAGCCAGAAACACCAAGGAGGACCCTAAGCTGTTGTAAGAACCCCCAGAGGAAGGGCCATCTCACCCTTTAATTGTAAGATGACCCCCATCACAGCATGGCATAAATGAGATCAGCAGTCATACATACAGCACAGAAATCTGATTTAATTCTAGAAGCAAATCAGGGTGGAGGAACACAACAACAGAGAGGCCACGAGGGGACATGGACACACAAATGGGAAGGAAACAGTCAATAATAACAATTACAGATTAGGATCTACAATTTTCAGAGTTTTAGCAGAATCTAAAGCTTATTGGAATGACTAATAAAGCAGGATTATTCCTCAAGCAGACAGAGCAATAGGCTGCTGGCTTCATGCCACTGAGTGCATCAGAACAAATCACATAGGTGAAAAAATTTCAAGTCTCAATAGAAATTTTGAAGCAACAATTAACCCTGCTCCCCAAAATAGACTATTAATGCTTAAAAGTGTGCTAATGCAAATGTCATTTCTATTGTATAGATATCAATTATATTTGTCTGTAGATATAATACAAGTATGTATTTTTGCAATACGTATTTCAACGCTCTGATAGAGATTACATTTTGCTTTTTACCTTTTTAATATGTACAAATATATTGAGGACTTTTTACTTCAAATCAGAGAAAAAAAGCAACAGGAAATATCCCACCAACCCAACCCATGCTGTAATTACTTATGCATACACTTCTGTGACTTCATAGAAAACACACTTCAGCAAATGCTAACTGTATTCAGGCCTGCTGCTGATCAAACAAGGATAATAAAAGCACACATTGGCTACAGGCACTGAAGTATACAAAGCATTTTATAAAACTCTGTACTGTGGTTGTTTCTGACTCATAAAGCTTCTGTTCATGGCTGACTTTTTCAGCAAAGTAAAAATGGCTTTCCTGCAGTGTGATATCCTATGGTCACATTCCCATGCCAAAGGGGCTTGGTAAGATCAGCCAGAGAAGGACTTGTGAGAAAAATTTGAGGCAACATGTACTTTTTTTATATCTCTCAGTAATACAATCATGTGACAGACAAACTGATGGACGGACAATTCCTACTTGGATAAAGAAATGCAGAATAAAATGCTGCACAGTTGGTGCTGATTAGAACAACACCCTCCAGTCAGGATACTCATGACTCCATACAGCAAAGTGCTGCTCCACAGAGGAAATGTGCTTTCCCAGTCTTTCCACTTGGTTCCAGGAGATTCCAGAAAAATGTGAAATTTCCCAATCAATCAATTTGTGCCAGACTGTTTACTGCACATTTGAAAAAGGAAAGTGATTGTAAAAAGATTTTTTAAAATGGAAGCACTCAATCTTCAAACCACTTTTATAAGGAACTGAATTATTACATGCAGCTTCAGGAGGAAATAGAATTTTCTGGAGAGGTGTTCTTAGAAGAGGTGCCAGGAGTAATAACTTATACACTGCTAAAGGGAATTCACAAAAACCTTGGATCCATGAAATAACAGAAATCTCACAAGCACACACGCGGTAGAATGGATGAGTATGAAATTTAATGAGACTGAAGATTCTAAAGAACAATTTTTTAGTGGATTATTTACTTTTCTTATTAATAATTAACTGTTCTAAGTATTTTGATAAAGTCTTACATTTCTACTCACCTGATTCATTTTGAATTCCTGTTGTGTTCTGAAAAGATACACACAACAAAGAAACTCCTTTGATTACATGAACCCTAAAAAGAAAAACAGACAATTGTAATACGTACCTATGTACAAATTTACATTGAACTGAAAGTACACACAGAGCTGTAGGTTCTCTTCCTAAATCATCTGTAGAAAAGGAGCGTTTTGCTTCAGAAAAAATCTGCTCCAAGCTACAGTTTTGTTATTACAGCTCAAATGTGTCTGAATAATCTCAAGATGGATATCTAGCATTAATCTTTTCCCCACTTTAAATGACGATGTAACAGATGTGCTCAGGTAAGACTGTTCCATTTGTTTTTTAAGTTAGTTTGCTCAAGATTGAGTACTTTCAAGAACTTTAGAAGTCAGATCTCTTTAGAATTTTATATCAAAGCATTATGGAAGGCCTCATGTGGTTTTCAAATTTAAAAAATGCATGTATTGAGTCTCTGCTCTTCCATATTAGAAACAGGAAAACATTCCTTAAAATTGAGCTGTATTGAGGTATTTTATTACACTAATGCATTTTACATTCCTTTTTAATAGAAGCCTGAGATTTTAAAAGGTATCTGACAAAAATTCCTAGTTCGAGTAGGCATCAAATTTGGAAACTCACAACTTGAGGCAAAACTAAATCAGAACGATGCCATATCCAAGGGTCAAGGACACCAACTAACTTCCTTTCTTTGTTAACACATACAAAACAGCTTTTTTGCAAATTAGGCCAAAAACACTTTTAGTCCCATTGTCATACAGAATTTTCAATAAATTAACGTGCCCATCTTTGGAAGTTAACTGGTCCCTCTTCACTTAAAGCAGTTTATTCAAGTACTGCTATTTCTTCCCTGTCTTTAGTTTTCCTGCTGTAACAATGATCAACTGAATTTTTTACTAAGTACTCTGCATAAGTACTAACATTTAATTTAAAATTAAGTTCAAGCAAAATCTAATCCAAATAAATTTCACATAATCCCTCACATCTTTGCACTGAAAGAATTATTAATGCTGTGCAAAAGTGACAACACTGCCAAGCATCATTCAAATGTTACATTGCTTAAGAAATCCCTAAGAAAAGGAAAAATGTCCTTGGAAGTGATATTTCTGTTGCATACAGCTCTTCCAGGATTAACTCCTTTTGTCCCGATGTTTCCATACTACATGAGCATTTAAACAAAGAGCTGAAACATCTGTATTTCAGTTCCAGTTTTGCAGCTGATTCTGTGGGATTTAGAGTTCGCCAGCAAAGACCAGTTATGGGATAAGGAGCTCCATCTGAACAGCTTGGACATGTCCAAAGAAAAGCATTCCTTTTGGAATGCATTATTACTAACTTCCTAACTTATTTCAGGATTGGAGTCAGTATTAACTTCTGTACTTGAGCTGAGGCCTGAACATCAGGGAAAAACCCAGCACTCTTATTCATTGTTCATTGGGACAAAACCCACACAACATCGTTTTACACATGAAATATTTTGCGTAGCAAGAGAGGCGTCAAATAATTTCCCAGTATGAAACTCAACTTATTTTTAGTATCAAATGTCTCATTTTTCTATACTGTTAGAGTATTTTTATACAATTACTCACACAAAGTCAAGAGAAGCCAGAACTTTTTATGGACACAGTAGCACAGTGTGAGGAACACCAGGCTGTGGCATGAGTTTATGTTGTTACTGTCTCCACCTGCTATTTCTACCTTTTCTCCTCCCTCTCATGGAAGATCCTAATTCCCTCAATAGCAGAGGCTTAGCTGTTCACAAAATCACTTTTGATCACAAATCTAGAAAGAAATCTAGGAACTCAAGTGCAGGAATTGCCCCTGTTACAGGGGTGAATGACAGTCCTCTGAAGCAGACACCTCATCTCCAGCACTGCACACCTTGCCCAAAACTCCAGATATACACAGACAATAAGGATTTAAAGGACTGCCTTACCGAAGCAAACATTGAACACCATCACTATCCACCACTAAATGTGTAGAATCTGAGACAAGTAAATATCAATAAAGTGATGCAGAGTTAGAGGAAAGTCCTGTCAAGCTGAAAATTTCCTCTAAGCTGAACTTTCATAGCCCAGTTACTAAACAAATTACTCAAAAAATTTGAAAAGCAGACAAAATTTTACTTTGTTTCATTTGAGCAGTAAAAATACAGTTTTCTTCTTTTTCATATACTAATTCAGAATTATTTTGCTTAGAATTAACAATTAACAAAGAATTTTCAAAACAAAAATAATGATATTTTTACAGATTTTGTAAGTATTTTATTGAACTTTTATACAACTGGTTGTATTGAAACCTCTCAGTGGTATTTCTTACGAGATGACAACAAATCTTAATATACTAATGTCGTTAAATATCCACACAACACAGTTCAGGCAGATTCCTAACAGACTGTACTACTCTATATTCTTTCAACTGCCAATTACCAGTGGAACCACTTGAGCATAAAACAGAATTAGGGGAGAAATTAAATTTGTAGTAAACTAAAAGCTTCAACAAGCATTTTTAAAGCTATTAATTTAAAATACACACTTCATATTAAAATTTTATACCTGCAGTTCTGCATTTTTTTCCTTCTTCCACGTTACTTATTTTGTTAACAGTGAACTCAACTATGTGGAAAGCAATAAAATAAATAAAATTAATACTATGCACAGTCTTGTGTACAGCCACTAGTTTTCTTTCTACCTAAATGAAACGTCGTAAGAACAGAAGTATCTGTAACAGTAAACTTGGGGTTTAACTTTTGGTACAAAAAGTTCAACGAACTCAAGAAAATATGAAGTGAATTGTACAACAGCTGCCCAAACATTAGTTCCCAGCACACCCCTGAGTACCAACAAGGTCTTTACTCTCATCACTGCAAGCAGGAACAAGCTCTGACTCTGTACATGAATGAATTACAGGTACACACAGCCAGGTCCTATGCAGGCTTTCCCAGGAAAGCCCCGAAGAAAACCAGGCTGCTCTGATGTGTCACCAGGGGAAACTGTCATCTACAAAAGACACAATGATGGCCCCGTTAAATCTGTTTTAAAGTTAGGAATAGTCCACAACTGCATCAGCACTTTGAAAAAGCCACTCAGCAGCTCCATCAAATACAGGTAACAAGTTTTTTCACCCAACCTTTCCTCTAAACTCAACAGCAACATAAACCATTAAAGACCTGAATATTGTTAATAACATCTACCACAGCGAACTTCAGCCATTCACTGAAATCCCTAAGAAAAGAATAATAAAGGTTCTATCCCAAAAGTGAAGCATGCACACCAGCAACCTGAATTTTCAAAATTAATTCTAAGAAAACATTGCCAAGTCATATTGATTTTAAACTACTACTTGCTGCTGTATCTCATGAGTACAAAAATACCACACACTTACTCAAGACATTAAAGCATCTGGGAAACAAATAAGAGAAAGATGATCTACTGCATCATCTTATCTTGGAGTTTCAGAAAAATTTATTTTTCTGAAAGGCTCAGTTTTAGGCAACAAATTCTATTTATTCAGATAAGAATATACAAGGCATTTGTATTTAAGGAAACACTGTGGTCTCTGAAACAAAATGCTTAAAGTAAAAAGTATTTTGACGTTATTTCTGTGCTTCAGAATTTTAAATATTCCCTTAGAAAACCTACAACTTCCTAGGAATAAAGTCTGAAAACAAAAGCAAGCAATTTTATTCAAAACGAGCATTGCAGATCATCCCTTTCCAACTCAATCAGACTGAAACAGACTAGTAAGCATTCCTAGGTTTTACTAAGTAGACTATCTTCTGATTTTATAAGCTAGATTTATAATTTCTGTATGTGGGGTTTTTTTAAATCCCAGAATCAAAAAGCATTTTGAAAGAGAATGCTGCTTCCAATTCAGAGAAAGGAAAAACCAGGCATGAGAGTATCAATCCTATTTTGGAAGCTGAAAATGGGACATGCATTACATCACCGCTCCAGTAAAAACATGTTCATTAGAGAACCAGGAGCAACTTGAAAGTCTCCATGGCCTGTTCTCCTAATGACCGGGGTTCTGGCTGGGATACTGCACAGCTCTTGGCTTTGTTTTAGTTTCTAGCTGCAGCACATGACCACTTCTTAAACATCAGGACATCTACATGTTTTCAATTCAATACTGAAATACTCTCATCCACAAATTTTCCATGTATTAGGTGAAACAAAGCTTGCCAATTTCAAAAAATAAAGTTCGTGTTAACTCTGAAAGATTAAAATATGCATGTGACAGGGCACTTAAATGCAAAGACATTTTCAGCTACCCAAGGCTGCCTGAATAAGAACAGAGAAAAAATGGGCAGACAATGACTTTGTGAACACTAAAATCTATTACCTATTGTCCAGTCAGAAAAAAGGCTTCGCTTACTGCCACGTAGCCAAATAAACTGTTATACCTCAGGAAGGTTTATTCAGGTAACCAAGAAAATAAGCCAAGAAATCACCAACACAACACAAACCCCAAATTTATTAATCAAACAGCAGCTAGTCAAGAGAAGTCAACAGAAAATAACAAGTCTCTAACAAGTGCAAGTATGCAGGAACACCATTCCAATCTTCAGATATGAGTGCACTTTAATTTGACTCGCAAATGCAGTAAAACCCAATGAAAATTTTCTCAGATAAGTACACTGCTGATTTACTACTATGTGAAAAAGCCGATTTCAGTCATTTCTTTTTACAACACAGGACTCATCCTCCAACTTTTAACTACACCATGTTTTATACAGAGGCGGAGAAGACATATTTTTCGGCTAATTTTTCAGCTTATTCTCAGTGGAGGAAAAACACATTGGTAAAAGAAATTATGTCATTTGGGGGGTTAAGTATCAGGATCATATCTGCCCTTTCCATGCTAACAAGTTCAACAGCAAAGATATTGCAGTACTTTAAACATGTTTGCCTTGTCTAAACCTCTCCGAACTTCTGTTTTCAACAGAGAGACACCCAGTAAGCAGCATCTCCCTTTTATACACTTTATATTACTTATTTACCCCTATGGATCAAGGCTTTTATGTATAACAATGAAATGGGGATATCACTGCACTGCAGGACGGACTTCCAGAGCCATCTCAGCTTTTACAGAAAAAGACTTTCTCCTTTATGTCCCTTCCATTCTCAAGCAAATTTTCAACAGTAAAAAATGGATGTGTTATACAAATGCACAGAAGTACTGGAACATTCTTCCCCACCTTCCATGCTGTGCCGGTAGAAAGCTGTTCTTTGGATTCCCATAAAACAAGCACCAACTCAGGAATCTCCAAACACCATACTTAGCATGGCATTTCTAGCAAAGATACTGTACCCAAAGTGATGATTTGCCCTTTAGTTAACATAACTGAGGTTTCACTGTAAGTGCCACTTATTTTTACGGTCTATGCATGGATTGTGGAGGCACTGCTGTCCCAGCAAATCCTGGGAGTCATATCTTTGAAAACCAACAGGTACCTCCACATGGTTCTCACTGCTGTCTCTGCAAGTTCAAAAGTTCTTTTGTTTCTTAAAAGTCACTCCCTCATCTATCAGTGATGCAGATCTCCATCTGAAAAGTGCCAATGCTCTCACTGATTCACCATCATGCTTTTCCACAGTTGGAAATCTCTCTCTACACCAAGGAAAGCAGCCCTGAATTCTTAACATGCCCATCATTTTTACTGAAATGTGGTAAGTGTCATAAGACAATATAGAAGCACGGAATGGCTTGGGCTGGAAGAGACCTTAAAGCTCACCCAGTCCCACTCCCTGCCATGGCAGGGACACCTTCCACTATCCCAGGTTGCTCCAAACCCCATCCAACCTGGCCTTGGACACTTCCAGGGATGGGGCAGCCACAGCTTCTCTGGGCACCCTGTGCCAGGGCCTCAGCACTCTCATGGGGAACAATTTCTTCCATATATCTAACCTAAACTTCCTCTCTTTCAGTTTGAAACCATTACTTCTTGTCCTGTCACCACAGTTCCTGGTGATGAACATAATAATTACATACCATGCTGCTGTACATCTCCAGTTCCCCTAATCTATTTAGTATATTTGAATATGCTGGAAAAGACTTTGCATCCAAATAACATGCCCAAAGTCCAGAGCACAGACTGGGAACAGTAAACTGGGCCAGCATCAGAAGCACAAGCAGCCCTGCTGTTCTCTAGAGTGGTCCACTGCTGCTCACTCAACTGTGAAATAAGAAAAATAGTTCTCTTGCCACTGAATGATCATTTAGCAGGTGCAGCCACACCACCTTCTCTTCCTTCCTTAACAGTTGAAAACAACTTAAAGTTTTCTTTACTGCTTCAGAATGGAAATTTTGCAGCTTCATATGAATTTGAAACCACTGGAAACTTCACTGAATACTTCAGCTACCTGCCCATGAGATGGTTATCAGCAATGCTGCACAGGATGCTCTGGCTTCAAATAAAAAATGCACTTAAGATACATCTCTCAAGCTGTTCTAAATGTCTTACGTGAATATTTTTCATCTCACCCCAAACGTTTTTCCCCCACGGTACCACTGCACCATCATGAATTATTCTTCGACTTAGGAGAATAATTCATAGATGGACATTTGCAGTGAGGGAACCAATTCTGGAGTTAATTTCTTCGAGCCGTGCTCACCCAGCTTGGCAGAACGTGACCTGCAGGAGCCTTGAGGCCTGCCAAGCGCCAGAACTTCTGAATACAGTTTGAAAGAGCAGAGTTCTCTCAGCATCGGGCTGGCAGCGGCCGGAGCTAGCCGACACTTCCGAGGCAGCATTTTCAAGATAAAAAAATTGAAAAAGCTGCCCAGAGGATGGAGCATCATCTTCCAACCGGCCTCTCTCGCCATCCTCCGCCCTCGCTCCCCCTCCCCGAGGCGCTCCCGCGTCCCGCCGGGCACAGGTCCCGCACCTGCCGCCGCTACCCTCCCGCCC
>VWZT01008461.1:292458-351817 GCA_013397055.1 Pachycephala philippinensis
TACCTTGCCTTCACCCCCAACATCCACAACAGCCCCTTCATCGCCTTCATTCCATTCATTCCCTTCCTTCTTCCCTTCCCTTCCTTCTCTTCATCACCTTCATTCTCTTACCCCTTTCACCCCCTTCATTGCCTTCATCCCCAACACTGCCTTCCTCCCATTCATCCCCTTCATCCCTTTTCACCCCCTTCACCCTCTTTATTCCCTTTATCCCCTCTATGCCCTCCATCCCCTGAGCCCCCCTCAGATCACACCGCATGCCCCAGCCACCTCCATCCACCGCCCTCTGCCAGACAATCAACAGGTTCTCCAGGTTCTCTTTCCCATTGCTTTTTTTTTTTTTTTTCAGTTTTTTTCATTTTTTTTTATTAAAGCAGCTCCACAGGGTTCTCACCTGTGAGTGAAAAGAAAAAAAAAGCCAACGAGATGGCTGAGGGGAAATTATTTGGGTCCCTGAGGTGATGTGGGGACTGACCCTCACAGCCCTGAGGGGCCCAGGCTGTATCTGGGTTGGGACCCATTTGTGCTGCACATAAATTGTACTGTTCCATCTAAACCAAGTTTTTCTCACTACAATTTCTGAGCAAGTACCTGAGAGGAAAAAAACTTCCATAATCCCCTCCTGGGAGATGTCTGTATTTGTACTGCAGGACATAACAGTGTCTCTGCCCTTATTTTCCCTCTCCCCTGAATGTTCTATTCATAATGCAGTCAAAGGTGTATTCCTCCCAGGCTAGGACTGTATTTACCTGGAATTGTTAAGAATTTGCCATTTTTCCAGAGGAAAATCCCTGACTTAAACCCATAGGAATGGAAGACAATACAGTTACAGATAAGAGTAAGTTCAGAAATGATTTACATTTATTTGATTATTTACATCAATGAGTAACATTAAAACTGTCAGTACGGCTGAACACAAAAAGTACTCATATAGCATCAGGACAGAGGAATCCCATTCCATGAAGCTGGAAGGTTTACTCAACAAGTAGCCAAGTAAATCACCTGTCTGCCCACCTTTATCAAAACACAGTTTTTCAAAAGCAATCCACCATATTTCCAAGAAACATAGCTACAAAGATAACCTTTCATACATCTGGAAGACACACACTACCAGGGAATTTGAACACCTCTGCAGTGATGCTTAGCTTTGGCAAGCAACAGTAGACTGAAAAATAACAGGACACAGTGATTTTTCCACCTGGAATACTCAGGATGCTTTTATATTAGACAATGTTGTGTAGATACACCATAATCAGTCTTGAAACCTCTAATTTTAGTAGTAAGAAAACCTCAAGTATGTTTCAATTACTTTGACTTATTAGACTAAATTAATTCTAGTTTAGCTATATTAACATTTAATTTAATTTTATAATGAAGCTAGACTAGTTACACCTGTATAAGTTTAGGGGTTATTTTAAGAAAAATCAAGGCTCCTATATAACATGTTAGAGCCCTATACCTGTAACAGAAAAATTAAAAACATAGAACAAATTACATACCCAACTAGCTGGAATATGAACCTTTCTACCTTCAAGGTTAAGTATAAGGTTTCCCAAAAGTATCACAAATAACAGAAATGATAACTTTTCTCTACCTGTGTCTACAAGTCATTCTTATTTTCCTCACATTTATACTGAGAATATCTACCATCTGGTGGTGTTCCAGGGGACCTGCACTTTCAATTTACACTTTCGGGTGGTCAGAGAAGCCTACAAATCTTTACTTGATTAAAGTTCTGAGCACTTAATTTTTTGTATTCTGAAAACATCAATATTGCTGCTGCTGTTCTCTCTGAAATAATGAATAAGCTCTTCTGGTTACTTGGAAGTGTGTAAGCACACAGGAGAGACAAATACTAGCAAAAACCTTTTGGTAAATCTTGGGTGTCTGACTGAATATATTCAGGGTGACTGAAAAGGTGACTCGTGGGTTAGAGAAAACGAACTTCTTGTGTGTGAAAACCTTAGTGAGCCATGGCAGGCAAAAATATTTCTAGAAAAGATTTTGGTATCAGAAGGTCTAAAGTAGCCTTGAAAGTAGGTGGACTCCAGTGATACCAGTATGGCCAGTTCTTCTCTTGTTAAATGGGACAAGGTCTCTTTTATCATAACTTTCTGTGATGTTCTGGTTTGTCCTTATAAACATAGAAGACAATGTGCTGCATGTTATGGCTCTGGGAAAGAGTGAACTGCTCGCGTTACTGGTTATTAATAGCTCTGAATTTAAGCAATATTACCATCTTTTTCTAGAAGTGTATTTTTGGAAAATAAAGACTCAACTGAACTGCTAAGATATTTTGGGAAGTTGTGCTCAAAATGTACTGGGGAATGGGACTCTTCAGACTCAAGCATTAAATATTCCTGCTCCTTTCACTTCCTGCTGGTTTAGGTGAGCCATTCTAACCTCGAGGTCCTTCACAGTCCTCATTTCTGCTTTCTACAGCCTGCACCACTAGCGGGTTTTCTTACAAAAATCTAATTTTTCGCAGCTTAAAGCAATGTCCAAGCTTTCACATTACTCAAATGTCTCACGATTTTGTTTTCACTCTTGTCTGTGTTGCCACTCACCTGTTACATTGTACAAAAGTTCCTCACCTGCTGACCCACAAGTGCTGCTTTTCCTACAGCTATGGAGTGGTCCCTTTTCAGGACCACTATATGGAATTGGTCATAGGTCATACCTAATTAGTCTTAGATATTTGGGTTCTGTATCCTGCTCCAGGGGGCTTTCCCACAATTCCCATTTGGATGATTTTAGCAAAAGGGTAACCAGGATATCTGATGGGGCAGGGGAGGGGTGTTAAGTCAGTTGCATTGATTCATTCCCTCTTGCTCACAGGTTGTGATCCCAAGACTTTTCCCCTGTTTTACACAAGAGATTACTCCTGTCCAAGACGGATCATTGCCCTCTCCAGAATGTGACAGCTGCTGAGATCTTCAGTCCAGCAAGTAAATTCTGTAGGACTTGATAGAATGGGTTGGATTGGACCTTAATGATTATCCAGTTCTATCCCCCTGCCATGGGCGGGGACACCTTCTACTAGACCAGGTTGCTCCAAGCCCTGTCCAACCTGGCCTTGAACACTTCCAGGGATGGGGCAGTTGTACTAAGATGGACTTAGTAGCCATTTCCTGAGTACTGTTCACACTAACTGGCTAAAATTCATCTATATCAATTACACCAACAGTGGAACAGGGGTGAAGATAAAGCTCACTAAAATGTAAATTTGTCAATGACATTGGACAGTCTCCATGGCAAACTAGAGCAGATATTTTAGGATTTTCTCTGTAAATTGATTTGAACACTACAGGATTGGGTCCAGAAAATTGATAACCATGAGTTTCTTAGCTGAATTAATCACTTAAACTTACTTTATCGAGACATATTTATGTTGAGAAAATATGTTGGCAATACTCCAAGGAAGGAAAAGCAGGTAAGAATTGTTTCCAACTCTTGATTTTGCTGCCGACTAATTGTGTAGTGACAAGCTGGCTCAGAGGATGAAAATAGCACCGAAAATGGAGAAAGCATCTCATTGTCTACACTCCTGCTTCTTCCAACTTCCAGCAGCTGGATCAACCAGAACCACTGAGGTGCTGTATAGATGGTGTAGGCAAACCGTGAGTAACCAATATGTAGCTTTTGTTTTGTTGGAAGCATTTTAAAAATAAAACGAGGCTTGATGAGTAGGAGGCAATACATAATAATCTGAAGCTTTTCTGTTATGAACATGTTCATTTTTCCTGTAAAAATGCCATCAGTAATTCCCACCACTAGCTGGGGCTCAGGTACAGCTTACCAAGTGTGCAGTTATCATGCATCTCTATCAGCAGTGAGGAGCCTTTCTGCTTGCGCATTTCTTTACCCATTGGCTTTTGTCAGGTGTATGAAATCTGAAGTCATTCTTGTGGCTCTTGCTACCTTTTCTGCACGAAATGCAAGCATGGTTTACCTTCTCAATAGTTCTATTGCTACTTTCCCCTCAGTCAAGCATGCTTATTGTGTTAGTAAGTTAAGTATTAATCATGACAAAACGAGCTAGAAGAATTCATCAGAAAAATTGTTTTCAAGGAGAAACTTCATAGTTATGAGTTAAACATTTCTTACCTTCAGCCCTTCCAGGTTTAAATAAACAGGTGGCAGGGTTTGCCTCCCTGTGAGAGATGATTAGTAGTAATGTATGCTTTCATGATCTCATTAATATTTTGTCTATTACAAAGACACAGATCTTAGTGCCAGGAGTAGTTTCCTCAGGCTAAGTCCAGGTCTGGATCACAGAGGGAACTTCAAACAGCAACTTACACCAAGTAAATTCTTTCATTACTTTATAACAGGCAGCCTTTGCTGTACTGTAAAAATGAGCTGTGCTTTTTATATACAACTTGCCTTTTAAGGGCTGGCTTTTAGGTCAAAATCTCTTGTACCACCTATATATCTAAAGCTCTGTCTGAGAGGTGAGAAGCGGACTTTTCTCAATTCTCTTTGTCTGAACAATTTGTATGGGTGTAGGCAGGAAAACAGCTGTGGTTGTCCCTTATTTCTCAGTAAATTGCCTCAGTGCCTGATGTACAGGAGAGGACATTCCTTCAAGAAGGAAGATGGAATGTACTGCACTGTGCTCAGTTATTGCTGCTTATTCAACTCCTGTGGGGTTTATTCCTGTGGTGGATAGGAAATGAGGAAGAGCTGACATTCCTATCTCTTTTCCCTTGAGCACACCTGCTGAACCTGCTAATTCCTTCCCTGTTTCCTGCATAGGATGAATCAAATGTCATGAGGCAAAATAACCACAGGACTCAAAGGAATGTGTTATTTGAGGATAACATGGTTCATAAAGGCAGGAAATGGAGTTGCTTCCCAGCTCAAATGAGACATACATTACTAATTTCCTAAGACAAACATCAGTACATTTAAAATTGCCTTGTTAGAAAATGTTTGGTAATTCTGGAGGGAAGAAGGGAGTGTTTTAATAAGGATTTAGGTTCATCCACTTCCAGCCGATGACTTAACTCAGTTGCTAGTCAGTATTGCCTTCAAGTTATTACTAGTAATTTTAAAAATATTTACTTAAAGGGCTTGTTTAGCACAATTAAATCCATGTTCTTAGAACATCGATAGCTTCCAGTTCTGCACAGGAGAAAGAAGCCCCAGGGTTCTCTGAAGAATAGGACAGATTCTTTCTACCATTTTCCCCTTCAAAACCCAGCTTTTTTACCTGGCTGTTACTAGACTTGTTGCTGTGTTCCATCAGTATCACTCTCACTATCACTCTTCCATCACTATCACTCTTTCCTATTGAAAGATAAGGTTGTAATGATGCCTAAAGAGGCCAACCTAGAAACAGACACTAGACAGGAGGAAGGGAATAAAGGTGGATATTTATTTAAAAGGCCTTCAGAGGCACACCCTGGGCAGGCCAAAGGCTGCACCCAAGATGGACCCCGAGTCACGAGTTCTTCACACTTTTATAGCTTTGCTCCATTTGCATCTCAACCCAATTTCACCAGTTAAACTTTAGCTAATGATGGAATTTCCCCTCAGCTTGCCCCCTTCTCAAGATGCTGGGTTACACATTTTGGGCCTAGGCCGGGCTGGGTGTCCTTGGAGAGCAGCCTGGAGAGGCTTTGTTCTGTCTGTCTCAGCATGAGAGAGCAGCAGCTCACAGGCTCCAGGACACTGCAGAGTTACACACTGGGAATGCAGAATTTGAAAAACATAAAAGCTAAAATGTAAGGCATCAGTAGCATTTTTAACATTTTTTTTCCTGATGCATATTTATCTGAATATATGGGTTAACGTCTGAAGCAGCCCCACAGGCTGGCAGGTCCATTGTTCAATTTTAACTCAAGCTGTAAAAGTGAATGAAAATTAAATTTTAGTGAAGATAAAGTGTTGCAGTTCCTTACTTTCCCTTCTCCTTCCATTTTCCTCTTTTTTTGTGCATGTCACTGGTTTTGGTTCTGAACTCTCAATAATCACTCATCCTTGCCAACTGCCTTCTGGAGACAGAACACAGCTTTGAAAATGCATGGAATTTGCAGCACTCCTTGCCTGCTAAGACATTTGCCAGTTTAGCATTTACCAGACTTCTCAAGCCTGGAAGAGCTGAACAAGCTCCATGACTGAATGGGGATCTTTGTGTTGCAGCCCAACTGTTTGTTGCAGAGCAGGGGGAGCTGTGGGTTTGGTCTGATGCCTAAATCCACAAGGCCTGGACAAAGACACATGGCCAGTGTGATGCTCGGTTTATTTGTCTGTAAATACCTCCATGCTGCAGCTGTGAAAAGTGTACAAAGCATTAATTCAGCCTTCTCATTATGGCACCTGGTGTCAAGTTACAGATCTCCTGTTACCTTCTGCATCCATCACAAGTTGTCAAACAAAACAAAATGCTGGGAATTTCAGTATGATTAATTCTTTAGCTTAAAAAATCTGTCTGCAGAAGGATGGGTATGGCCAATCTGATACTTCAGCTGGTGAAGTAGGTGAGTACAAATAGGTGTAATAATGTCTTCAGGCACAGTGCAGGCCAGATAAGACTTAAGCTTTAGAGTGGTTCAGCAGCATCTACACTGCAGAACTTCAGCTGGTGGCAGAGGAATTAATTTTAGATTGTTCTTCATCAAAAGCAACCCAGAAACGCTTCTGACCTGAGTGGTCTTGGAGATTCAGTAGGTTGCTTTTTTGCTCTGTATCCTTTGTTCCTATCTTATTTTAAAGAATATTAAGGATGATGTTACCATAAAATATAATGGAACATCACTTTATTGGAACTAATACGAAGCTGTGACAGGACTAATGTTTTAATGTTTAAAGATTCCTGGGTTGGTGGCTTTTCTCTTACCTGTGTTATAGCCTTTGGCAAGTCATTTCATCTGGCAGTACTTGACATCCTCCTGTGAATGATGCATCAGTGCTTTTGAATTTGAACTCTTTACAGAGGTGTTAATGTGCAAGGTGTCCTTACTTTTTAATAAAATAAGATGTGGTTAAGATAATTGCAATGGCATACTGCAGTGCTCCTAAAATAATAAGCAACTGCTGCATGTTTTAATTGATATTTAATTACTTGGTATTTAAACACTTCATTATTGCTGGTTTTATTGAATCCATTCTTCTGACACTTTCTGTTCTTACAGGAAAAACACGCCTTAAATGAACTCTTGTAAGAATTGCTGTATTGATGTCCCGAACTATTATAAATATTGATGCATCAAGTCGCTGCTTTCATAGTTACTACTGCTGTGTATCTTCCCCATAAACACAAATGCAAGGGGACAACCAGGTTTATGATATTTTTTAGTGACATCTGGCATTCTCACAGGAAGCCTGGTGCCTGCTTGTCTGTTTGGGGGAGCCACATTCATGACTCAAAGCCAAGCTGCAAAAGGGAACATTATTGTTACTAACTCTAAAGGAATGAATATGATCAGGAGTGAGGGCTTCAACTTAAAAGCGAGTGTTGATTTATTGAGTGCTGTTCCCTGTGAATAAAAGTCAAGCTTGGCCAGCTGGGGAAAGCATGGAGCTGTTGTTTCCTCGTGTGTTCTCATGCATAGGAAATCTCCTGACCTTGGGCCTTGGTTGTACAAGCGTGTACCGATCACTCATTTCAGCTCACAGAAGGATTTGCCCTAGGACAATGTGTTGTTTGACTTCTCACAAAGCAGAAAAGGTCCCATCTTCCACAGAAATTCTACCAAAAACACGCATAGCTTGTGTTCAACGCACCTTTGAGGTCCTGAACTAATAATGGGAAGCTGGATAATGTAAGGCAATGACAGCTCAGTCACAGAACACTGCGATAGATTCATGTGAAATACAAACCTCTGTGTGCATTTTCAGTCTGCATTTCCAAAACATTTGTATCATGAAATCACAGATTAATTAAATTAAGGATTCAGTAACACATAGATACATAACAAATGTGCAAGATTTCCGTGAATTTTCCATAGTTTCTTGAGGTTTGCTTGAAGCTGACTGGAATGTTCTGCACTTGAGATTTCTAGGCAGCAAGGTGTATGAAATATATTGAAAGTATCAGTGCAGCAGCAGTTGCTGGATTTTCAAAATAAGAGATGTCTTCTGGTTCTTCAGAGTCCTTGCTTTCTTTAGCCATATACTGAGTATCCTGGACTCCAACTGATAATCAGAAGGAAATTGTCTTCATGTTTTTGTAGGTTCAGGTTTAGTACAGCACAATATTTAGTACTGAGTCTCCAGTGCTGGAAGCCCCCTAAATGTTTCAGTGGAGCATGGGCCGTTTGGTCAAGGGTTGATTTTTTACCTAAGATTAAAAAAACTTGCCTTAAACAATGGGGTGGACTATAAAGGCACAGCTAAGACTAGAAAAATTAGGTAGTTGTTATATGAAGTTAAAATGGCTTCTGGAGTAGGAACAAAGCACAGTGTCCTTGAGCAGAATGCTGCCTGGTCAACTGTTCTGTCCATGATCCAGGGAAACTCAGAACTGCCCAGAAAGGTTCTCTGCTATACATTTTTCAAATGGGGGGCTTGTTACTACTGGTGTCATAAGAAAGGTCTCCTCATTTTGGTATTTGCAAATTAGCAGTGACTGAGCTGATGCAGAAGAAACTGGTGACATCTGTGCTATTCCCTCCAACAGGTGAATAATTCATGATTCCATATGCCATGCATTTGAGCAGGCATCAGAGCACCTTATGGGGTAGTTCCCAGTACAGACAAGAAATTGTTAAATTGAGGCTAACAGAAATGAATATTCTTTTGCTGTAAGAAAAAAACCCTGTAATTTTCCTGCTTTCATATGAATTTACACAAAGATAAAGCTTAAGCTTGCTCCTTGGTCACAGACTGAGCATCTCATCACATCAGCTCCAGAACTAACTAAAGACTTCTGAATTAGTTTTCTCTCATATGTTTCAATTATAGTATCATTTATCAGTGTCAAATGAGTTGGTTGTAGACATTGTATATATTGTAGATATAGATGTAGGTTGTAGATATTGTATTGATAAGACAAGTTGCAAAATAAGTCAGGAAAATTGAAGGAAGTTTAAGACATTTTACTTTTTAAAAAAAAATAAAACCAAGAACAATTACTGTAAAATAATACAGTTTATATTACGATTTTTATTTCCAAAGCTTGTATTGATATGATAGTTCAAGGCACATGAAAGAAACAGAAAAGCAAACACAGATAAGCTGACATTTAGCAGTTGGCGATCATATTGATTGTCATGATTTTTACACCAAACACTGAAGTGCCATAAAATTTAGGAAACCTGATGCACTGCAGCCACTTGACATGCAAAGCCTTTGCCCTGAGCTCTGCACATTCAGGTCGTGCTGCACTAAATATGTCCCAGCAAAGCTGCAGACTCCAAAGCTGCATTATACCTCAGTGACACATTCTGACCTGGTGCTGCACGAGTTGTCAAACAAATCAACTGTACACTTAGGAAATGGGACAGGCATAAAGAAAAAAAGAGTGTACGCTAATTCAAAAGCTTCTATGTGTCAGCTCTAAAGTGACCCATCAAAACTGGGTATTTTCCAAGCACCCCTTAATTCAGGATGTGTATTTCAATTCCTGCATGTCTCTGCAATAAGAGAAGGCAGGAAATTTCTGATGCCATAGTCAGATGAGCAAGCTTTCAGTTGGTAGGTCAGTTCCAGCCAGACCTACTGTATTTTGCCACAAAATAACATAAGTATCAAGAGCAGAAAATCTGTATCAGTAGTGGAAAGATTTTAGCTTACAATATCCAGTAGTTTCCTAATTTGTAAATAACTGGTTCTCTCTGAAGCTAATTCCTCCTTTTTGATACATCATGTGGTAGATAAACATGCCAGAAGCACTTAACCAGCCAAAAGCACTTTTTTTTTTGTTTGTTTTAAAAGAATACATATAATGTCATGTGAAATAATCTTCGGTAGCATTTAAAACCCAAGTATATAATGCCTGCAAAATCACATTTCAGATATACATCTCTTTGCTGCAGGTTTTTTTCTGACTGCAAAATCTTTTTCTTCTAATAAAATTCTGGTTAGTAAAAAATCCTATGAAATGTTCCATACTCTCTGCAGGGGGGTGTGAGGGTGGTCCTTAGAGTTGTGTGGTATCCCCATAGATCTGAAATTCTTTGACTATGTTTTCCATGGATCATCTTCTCACACAAATACAGGAATAGTCTTTAGTTTGTATAAAATAAGAAGCATTTGTATTTTCTGGCATAGAATGGCATGGTTGCTTGTTTCAACTGTGTTTAGGGCCTGGAAAACAAAAAGTAGACATTTTATTGTTCATCATTACTCAAATGTAATGAACTTTTTTCCTCTCTCTCTTTGTCTTTCCTATCACCTCTTTCTTTCTCTGCCTAGTTCCTATTTTGCTTTCTTCTGGTGCACACTATCTGTTCAATTTTCCGGCATTTTCTTATTCCTTCAGAGTTTGTAAAACTGTTTAGATTTGCGTGGCACCAAAATATAAGGTAGAGATTACTTCCCAATGTTCACATGTTATCCACTACTTCTGGAACTTAGTCCTGTAGTACTTCCTAGGGAATTTTACCTCTGTGCACCAGATTAATCCCAGCCCCAAACCTGATATTGTAACAGCACATGTGCACTATCTGGGAAATTCTTCTGAAACACATGAGAGCATGCAGACCCCGCACCACATCCGCAGCTCTTGCTGAGTCTGTCTGAGGCACTGTATAACAGGAAAATAGGTTGTTCTGTTAAAATAGAAATCTTAGAAATTTCCCAAGCGATTCCTGTGACCCTGCTCAGAAGAAGATGCTTGTCGAAAAAGCCTAATGGGTAGTTTACTTACGAGTACCTGCCTGACATCTTCCTTACAACAGCAATTATTATTCCTGCGAGGATTCCAACTGCAACAATGATTCCGATAATTATTCCGACCAGTGCAATTGTTCCCAGACCACCTGAAAGAAGAAATTGGGAATGTTAGATGTATCTCATGGAGACCGTTGATAGACCTGAGGCTACTGATAGACCTGATGCTGTTCTGCTGCATCCCACTCCTTAGGGAAATTTCTTACTATCTTGTGAATTCTGCAGTAGGTTTGGATGTTCAGCACCCTGCAAACATGCCTTTGGGCTGAAGGGCTCCATATGGGTGTGGATATTGAGACAGTGATCAGGTGAAGCAGGGAAGGCAATTCAGGGAGCAGGCTGTGCCTCCTCCTGAAACTTTTACTTAATGGCATGGGTACAGGAAGGGCTGCTGGAAGGGTTGCCTGACAGTTACGTTCCTCCTTGTCATTATAAGCAAATTTTCTGTTTAATACCTTCATCAGTTTTCTCTGGTTCCCCGCTCCGTTCACCTGTAAAGCCAGAGAGACAATAATTACTCGCTCTGCTTTGTACAGAGTGCTACATTCCAATTTGTAATGCTATATCCAAGGAAAACTTTTATTGACTTTGTCACAATGGTTTGAAGTTGTTCTTTTGATAGGAAGTGAGCAAATGAAGTTTGAGAGAGTATTTGAGATTTCCAGATATTGTTTAGTAGATGGCAGTAGAACTTTGATATCTAAAAATAGAAATGAAAGGGTTTTTTACCATCAACACTTTCTGTGTTAAATTCGTAAGCAGTAGTATTTTCACTTTCTCCATCCAGGACAAAGGCACTTTCTGTGGTCTTCAGGTGTCCAATCTGCAAGAGATTTGTTACATTGTGTAGTCTTGTGGGCAGTTACAAGAACCGAGGGGAAATGAGGAAAAAGAAAACCTCAGTACATTCAGTCTACATGTATAGAGTAACATTTAAATTTCTTGGTCTGTCAGGTGTGGATGCTTTTTTAGCTGTCACCTCTCATGTTTGACATGTGCACAGTGACCAAAACAAACCAAGATAAGTTGATTTGTCTTCCCAGCTAGAGGCTTTTTACATCAGATCTCTTGGTAGGACTGCAAAAGGTGTAGGAGTCTGCAGAGTTTTGCAGACCTGCCTTTTTTCAGTGGGTTTTTTAAAAGTAGTTTGTGAGTTTAGTTTCACTGAAACTGCCTAGGAGATACTGAATTGAAAGAGGTGGGAAGTGGCAGTGAATAAGCAGGTAGCATAAAGGATCTTTTATTTAGCATTATATACTCACCACTGTTGGAAATTCTTCAAATTCTGTGTCATTTCTGTCTCTGAAATCGATTGTTGCACTTTCTTCTCCTTCTAGAACTGAGCTTGCTGAATAAAATTTTAGAAAATGAGTCAGGATTTTACTTGGTAGTCACATGTTCTGGCTCCTCTGACATATTAACTTTGTTAAACATGACCTCTGTGTAGTGTTCTCTCTCCCTGTCCCTGCCCACCTGGGAATGGGAATTTTTTTTGAATAAAACTGAATTCTATTATACTCTTGTCCAAAGCAGTAGGACAAAAAGCTTAAATAGCCATCACTTGACTCTGGCACAACCTTGAAACATACTGGTTATTAACATTTTGCCTAAAAAAGTATTTCCTGTTTTATTAAGAAAAGATACCCCAAAGTGGATGCGATGATTCCAGATTTCAAGCTAAGCATTAGCTTATGTATTGGGATAGATTACTTCAAACATCTTCCATTTTCTAAAACAGTAAAAGCTTTCTCACATCTTTCAGCTCAGCCCCAGCTGCAACCTTTATTTTTAGAGCTGCCACCAATGCTTATGGGTGCAGCTATAGTTTGGAAATATTCCTACACAAATTAATCCTGAGGCTTTCCTAAAGTTGCAAACTTTAGTTGCCATAATTTGAGTTTTTAGATTACGATGTAAGGCCTTTTTTTTTTTTATTCTAGACCCCTAGTTCATCTGTGCTCTTTGATAAAATGGGTATTTTTGTTTTGGCCCACACAGTGCTGTTAATTTACAAATACAGCAAGAATTCATCAGTAGGGAAATGAGCTGGAACAAGGTAGAACAGGAAATACACGGCTGTGTGGAGATAACTGGCAGTACCAAGAATGTGCTGAAAACATAAGTATAATTTAATTCAATTTCTTGCTGATTCATAAACCTGTGACAGGCAGAGTGTGATGTTAATGTGCTGTGAGATCTCCTGGGAGTTTGTAATTCCTGGTGATTACAAAGCCAGGTGAGGCTGCTTGTCCTACTGCTGCCTGGGGCATAAAGGTGCTGCTAATTCCAGATACGAGTGCTGAAACTGAAACAAAGGGCTAATAGTAGATGTTGTCCTGAGCAAATACTTGAGGCAAAAAAAGCACCAAAAACTTCTGAAAAATTCTTCCCTGGATTCAAATTTTGTGTCTAACTTCTATTTTTCAAAGCAACCAGATCAGAGGAAGGACAGCTATTCACAGGAGTTCTTTTTAAAAATGAAAATTACTGTACCATTTGAATATCTTATGTATGAGAAATATTCACAACCTCTTTGTTTCATTAAATTGTAACACTGTTTCTACTAATTACACTTTTTATTTAGTGAGCTAAAAACATTCTCGTCTCCTCTGCACATGAAGTTAGACGATTTCTGAATTGTTAGATTGGTTCCAAATACTTTTTATGGAAAACGTTACTACTCCTAAATGCACCCCACTTGTTTTATATATGATATAGAGGCAAGTAAACAGCTTTTGTTCTGTGACTGAAATTATAAAGGATGGGCATTTTGCTTGATATCAGTCAAAAATGAAAAAAAAGGATAGAATCCCTTTGCATCAGCAGTGCAGATATCACTTGGAAATTGTTTTCTTTAATCATGAGTTCCTTTTAACCTTTGTTCATTTTTACCTGCTCCTTTTCATATAAAAATGTTTTTTCAAATTAAAACGCCAATATTTAATTTTAAAATTGGTAAAAAAATGTACTGGCAGCTTAAAGGAAATTTTTCATGCAGAAGATGAATGATTTGGTATTGAGAAAAAAAAAACTGGTTTTGCTCGAAACTCTCGTTTGAATTCTACTGGAAAGTTGCAAATATTTTTCCTTTGTTCCCAAAACTGTTTTCTGAACCAAACTAGAAAATTTTTATCCATGTCCACCAATGTAAGACTGAGAGCTTTGTCCTTTTGCCAAGAGACCAAACACTGAACTAAACTCAGATTTCTAATTCCATGTTTACTGAAGTAAATAGAATTTTGTATTTCTGTATCCTTACAAGCCTAAATAGAGATATAGTTTCTATTTAGGAGCCAAAACAGTGTACAGGTAGTACTTTAGACAGTAGTAGATGAAGAAACTATATTCATGTTATGCCAACATGAGGCCAAATATAATGGTTAATTAAGCCAGTCAGTCTCCCAGAAATCACCTTATCATCCATGGAAAGACTAGAACAGGGTAAATCAGAGTTCCAAGGTAAATGGTAAAAGTAATGGTTTGCTCATTTTTGATTGAAATACTCCAGATGTTGTTGAAGTAGCATAAAGGGGGCTGACTTTTTGTTATATATTTAGACACTCTCTAAATATCAGTGTGATTTAAGATACAGCACTACTTTATAATCCTTATTTTTTGCTTATAAAATAATATCTTTAAAATACAGTATTGTGATGTACAATCATAGCTATGTAAATGTTAAGTGTGAACAAAGAAATTGCAATAGAACTCAGCAACACAAATGTGTATGAATCAGTTTACCTTGTAATCCCAGTCAGAACTGAAGAAACATCCTTTATTCACTAGTTGAAAATAAACACAGATGGAGAAAACCAATTACTAGAGGAAAATCTCCCAGTAGAAGGCAAAATAAATTTTGTATGTTAACAACAAGCAGCTTATTGGGAGAAGCTGCTTATACTCCTGGCATGGCAGTAGCTTTCAGGCCTGAAAGTTGCCTGATAGTGAAGGCAGGATGGAAAGTGTGTCACATAGCAAAGGTGTAGAGAATTAGTGACTGTCACAAAGAAAAATAAAATAAATATTCTTCTGTGTGTGATACTTGTTGCAGATCCTTGGCCATGAGTGCCATGTAGAAAACCTATTTCAGTGCCTTTGCCCTCTCAGTACCGTGATTGACAAAAGGAGGTGGCCCAGATTAATCTTGCCTAATTTTAGGTTCTTAATAAAGGCGCCTAAATAAAGTGTCTACTTGTCCTTATCTTCTTTTATAGTCTGTAGGGAAAAATAAATACCTCCAGAAGATAATTCAGTTCACCTGAGATTTGGGTCATCCGTGGTAGTGCTGCCTTTCCTTAGCTGCAAAGGGAAACTGGAACACAGCTCCCCTATGAACTGCCCAAAGCTCAGACTGATCTGATTTCTGTCAGTCTGAAGGTCTTGCCCCAGCCCTGTTCAAGCTGAGGTTCTGTATCTGATGCAGAATAGTCCCTGGACTCTATTTCCAGGTTCATTTTGGACAGAGAGTGGAGGTGGCTGGGTGGTGGTTAAACAGACACTACCAAGCTATTACCCAGAGAAAGACTGGGAGGAAATTTATTATCAGTGTTCTGCATTTCTAGGAAGGAATACTGGATACTAGACAGCTCTTCATCAGAGGAAGTCGTAATGAAGTTAAATACTGAAATGAAATTGGGAGACACTATTGGACTTTAAGCTTCTTTCACTGTACCCAGTACAAGGCTCAGCACCACTGACATCAAAGGGAATGTAAATGGGATTTAAGGGGTGTGTGCTTGTGTCTTTCCTTGGTTTCATCTGATGTGGGCCAAATGTAGCAAAAGTCAGGGTTAAGTGGTGCATCTGCATGTGTTCTTAATATTATCTTAGAGGAGGTTGTAAATAAAAACATTGCCTCACAGTGCTGGGACTGTCTCTGAGGAGCCTCCTCTGTTTGTAGCTATATGTTGCTGCAGATGTGAATTAATCATTGCATCCCTTCCTGCCAATGTTCCAGCTGGGAGCCTTTCAGTTCAAAGTCCCAGCTGCTCTCAGACTGCAGCTTCTCACACCAGGGCAAAATCTGATGTCTTTAAAAGTTTAAAACCTCCCATGCTTAAACATCCCATGACCCACTTAAGGGAAGCTGAGCTCACTACTTCCATGCACAGAGTGACAGTTTATTAGAGAAACCTCTCAGGGCTGCTTTCAAAGCACAGTGGTTGTGTTGGAAAGGAGAGGGAGTTGTAAAACTGTTGTTCATTAGCATTTCTTTCAGGTATCTCCAAAACCAACAAAGATACTTCTGAAGATGAAAAATGTTGTAGGATCTTGTTTCTTTCCTCGCATAAACCTGAATAAACTCAAACACTAGTGGGTAAAGGGAGTTGTAAGCCTGTATTTTAGCTTAGTCCTTGAAATAGAAAGCCCGCAAAACAGAATGTTTCCATTTCTGATAAGAGACCAGGAGATAAAAATGGCAAACCTTACAGGATTCCCTCCAGCAAGAACTGCAATAATCCTTTGCTCATTACCCTCTGCTTCTTCTTGGGGGAAAAAAAAAAAAAGAAGAAAAAAGAAAAAAAGAAAAAAGAAAAAAAAAAAAGAAAACCAGCTTCAGTTATTTATAACAGCTAAAAATATTAGCTAGCAGAGAGTTTAGCAGGATGGGTCGCTTGGGACATATCACTTTTCTGCTGGAGATGTAACTGAGCAAACATCTGTAGCTGACTGATGGTTTTCAGTATCTGCTTCCGGAATTGTTACAGACCAAGTGGTGTTGTTTGAAGGACTGTGTATGGATGTGTGTGTTGGCCATCCTGTTTTGACTGCATTTTATTCAGCATTTATGTCCTGATACAGGAATTCCCTTTCTGGGAAAGTATTCTTCACTCAGAGACCTTAATTTGATTGTGACCAAATTGAGTCTTGGTCAGTATCTCATTACTGGAATTAGTTCAGTTGTAGTTCAGTGAAAACTTCTATTCATGGTGGTGGAGGTTTAACAAAAATGTGTGATTTTCAAGAGATCTGCCTTTTAAGTACAGCAGCTCTGTAATTTTCAGCAGCAGTTTTGTCTGGTTTTTGGCTTCACCCTCAATTTTAGTGTATTCCAGAGTCATGTCCAAAACCTACAACATTAACTTAATTTTGTCTGAAAATAGTTTTCCATTATTTTTACACTTTCTTTTTTTTTTTTTTTTTTTTTTTTTTTTTTTTTTTTTTTTTTTTTTTTTTTTTTTTTTTTTTTTTGGAAAGTATACAGGTGTCTCTTTTGTTGTGAAATTGTTCAACGCTGCCAAATCCAAGCCACGAAATTTTTTGTATTTTGAAAATTCAAGAGTTTGAAGAATATAATATAGTGGATTCTGGGGTCTGAATTTTGCAATTTTAATCTTTGGGCCGTTAAAATTTTCAGACTTTAGAAAAGCAGGGAAGTTTGTTAATGAGAACTGAAATTCTCATTTGTGCCTGGGACTCCTGCAAAACCATATCTGCAGTATCCGGAGAGCTCTGTGTCCTTGGCCTGTTTGGGGACACAACACTGGCATTTTCTTTCTCTGTTAATTCTTTCTGGAAGTTGGAGTAATCTGTCATGCCATTAAAAATCCCCTGGCATGTATTTAAGTGTCTAGACTGTTGTTCAGGAGAAAGCATGTACTGTCTAAATCCTGAAGTGCTTTCTGCAGTTTCCTTAGACAAAGACTGACAGCTTTGCTTTATATAACGAAGGAAGCTGGATGACAGAATACCAGAAACTTTGGAAAGTATCTGCCAGTTGGAAAATGGTCGTGAAGCACAAGGAAGGATTTAGCTCAGCCTTATTTAGAGTATGACTGACATTGTTCAGGTATTTCATGTGGCTTGTGATGATAATGCTTTGCTGCATTGTCAGAAACATTTCCTTTGGTCACCACACCCTGCTACAGATGGGTTTTATTGCTGGGGCTGGCTTAGCCAAAGGAACAAAGCCGGAGTTTAAATCAACAGTGCCAAGTGGCAAAGAACCACCCGGCTGCTCCTCAAGTAAATCACATGTCTTCTGAATGTTATGATGTTCTACTGACAGAACAGCAAACCTTAATGTACTTTAACTGGGCAGATATAGAGAAACAACTGCTCTTCAAGTGCCTGGTGTGTGTAATGAACCCCAACCAGAGTTATGAAACAAAGGCAGGAGAGGAAAAGCTGGAAACATCCTAAGCTTTTTCTTATGTGTGGTAAAATCAGCCACAGAGCCGTGGGCATTAGGAAGGACATTACAAACTCCATTACAGGATATTCCTTTAAAATATTCCTTGCAGAAGTAGAGATGAGCATTCCAAATTTATGGTTTTAATAATGTTGCCGTGTCAGCCTCTGCTTTCTTGTCTACTAAGTCCACTGACCTCAGACTTGCTATCCCACGAATGTGGGATAAAGTGACTTGTTGAGATTTGCTGTCCCATGACCCTGTTTCCCTATTTGCAGTTTTACTAACAGTCTAATTGTTTCCTCTGAGCAGTGAGGGATGGAACAACAAGGTTGGATTTGTGATCAAGGTGTAAATGTCTCTTGTATCTTGCTGTAAGTGGCAGAATCACAGAACTGTCTTTCACTGCATGGCTGACTAGGAAGGAGAGTTGCAGCCAAGACAAAGAGAAAAGTACAAAACTTGGTGCAAGGAATCAGTAAATTGGACAGGTGTGCAGCAGAAAGCAGACATCTGTGTACAAATACTGGGATATATAAATGCAAATGAAAAGAATTAAGAAATGACCTCCAGTACAGTAATAAACTAATCTTTTCCCTAAATGACTTCCTTCCCTGAACTCTGAGGCTACAGCCATGTGCCCTTTCACAGCTGCCTTGTTGTAGATTACTAACCCCCTGTATCTGCCAGCAGAACCCTTTGCAGATTCCTCAACTTATTTGTTCAAAATACTCATGCCAGACACTAAACTGGAAACTCTTAGGTGTTAATTCTGTTCACACAGTGATTTTTGGCTACCTACTTTATATTGCCATACAGCAGGCAAGTTCCCTTCAAATATGTACAGTCTGACTTTTATACTCCACTAACAATAGACTAGCTAATGTTTGGATGGGTTTCATAGTCATAAAACCATTTTAATACGGGTTTGGAGTTATGTGTGTCCCCATTACAGATCTGGTAGTGTCTCATGCTCTCCTAACAGAGTACATGCTTGCCTGAAAATGGTAGTGGTGTAACAGCTGAATTGTGCCCTCACAAAGGATTATTCTGATGCAGTTTGTGCTGGATTTTGTAGTGTTTGTAATCAAAAAATACAAAGATGGAAAAAACATGAGGCAGTCATAAAGCAACACGAGAATGTGCTCAGCATCAGCTTCTATGTCCTTTGAGAGTTTTTGGCCAAGCTTCTGAGATGGAGAGCTGGAAATCAATAGTACATTTGTCTCTTATTTTTCCTCATTTGTTTCTCTGTAGCACATCCCAGCATACCTATACTCCCAATCCCACATCTTTTTCTGAAACGCTGTATAACAAACTGTGCACAGCAGAGCTCTGGGCTTTGCTGTGGGATTAATCCCCATGGAGGGGATGGGCTGTGCACACACAAATCAGAGAGGCCCTTTGAGAGGATCTGGGAGGCAGTGAGTGGTAAGATCTGGCAGCATTTGGGTTCCATCCTGTAGTCCCTGACCACATCCAGACAAAAAGCAAACAAACCAACAAAATAAACGTGCCACTGAGCCAGCCCATGTGCCCCAGCCAGGCCAGCGGCAGCAGTGGGCATTTCTGTGGTCCACATGTGGCTCACCTCAAGTGACACGTGGAGAAACACCACACAGTCCTGTCACAGCCTCACAGCCTGAAAACCTTCCTGCACTGCCTCGTTATCTACCAAAATGATCTGCAGGTTCTTTGCTGCTTTCTTTTTTAGGTGCGGTTTTTTGTTTTTTTTTTTCCAGATGATTTACAAGTCCTTGATATGAGGTAAATGCATGGATTCAGCGGAAACTGCTGAATTGCAGGAGCTGAGAATTTGGCCTCTCTGTTCCCAATTTTAGTATGCAGCCTGAGTTAATGAAAGGTCCACTTGTAAGCTCTTAAATATGACTATTTTCTTTGTTTGTGAAGTTACAGATTCAAAATCTAACTGTTGGGATACAGATGTGCAAACCTCTCTGCTTGCCCAGCTAAGGAGAAAATGAATTTTATTTGTTCTCTGCTGGTCTTCCACAAAGACACTGCAAAATACAGACACACTAACTTGCAGACCTACTAACTGAGATTCAGCAAGATGATTTTCTCCTTTCTGTGATAATTGTTTTGGGTATTGGACATGTAGAGTTAGATTCATATCGTGAAGAGGCATATATATGGGACATGTGTAAGAGTACTTATCATTCTTCATGCAGGATGAAAGGCTGTGTGGTGTTTATTTAGTAGAAAACTGGTTCCCTTTTGAGTCAATGTGACTGTTCCATTTGCTTGTACATTTTGTTTAGAACCAGCAGTTACAGAATCTGATTTTCAAAAGACTTTAGAGTTGCCTGATTTTATTGCTTAGTTTTGCCACTGAAATAGTGACAGAGTTTGGATAAATCAGGACTCTTTGGAAACAATCTTTTCTTGTGATTTTGTCATTTCTCTTTGTTATGATTTTGAAAAACAGAAAACTTTTTAGTCTTTCATTGCTGACTGTAAACTTAGATTTCTGTTCTTATCCTATAGATACTTTTTATCTGAATTATCCTGTCTGTGTTCTTACTTTCAGTCCAAACCAAATGTAACATGACCTAGTATAAACCTGACTTGCATAAGGAGATATAATCTAATATTTGCCTCCAGGTAAGATCAGGCACATGGACAGTTGATACAGCTCAAGTGACATGTGGTATCTTGTTAAATGATCATACTAATTTTTGTTCATGTTATGTGACAGCCAACAGAGTAATCTCCTTCCCTGCAATGATACAGCACCATGGGAAAGGTTTGGAATCAGGAAATACACTGCCTCTGCAAAGCACTGGTTTGCATGCTTGTTCAGGCCAACTTCCATCTCAACTCTTTTGGTCTGATTCTGTGTGTGGAGATTTGTCTGAGTTTTGGCATGCTGAACAAGATCAGCAGGGCAAAAACGTATCTGCTAACCATATAAAAGTAAAAAAAAAAAAAAAATCATAATAATAATCCTTTTGGAAATTGGAAGTACTCTTCCTGATGGAACAAAGCTGCTTTTCTCGCTTTGGTCTCATTCCACAGCCTGGAGTGCCCAACCATAAGAAAAGGGTATCTGCAGATTTCTTTATGGACTTTTCCAGGTTAAGAGGTATCAGAAGGAGACCTTTTCCCTCTAAAACGCTGAGGCCACACTGTGTTCCCTAGAGGTTCAGGTATCTGGATAAACCCACTCCACCAGGCGCTGTACAAGTCAAGCCTTCTTCATCTCCCTGTCAGCCAGCAGAGATTGCTGAAGGTGGCATTGTCATTTCATGTCCGTTCTAACTTGTAATTGCTGATGGTTATCAGTAAACAGCAGTGGTACACACTAAATACTCCAGGCTGACTTATTTTGTATCTGGAGTCCATTTTCCTGGTATATCCTTTGGAAGTTATCCTAAATGACTGGCTCCATGTGAAGAAAAAGTCATAAGCCCTAAACAGACACAGAAAGCCTTAATACTGTAGACCACATTCTTGATGCAGCTCTGGAGTTCAGTGCAAACTGTACAGGTAATAAAGCAGAGGTAGGATTTTGCAAGCAGGAAATATATATTTTTATGGCTAGTAGGGTTCAGCCTGATCATTGCTGGACTCCCCTCAGAGTTGAGAGAAAATATGGTTAAGAACTTCCCAAAAGCCTGAAGACGAAGCCTTTTTACCTGTAATTCTGGTATCTTAGATTGCTTAAGGCAATTCTATAAATAATGGTGGTTTTGCCTCATTTCTGATGGCTTTAAACTTTGGTACATTTAATAGCGGTGCTTTTTAAGAATAACGTGGCTGGGTGAGCCTAGAAAACAACTTTTGTGACTTGCCTACTATCTGTTGATTTTAGTTTTTCTCTAAAATTTTGAAGCATAACTCCAAACTTTCAGCCTCATATTCTAACATACAGAACACTATTAGAAGTTTCAAGTCAACATCCACACATAGTGTATATCAATATAGCTGCATTCTTTCCAGCAGGATGATACTGTTTGTTATCAGGCCAAAATGAGGTAGTTTTTTTCAGTTTGGGTCCCCAAATTTAAGCCTGCTCTATGCTTTGGAGGACCAGTGAGCTGAGTTTTAAGGCACTATATTCAGAGCACTGGTACTTGAAGCTGCTATGCTGATACTTGGAACACATTCCATGGCAATGGCAGCTGTAAACCACGTTGCCTCATGGCCAATTCATTCACCATGAGTCAAATACTGCTCAGAAAGACTGAGTTTCAAAGTGACATTCCTGGAATCAAGTACTGGCCAGGGTAATTCTGATTTACTGTTAACAAATCAGACTCTCCTCCTTTAGCTGTAAAAAGATTAAACGTCTATTTTATCTAAAAGTGTATATTGTATCTTTCTTATAAAATTCAAAATAAATAACTTTCCAAATTAATCTTTTTGGTACATAACACTTTTCAAATCTGTCTTTGGCAATAATTCCCCCTGGTTTAGTTTCCCTCGTATATACTGCTTATGGCTATGTTAGGCTTAGCAAAGCCTCAAATAGGCATAAGGCTCAAACTCTAAGCGTCTGTAATGTCTCTTAAGCACAGAAGTTAAACTCCTGACTGAAAAGATTTACAAGTTACTTTCGTAGAGTTATACCCCTAAATGTCAGTTAAACGGAATTATTGCTTGCAGAGTCCGCTGTGTGTGTTCCAGTGAGACTGGAGCCATTTCCAAGGGCTGTGGAGGGAATGCCTTCCCTGCCTGCCCGTACCCCTCTCCCTCCCTTACAGACACACAGAAAATTCTTTCCTAATACAGTCTAACTCAGCCTATCGAAAACTTTTGCTGTGTTTCTTTCCAGATCACACAGCTGTAGTAGATGACCAGCTGCAGCTTAAGAATTTCAAAAGAAGTTTTACAAACAGGACAGAGTAACTATGTAACCTATGAGAGAGCACAGAAACTGTTAAATTACAGGAAATGACTGGAAATAATTGCAACCAAACTTTCTCCTTACCTTCTTGAGCAAGTGCTACAAAAGGCACGCTCCCGAGGACGAAGATGAAGAATGGAACTTTAACAAACATCTTTGATCTGCTTGAAGAGTCACTTTCCAATCCTGAAACCAGATGGGTCCAAATTCAGATTAATTTTTTTAGAGGCAGTGGAGAATTGAGATGATAAAAAGGAATCACTGCAAAAAAATACTTTGGTATTCCAAATATTCCTTTATCTGCTCTGGTGTAAAGGGGAGAGGTTTTCTCAGATGATAGCTGAACAGTTAAAGAAAACTGAGTGGAGTCAGAATTATTTTCTTTAGCCAAGGGGTGGGAGCAGCCTAAGGTGGTCCTCAACGAGCAGCCAGGCCCGCCCTCCCCACGCTGTTTGGTCAGGACCAAAATTATGATCTCAGCTCAGGTTTAAAGTAACAGGAGCTGTTGTAGCTTTCAGAAGACTTTTATTTAGCAAAGGGGGAAAAGGAATCTAGGCAAAGCGAAGTGTTCCCTCCCTTCTGCAAACTGTCTTTAAAAAATCGTTAAGAAACAACACTGAGGACAGTTTTCTTGTTATTTCCAGCAGTGAACTAATGGTTTCTTCATTTCAAAGTGAGCCCCCATTTTTATCTAAGCAAGTATGGTACTGAATGTGCACTTAGGGATACTGAAATAGTTCTTAGGACAGGCTATTTAATTCTGCAGTAAATACTGTCTGAATTTTCCTGTGTGTCTGTGTTTCTCAGCTTGTGTCCTCAAGTGACATCTTGGCTGTGCTCAACCGCTTCTCTCTGCCCACAGGCTCACTGGCCTCGGGGAGCTGATACCACCCTTCAGAGACAGGATTTTTCCTTTTCATGTGCAATATTAGGAGTGCAGCCCCTACAACGTTCTGTGCAAGACTAGATACTTTTTCCTTGTCTGTGTTTCTGGGCACCAGCTTTGCAGGGCAGGAGTGTGAGATACCCCCACCATGTGTAAGAGACACCTCTGCTCACCGAGAATGGTTGCGAGACACAAACAGGGGCTGAGCAGGACTTGGGGAGCAATGACTTATATCAATCCTTTTCTGAATCTTGCTTCATCTTGGGCAAGTGATAATCTATTGATTTACATCTATTTAAGAGTGTAGTGAGTTTTAACCAGGGCTCATGTGTGAGCTAAGTGTCCCAGTGACAGAACTGAGTGAGGAAATGTGGAACCTTCTCCTTCAGCTTCTGCAGTGCCAGGACATCAGGCTCCAGCACAGCAGCAGCATAGATTTACTTCCTTTCTGCCCACAGTTGTAGAATAACCTCTGCCAGAGGAGTGGGGCAGACTTGTGGCAGAGATTTTGTCTTTTTCTAAATACACACACAAACAACCCCCCCCACAACCAAATGAAAAAAGAAACCCCTAAACCAGGGCTGGATTGTTTTGCTCAGGGAATGTGAATCAGAGGTGTCATTAAAGACCCCACAGCACTTGGTGGTATAAAGGCCCAAAGCAAGTCTAAACATGAGCAGTGGTGTAAAAAGGGCTGCAAATGAGGAATGCAACACCTTCCATAGGGATTTTCTTTCCTTCTGGAAGTGATAGGTGCCAAAGGAATTTGTTAGCTATCAATTCTGGCGCTACAATTGTGTTCTTTGTGATGAAAAGGAATGTAGGATGAGAAGAAGTTGCAAAGAAACAACAAGCAATATTGGCTGATTGTCTTCAGGGAAACAGCAAAATAAATATTGCCATGTACTAACTTTCAGCATCTTAAAATCTGGAATTAATTATTTCTTCATAACTCTACTTCAAATTTATTTTTAAAAAATGTTTTCTTATTGGAGCAATGTTCCTCATAGGAAACTGAACTTGCTAGGGGAATATGTCAGTTTTAATGAAACTTATTTGGAAAGATCGAAACAAATACTTTTTTACCTTATCAGAATGGAATGTTTGGAATTCTGTATCTTCAGAACAAAAAATTAATGCAGTACAGTATGAAAGACAAACTGGAACAAACAGTGACTTTTAAATGTTAACAAATTCTCAACAGGAGCAAAAAGAAGGGATTTTTAGAATTTCGTTCAATTTTCAAAAGTATTCAGAAGACCTTTTACTTTTATGATTATTCATATAAACAAATTTGTCTCATGTTTAGGAATAAGTCTTTCTAAAGGAGAAGCTTTTTGCTGAATTAAATTAATTCTCCCTCTAAAGTGTGCTGTATTCTGTGCAGAGAGTTGAGGCACTTGAGCTTTCAGGAACTGGAGATATCCAAGTTCCAGTGGATACTCCAACACTTTTTAATACTTTTATTAATCTTCCCAATAAGGAATAGTTCCTTCTATACCAGACTATTTCTCCTGCTCCAGCCTGTTCCTGAAAGGAAAACTCCTTAGATAAATTTATTGAACTATGAAGAATTTAATAAAATCAGCTTCTATCATGGTATCATAGTGCAACAAAGGGCAAGAAATGTGCCCACGGATGCAAAATAAGTTACAGCAAAAGCTAGAAATGTCTTAGCAATTGTCATCTTGGGATGGAATTGTTCCTGAAGGACAGCAGGGGCAGGAACTTGCCTTCATGGGGTCAGCATGTTGCTGTGTAAGGAGATTAAGGCTGGGAGATGCTGCTGAGCCCTCTGATTGAAAACACCAACAAAATTCTTTCAGAGGAGCCAATATACCCTTGGGAGAGGGGATGGATCCAGGGAGATGAGGGAGCAGGTTTCTCTGAATGGTACCAAATTAAGGGGGTTTAATGAAATGGTGGTTCACTGGTTTGTAATTCTGTTAAGCCAATAGGTTCTGTGACAACAAAGGAGTTATTCACAGGTTCTGATTTAACAATTCATCTGCATTTAAAGTGGCACTTAGTCCTGTGCCTGTGTCAGAACAGGAGTGAGCACATACCTGAGTGTGTGTCCATGCTGCCTGACAGTGGATCTGCACATGTGCTCAAATGCTGTCATGAAATGAGGGTTAGGTCTACGCAGGGATGTTGTAATTTGGTCTGAGTGTGTTATGACAATTCCCACAAATTGCCAGGATATGAGTGCATGGGTCACTCCTTTTTTTTTGCCAGGCAGGTCTGTGTTTTCAATCCCCATGGTTTAGGGGAGGAGGTGGAAAGGGTCTTGAGTACACACAGCACTTATGTTTTCATTTCATAATCCATTCTTTCCGTCTCATTGTATCAGTGGTTTGCAGAGTCTTGTGAGAGGCTTAGACTGTCTCTGGTTCAGTGAGAGCAAGGAATGAACCAGAGCTGGGGGAGTAGAGAAGTGGTGACTGTATCCTGCAACGCGTTCTGCCTCACGGGCAAAGCTATGTGGGAGGATGTTTTCCCCTGACTCAGTCAGTGTCGCTGTTTGAACCCAGGGGTTGAACTCAATCAGAGATTCCCCCCTTCACAAAAGGGCTTTGACTTCATGTAATTAACCCATAGGATGGGAACATGATCATCCACTCCCTGTTTAATGTCCACCATGTAGACCAAAGTTACACACAAGGATGAATTCTCTCTAAACACACACTAGGAAGAGCACACAAATGTCTCTCCACAGAGGAATATCCCAGTTACCCCTCCACAGTTCCGCAAAGTCTCACAAGTGGGCAGGAGTTGTAGCATGGGGACACATTTGAATGTCCTGGCTTCTGTCTGACTTATTACAGAATTTTTCATGAATGTGCAGCTCCATGTGCTGCTAAAATTTCTCTTTCCATGGAACCATATCATACATCAACACCAGACAAATGAAATCCTAGCTTACAACATCTCCAATCCATAGAAAGTAAACTCGTCTTTTCCCCTCCTACTCTTTCAGTAAAAACACTCGAGAAGTGTAAATTAAGCATTCCATTTGATGACATCCTTTACAAATGTGCTCTGTAACTCAAAAAAATACTGTCTCTTTCTGTTGCCAAGTTTCCTGTTTCTGTACCCTGGGGGCAGCTGTGGGGCCTGCCATACTAGGTCAGAAGCATAAAAGCTGTTTTCTGCAAGCTTTATTAATTTTCAAGCCATTTCCTGTTTTCCGTTTGCAGCCAAGCCCACCCCTTTTGGCAGGTACTGAAATACAGAAACACCCGAGTCAGTCTGAAGAAAAGCTCAATTACTTGAAAGAGGAGGAGCCCCCAGATGATAGCTCCAATTTTTGTTATCTGCTTTCCATTAGGCAACTTTGCTTTACTGTGAGGTGATCTTCCAGCAGATTGTGCTGTGTGGGATTGCAGATGGCTTTTGCAGAACTACAGATCCTTCCCTTCAGGAATAGATTTTACCTTCCCTATTCCCAGATTGTTAGAGGTCAAATCCTGTCACTGATTTGCGCAGTCCTTCAAGATGTGTCACTCGGTCGTAGCTTTTGGGTTTGAGTCACCGTGGGTTTAGTTTCTGATTTCTGGAATGCAAGAGATGAGAACACCTAATAGCCTCTAGCTGCTAAGATGGCAGTCCTGAAGTTTTTCATTGGGCAGGTGTCAGGGAATGGGAGAACTGGAAGGTGCTGCTTTCACCCTGTCTGTGTTTCAGGCAGCCTTTCCTGACTGACACTTGTGATGTGAAGTCAGACTTGCTAATAAAAGAATGAAAAGTAAAATGTGTCCCATAGGAAGGGATTGGTCTCAGTATTGACAAACTCAAATATGCATATTGTGCAGCTTTTTTAAGATAAGCAGCTATAAATCAAACCCTGTTCCTTGACCATCTGTGCTCCTGACACTGTAATAAATGCACAGAGTTGTGAGCAGCCCAAGCTGTCAGATGTGGAGAAGAGAGACTGTGAACGAGAAAATTGCAACAATGCTTGAGGTTGGAGTCCTTAAGCTACAACAGTAATGATATTTGTCAGTCAGTTTTAGAGATGAGGCTGCATTTCCACCAAATCAGTTTCACCAAAATCAATATATACCAGTGTTCACAAAGCAGCCCTCCAATCTATGGGGCATAGAGGCAACGAAAAATATTTTAGGATCTGAAAAATGGGCATGCACTGAGTCAGTGCCTCCAGGCTGTACAGGAGGCTGATGGAGAGAGAGAAATTCTGAGGCAGCCAGGTGCCATCCTAGCCAGGAACTCTAGATATATTGAATTGACTCTCAAAATAAATGCATTTAAAGAGAAAGAAGCAAATCTCTACACTTCAAACAGTTTCATTTGAGATTTATGGGCAGATGTTCTTTGAGCAAGTTGCTGTTCTCCATGATGGCATTTTAGTCAGTCCTGAAAAAAAATGGTTAAGGTGTGCTGGGAGAGGGAAAGGGCACAGAGGGCTGGCTGCACACTAGTTTTATGCAGAGTAAGTCGGTCTATGTAAAATGTCAACATTTCTCTATGATATTTCAAAGCCTGTCATCTGATGTTGAAGTATCAAAGTTGAAACTGGATTTTGTTTGTATTTTAAGGTTTTTCATTAGAAGAAGATGAATTCGGGCTGTTTAACGCAAAAACCTGAATTATATTTTTTATTTAAGGTAACACCATTGCCCACCTGAAGCAAAACACAGGTGTGAAGGGAGTAGGAGACATTTGGTAGATGTCTGCAGTGCCTTTCTTGAGAGGATATGAGTGCTGGTTGTTTATAAGGACCGTGGAGCTGAGCTTTCAGCTGCTTCCTCAATGAGGCTTTCTCCAGATACAAAGAAATTCTCAGGGGACACAGTCCTGGAAACATAAGTTTCATGGAGTTCAACAAGTTAAGAGCTCATTGTAGGGACTGGACATGCTCCTCAGGACACCCTGGAGCTGGGATGTCTGTCAGTGAGTACTTCATCCGGAAAAAGTCTTCTCAAAGTCTGCCAGCAGCTGTCTCTACGTGACATACAATGGAGTGACTCAGAGTTAAATATGGAATGCCCACTCTTTACTACTTTTAAACCTGTCACTGACCACCATGTATTTAACAAAAAATTATAAGGTTGACGTAGGTTTTCTTAGGTCAGGAGTGTTTTTTAACTGGAACAGTTATATAAGGAAAGCAACACAGCAACAGAGCCAGAGGGGGGGAAAACACAGAGACTGTGTACTCAGTCTCATTTATTGCAGAATAGTCCTATGAGTTTGTTAATACTTTCAGAGGCTTTCACTGCTTTGAGAGTGAGCTTATACAGATAAAGCAAATGCCTGTCAGTAGGAATTTACATGCCCTAATTTTTTTAAATACACATAGTCATAGTGTGCTGGAAATTCAGCAAGACATGTTGAAATCCTGACAAGGGGACTGAGATCACACCTGCTGGGAATTTCAGCAGAACCTGAGACAGTCCCTGGACTATTTGAAGCCATGCTGTGTCCTAACAGCCAGCCAGGAGCTGTCTGGGCACCTGGGCACCACACCAAGGTGTGGCAGGACTTGCCTGGGTTGGCAGGGAGAGGGACCAAGGCACACACTGCGTAAGGGCACAGCCCGTTCTTCATTAAATGACTAATTGTCTCTTTGAATGAACTCGAGAGTCTTTGAGAAGAAATGAAATGCACATGGATGAATAAATGACAAATACTACCCCCATGAAGTTCCATGAAAAACTCCCATTTCAACTCTGATTTTAGGGAGGAATCTCATATAAAAAAAAAGTGGTTTCTTTCCCTTTCTGCGTACAAGAACGTTCCCAAGAATAAGCAGCTTCGTGGAGGAAGTGCACAAATGAACAAAGGCTGGTGGAAAGAATAGTTGTGTTTCTATGGGGAAGGGAAGGGAAGGGAGGGACAGAAAAGCAGGTCCGTGTGGGGATGGAGACGCGGGAATGTGGGGAAGGAGTGAGTGCAGAGTGGTGTTTTCCAGTGGCCCTTGCTGACTGTAACTGGGATTTATCTGCAAACAATGTAAGTGAATAAACAAAAAGAGCCCATTTCCACGGTACCTGCGGCCACGAGAGGGAGTAAGATGTTCACAGGTCCTGGCTGGGATGAAATTCCTTCAGTGCAGGGCTGGATTCCACTGCTTCCCTAATCCCAGTGAGGAATTTGAGCCGAGAAATATGCTCCAGACAAGTAAGGTTTGAGCTGCAGTTTTTTTGCCACATCTTCAAGCAGCAGCATTGTTTTCCACCCCTAGCTACGTGTCCAGATGGGGATGGAAATGTGTGATTTGGTGAGAGAAACAAGGCAGAGTGATCTCAGCAGAGAAACCAGGAGCTGTCTCAAGTCATGGTGACCCCAACTCACCTTCTGACTAGCAACCACATCAACAGGGAGCAGCAATCCGGAGAATTTTATTAAGGAGCAAAACACACCTCAAGTAAAAATGAATCCAAGCACTGAAATCAGGGCAGAGATCATGGATGTTTCAGCTATTTTGCAAAGTCTGGATTCATTCACATATTATTGCACTGACGTGTCGCTGAATCATGTACTGCAATCTCTTAAAATGAAATTCTATACCAATGAGTTTAACAAAGGGTCTCAGCTGCCACTGCAAATGCTTTGTCTAGGAGAAATACTAAGAGCATGGCTTTACCAACATTTCTGCCAAATGTTTATAATATTGCACTGTTTTCCTGAAAAATAAAGTGAATAAGTGTCATAGCAAGGGGAACGAGAGCAACAGGGGACACCGAAAAATTTAATGAATCTTCATCATAGTTAAAACCAGATTGTTAAAAATGACCAGATTCAGAGTTTGCTTTTTCTGTGGACTACCGTATAAATCATTTATGTCTGGATGAAATGAAATGATGACTTGAGAATGGGTAGTGCCAGTCTGTGAGGAGAAGGAATATGATTAAAAGGAGTTCACAAAGATAGACTTTATCTTTGCATTACTCAAACCACTGCCTGGAATCACTTTGTGTGACAGCAGCTTGTCAGTCCAGGGAGACAAGGGAAGGCAGTTCAAATGCAGGATTTTCCTATCTAAGGGGTAAGTTTATTCATGCTTTAAATTAGGGAATGAATGTTTTATGCTTTGCTCTGTATTTGCAAGACCTGTCTTGCATAAACTAATCCTGGTTCACAAAGGAGAAGGGGATAGCTTCACTCTTGGAGGCCTGCTCAGCCCTTTAATAGCCCCAAGCCATCTACACGTCTTCAGATCAAGGCACTATTGTGTTGTTAAAAAATAAATATTTAAAAGCCAGGGCCTTTTAACATGGAAATGCTGAAAGCTTTTGCAGTGAATATCATTTAACTTTAAAGCTCCATCCTGTTGCTGCTTCGAGTTATTTCCATATGAAATGGTGGGGAAACGGAGGTGCTGAGCACTCTGGTGACTTTCGCAAGGTTATACAGTGGATAGGAGTGGAGGTAAGTATTGCAGATTCTCTCTCTGGTGCCAACACTGTCTCTATTCTATAAATCAATTCATTAAACATAAGCAGTGAATTAAGAGGGTTTTTCTTTATTGGAACGTTAATAATATCTTGCTTTCACTGCAGGAAACTGAATTAGAGGACCATGATTCATGGATTTGTAGGCGTAGGCAGATGTACACCAAGTACAAAGAATATTAACAATTTTAATCGCCTGCAAGCACTACAGATAATTCAGTATCTTCCATGGCAAACAAGATTACTCCTAAAATGAGTGACTTAGATCTAAACATCTTGTATTATGGCCCATAAGTCTGAGAGCAGTTTTACCCCTTCCCCTGTAAAAAAAAAGGGGAAACTGAGGCCCCGAGGTATTACACTCTAAGCGTAAGTTAAAGTAAAGCTCTGGCTTTGAGATGGATTTTTTTACCTCAGAATGTGTGTCCATGGAGTTTGACTTGTACTTCATTAATGTATAGAACATTTATGCTACATAAAGCTGTGTGCACATAAATCTTCCCAAGAGCTCAGCAGGAATTCTTGGCTCTCTGGTGCCCTGATGTGCCACAGGACTGCAGATGGCTTTGAAAAGGAACAATAAGGTGTCTGGTCTGAGTGATACCCGGTGCCACCTTACAGGTGACAATATTGCAGTAAACTGGGTTTTCTGAAGAGTGGCAAGTCTAAAAACAAACTAAAAATCATTAGGGATTTCTTGAATATTTACATTAACTAATCTTTAATGGATGAAATTTTTTTAGCATCACGAATTACTGATTCATCTTACTCAAAAAGTGGACATTAAACACTTCTTTTTGGTACAATTTTTAACTCTGTTCCTCTGACCACCCCATGGAATAGCATGTAATACCTGACAGGGATAGTAGCCAGAGGAAAGTTGCTCTTCTGGATAATATGTGACTTCTTATGTCATTTTGGTGAAAGGAAAGGTCCTACCTTTAGGGACCCAAGAATAACAATACAACTAAAAGTAATTTTCAATTTTATTTTTTTATTAAATGTGTTTTGTTAGACATTTTTGGTTTTTCTATTTTTAGTCTGCAGCCATTCCACAATCCCTAAAAATGTCTTTTTGCTTGTAGCACTGCCTGAGAAAATGGAGAGTGCATTCCACATGTTACCACGTGGACAGTATTTTTACCATATTCTTTTTTGTGCCATTAACTTCCTGAAAAATTTACAAGAGCCTGAAGCAAACTTACTTTTTCTTCAAGATTTAAGAGACTTCACTTATTCCTTTCTTGTGAGATGGATTTATTTTTGATGCTACTAAAGAAAAAAAGAAAAAGATGTAGAACCATCTCAAGTTGTGATGCCTGAGAATGGCACTGCACAGTGCCCATTAACTTCACTAACATTCCCCAGGGAGGAAATTCTGTGTTTTGCCTTCTTTGGGTGATGTTACTCAGCTTTAGTACCTTTGAGATGAGGCAGACCCCAGATTTGTAGGAGACAGTATAAGCAGATGTGTGAAGGAGTTTATCCAGACATTAATTCCAGCCATAAAACAGGCACAAGGCACTGTGGAACAACTCCTGAGCACTAAGGCACCTCCACCTCCCCATAAAAAGGGTCCTACTGCAGTTCCAGTATTTCAATTACTACGTGCCCCTGTAGTACCAGCAGACAGGCTGCAAAACCCTGTGTTAGAGCAGCTTGCACCGCTCCAAGTGGGACCACAATAAAATTCGGGAGGTTATTTTTATATCACCAAGTACCAGAGAAGTCCCCCCATTCTGTTGCCAGTGAGGTGAGTGGTTTCTGAGGCAATTATGAAAGCTACTCATTGTAATAATTAGCGTTAGTTATCAACATGTTTGTGAAAAGCAGCTCCAGAGGCAGCTCCGCACGGCTCCTTCGGGCACTGCTGCTCTCGCTGATGAGATTCCACCTGACATCTCACCCAGCTTATTAACAGGGCGAGTGAGATGTCACAAGGCATCAAGTCAAAGTCTGCTGCATTCCCTGAGGGACACTCGACTTCTGCACAGCCAGAGAAACTTTTAAGAGGATAGAAAGATCCCTTTAGAGAGAAGATAAGTGAACAACTGGGATCATCTGCCGTGAACAGGACTGTGGATGCCTCAGTTATATATATGGTAACTATAACGAGTTTTTGTCATCTTGAAGACCTTTTTTTTGCATACAGCGAAGCGCAGGGGGTGTCTTCAACATTTACTTTATCCTTCAAAGGTAGAAACAAGTCCTTTGCACCAGGGGATTTAATCTCATTGGTTCAAGGATCTCTGTCACTGTTTTGTTTAGGTTTGCTCTTCGTGTATAAAAGAACCTGGGAATTCTTGACTTTAGAGTGGGAATTTGATTTATTTAATATAGGATTAAAAAGGATGACAGATCTGTCCACAGAAAGAGCTCTGAAGTTCAAGTGTAAGGGCCCATGGCCACATACACACAAACACACATTTGCACACTCTCATCCTGTCACTTTACTTCCGTTTGAACAGGGTGCCAAATCTCACGTTCCTCATCTTGCCTCAAGTCCTAATCTACTGTTGGTTGTCCTTTTGTATTCCTGAGTGATCTATGGTTCCAGTGCAGAGATGGATGCATTTTTGTGCAGTTATTATTTTGCAGAAATCCAGTTGTCCAGCATTAACCTGTAAAATATGGAACTGTGCACTTCTGGGAATTGTGCACATAATTTAATGAGTGTGAGATGCACTTTAAAAGGCAGTTTTCAAGTCGTATTTTGAAAGTAGTCTGATCTTTTGAGAACTTAATTATATTTTTCATGAAGTATTTTTATGGTAAAGGGCAACAGAGAAGGGTGTAATAATTATTTCCATTATTTCTGCCTCTCAGCTGATGCTTGGAATTCCCACTGACACAAACATGCTTTCTGCATATTTAAATCCATGGAGTGTAGGCAGCAACCATCAATAAGGGAGAAGGGAAGGAAGTACTAATGACTGTCTTGGGGTTGCTTTCTCTGCATTGCACAAAAGATTTAGAAGATCCAGCCTGTTTTTTAACTCCTGTTGTGAATGGCTTCTACCACATATAAGTTAAATAAGTACAGCCATAGCAGACATTTCACAGAACGTCTTTGTGAAATTCCCTTGCCAAAGCAGACTGAGGAGTCACTAAAAGACCTTGACCTCCAATTAAATCAGTGCCTTTGTAAATGGAACTTTTCTTGCTGGGTGTATGTTCAGTGTTAATTTGCATAAAATCCTCTCAAGTGCACCATCCTCTTTGGTCTAAAATTTAGTGCATCAATGTTACAGTGTTAATCAAAAAATTAATTCGAGTTCTTTTCTGGTTTGTTTTGGGGCTCTTTTAGTTGTTGAGGGGTTTGTTAGGGGTTTTTTTTGGGTTTTGTGGTTTTTTACAGTCTCTGGTGTATCATGCAGACCTCATGATCTGGAGGGGCTTTGTACTCAGACAATGTTCATGTGGCATCTTCATAAACATTACTAGACAACTGCTTTCATCGCTGTAAATCCATTTACTGTTCCTTAGAACAGAGCAAACTTCCCAAAAGGTTTTTTGGGTGGCACAGAGGACATTAAAGCTATACACTTCCTCCTGAAAGAATACAAACTTTGTTTGCAGATATTTCAAAATAATTTCTGTTTTTCCTTCCTTACAGCAAAGAAGAACTTGTGACCTTCTCCTTTGTGCTGCTCTGCACATTGGAGAACATTCTCCTTCGTGCTGCTCTGCCCTTTGCTCAGCCCCCGAGTGCTCTGGTGGGTGTTCAGCAGTTGTTCCCTCCAGAAGGGCTGGAGAGAAGGATCAGGAGGAAGGCAATTCCCAAGAGTTATTAGTTTCCTGTCTTTTGAAGCAAATAGACCATGTTTATCATGGCAATCATGGGTTAAAAAATCCAGTCTATTAAACTTTGCATCAGAGCTGGATTAAGTTTTGTGGTGTCTTGAGGTGTTGAGAATTTGCTCAAACTTCCTTCTCTCTTCAGCTTCACTGCTTGAAAAAGGTGCAGGTGGAAACAAGTTTCAGATATGAACATTGTGTTCATCTCCAGCTGCTGCTTTAAAGCCGCTGACTTTCATAAATTTTCCTCAACAAATCCTGTGTTGGATTTCTTATGTGATTTTTATTATAGAAATTCTTGAGCTTTTAGAAAATCTTGGATCTCTGATGTCCATGAGGTTTTTCAGATCTCGACAGACCCACTGGTAAATCTGACCAAATAAATATGACCTCAGAGGTCTTTTCCAACCGAGATGATTCTGTGATTCTGTGATTTGAGAGGAATCCTGATGCCACCTTTCGTTTCATTACATACATCAGTAGCAGTGGATAAATGTGAGCATATCTCTGTCAGCATCTTAGGAGGACTTTTAGTTGCCTTTAATTTGCTTAAAGCTCTGGTAATGCTGGACCAGTGCATAAACTATACAGAGGGCAAGCAGACTACACTGCAGCAGCTGGATACAAACTCATTCCTGAGGGAAAAAGGAAATATAATTCACACTCTTCCATCTCTCCTGACTGCATTTAGTGACTGTGAATGCTTTGAAATAAGGGAGTGACCACATCTGTGTCAGCCACGCTGTCTGAGGCAGATGATGGAAGTCTTTTGATGGGTTTAGGCTGGTCTCGTTTGGCTGCTGAACTGCAGTGTCTGAAGTTTTCAGATTCAATCATTGCTGCTGCCACGTTGATTAATTTTGATGCTATTTCCCTCCCAGTGGCACAGCAGCAGCAGCAGCAGAGAAGGACTGGGCAGGTGTAACACAAAGCTTCAGCTCACAGTTTCTATCATCTCATAAATTCTAAGACTTTTGCTTTTTGAGTTCTTTTTAGATGTAAGATCAGAGGGAACACTGCCCAGAGGTACCCCTTGGCTGCATTCATAAAACTGCCCAAGCAGAGCAGGGGAAAAATTTTCTCAAAAAAAACCCCAAAAAAACCCCAAAAAAACCAAAACCAAAACAAAACAAAAACCCAAACAAACAAACAAAACAACCAACCAACACTAAAGCCAAAATGGTAAAGACCTGAATAAAAATGTGATTTCTGTTCAGAGATGCTGCTTAGCACTTGGTTTCAGTGCCTGCTGAATTGATTAACATACTGTTGGTCACTCAGGCTCAAGCAGTGGTGCCCAGGACACCTTGTGATGTCTGATAATGAGGAGGAAAACCCTTTGCCATCATTCTGTGCACCTGGTACTGCAGCCTGGCCATGACATGTGCCTTAACTCAATGAAGCATAAGCCTGGAATAACTTCCTTCATGGAAAAATATGCTCAATTAGCTGCTCAAAAATGTGCATGAGGATGGACAGTTTTCAGCCCGAGTCTCTTGTAAAGCAGGATTTACAGGCTGAGAGCCGAATCCTTCATATGTGTCTGCACGGTGATTGCTCTTTCTTTTTAACTCCTTTATTCAAATTACTTGGGGAAGTTTTGAGCACTTTGAAGGGGCGTTCTGGAAGTTTCCAAGGGAAAGATGAGAAGTCTGTCAGAAGCAAATATTTTTCTTCTTAGTTTCTTGCTGTTTGACGTGATACAGTACTGAGAGCACGCTAAGGATCCAGGACCGGTGTGGCTTGTCACTGCCTTTTATTTCAAGGTTTCTCCTGGTAGTATTCTGAATAAAAAATTAAAGAATGGAAATCCTTATAATAGTATTTAGTCCAAATCCTGCCTACTGTTGTGCTTATCCAACTCCTGCTACTGGGAGGTGTGGAGAGAAATTGGTTTTCCTTCTTTGATTTGAAACAAAATCCTCTACTGTTAGAACTGGGACTGGAATTGTTCCCCTGATTTACAAGCATGCTTTTCAAACCCATCCTGTCCTGTTAGGGGAACCTGGAATGCAGAATCACAGATAAATCAGCTGACAGTCAAAATTCAATCAATGTGGGGTCCCACCCGTGTAGAAGAAGAATATTTGGGCTTTTTATTGGGCATCAATTTCTAATTGGGAAGTTTGTGCTTTTTCAAACCTGTATGAACTAAAATTTAGTACTGGAAGTATGAAAAAAGGTGGAAAAGCTGTGGGCCTTTTCTTGGGAGCACTGAAGAAGCACAGATTATAAAACCCCTTTATTTCTGAGACTACTCACTGGAACAATTCTGTGTTTTGCCACAGTGTCAGTTGAAACACATAAGAACACCACCTGATTTGTGTCTTTTATGTTCTTATACAGACTGGTTGGGGTTTCTTAAATTGGAAGAGGAAGAAGGGAACCTGAGAAGGAAACTGTAGAAATACGGTAAAACTTGCTAACAGTTCACCAGAAGGGAGCAGAGCAGTTGTGGCTGCCCAGTGTCCGAGGGCACAAGAGGGTGCTGTGCACTCAGCACATCACAGCCAAACCCCCAGGTTACTGTCACTGATGCAAAGACGTGATTTTAAAAAGTAAAGCTTTAATATTTTTTAGATAGAAAGCTTTGCCTTCTTCCTGCTAGTCGAAACTGCACAAAATGTTTGGCAAGTGAATGAAGCTTCAAAAAGATTCAAGAGAATTTCTGTGCTGTGAGGGAAGCAGCTGAGAAACAGAAATAAGCAGAAGCTAAAAAAGACAAAATTAAACAGGAAATGTTACACAGAGAAAGATGGGTCAGGAAGAAAGTCTCTGCAGTCAAAGTCAGCATAGAAAGGCATCAGCCCACAGCAGGCACTGCAGCTGGGCTTGTGCAGCAGAAGATCAGAGCTGTCACACATTGGCAGAGAAACTCTGTTTCCCTGGGTGCTGTGGGAGCAGGGGTGATGCTTCACAAACCTATGGGATACCTATCCCAAAATATCCAGAGTCTGATAGTAATCCCTCATCTCCTGCCAACCCCTTCACAAAGATCTCAGCCAGGAGAGCTCCACATTCTCTGTGCAGATATTGCCGGCTGCAAACGAGCGAGCAGAAAACGCGGTGAGGGTGGGGCTGGGTACAGGGCTAACAGGTAAGGGATGCAGGTGAGCAGCTGAGCAAAAGGAAGGTCTGTTCTGCACAGAAAGGAGTGGTAGTTTTAACAAAGGCTGGCGGAATTCTTAGGGAAGCTGCGTCCTCTTCCTACTCCTGCCACTAACATGTTCTTGGAACTTTCACAAATTATGCTTTATTGTCTGTAGTCTCCCATCTGTGAAGGCTGAGGCATCTTGGAAATGAAAATGTCACATCCTGATTCTGTGCACTTGATAGAAAAAGGGGGGTCTGCAGAGGAGGAGCCACAGAGACCCTTAAATCCTGTGAATAAATACCTTCTCTTAATAGAAAGCTGAATCTCTCCACGTAAAATTACACTGCTAAAGATATCAAATCAGTTCTGTTTTCCTGTGTCAGAAATATCTTTATCTCTGACCGAAAGCCTTAGTTAAATTAGGGACAGAAAACCAGTAGATTGCAGCAGGAGCAATTGTTTGCAAGATACAGCCCTAAGAGTTTAAAAAAGCATCAGTTCTGCATGAGAAATACCGGTTGCAGTTACTTGTTGATGCCAGTTCAATGAATCCTGACCACAAGAGTGATTTTGCATGTTTGGGTTTTTCTAATTGGAGGCAGCCTGTCAAACTGCTACTTCCTCTGTAATTTAAAGGTAAATATTTAAAATAATCACCTCAGGAATTTATTTGGGCTTTGCTCTGGTGATTTATAGAGGCAGCTCTGCCCATTTCTTTCTGGGTGGTGTTTTCAATATAATTTAAGACATGAAAGGCACCTGGAGCAGGATGTGTCTTTATGGGAGAGATCCAGAGGCTGTCTCAAGGTGGTTTAGCTAAAACACCTATGAATTAGAAACAAGGTGTGCTGCAAAATATGAGAGAGGTGCTCAAATGTATAAACCTTGGCATGTTCATTTCCCAAGAGCAGTGCAGAGAAATGCTGAGGTTGGAAGGGACCTCTGGAAATCAGCTTGTCCAGTCCCCTGCTCAAGCAGAGTCAGAGCAAGTTTGCCCAGTGCTGTTCCCACTTGGGTTTTGTGGTGATATTCAATCTTTCTGGGAAGCCTGGCCACCCTCACAGTAAGAGAAGTGTTTCCTTGTGTTCAGATGGTTTTCAGTCTGTGCCCATCTCATCTTTTTCTGTCAGTGGTGCTATTGAGAACAGTGTGGCTCCCTCGTTGTTCCCTCCCAGCAGTTCAGTGTTTCTAGGTATGTACTGAAGGAGAGGTGAGTGACACTGCTTTCATTGTTCGAGTTCAGGCACAGCTATCTTGGAGGAAAGCCTGTCTTAGAAGGAAATTTTTGTCCCCTGTTCTGGGTGAAAGATACTCTGAGTTCAGTTATGAAATATGACTTCAAATTGAAATTTCTGGCCTCTCTTTGACCTAAGAATGAGCTTGCCAAAGGTGTTTGACTGCGTGCTCTTCTCATCAGGATACATGCACCCAAATACCATCTGTCTCTAGAAAAATCTTCCATCACAGCCCATTGGTGTGACCCCACATCTCCAGTCCCATTGTCTACATACACACCCTGCATAAAGAGGGAGGGATAGAGTTAAAAGTTAAGTGTGTAGCTGGCTGAGGACTTGCCGTTGTGGGTGTGGGTTTGAGGATGCCAGGAAAACACAGATGCCTTGTTGCAGAATCATTTCTGCTGTCCCATAGGAGACAGGCAGATTGACTGTCAAATATTTCAACCCCCTTAAATTGAAGAACACCAGTTCAGTTTTAGCCAGCGAAAGATTTGATCCATATTTTGCACTTTTATGTGGCCCAACAGACATTACTGGTGCTGTAGTAGAAAGTAGCTTTTTGAGTCACTAAAACAGGAAGGAAAAGCCCCCCATTTTGGAGACCATATTCCTTGTTGCTGCTGTAGATTATTCTTCTTGGTTAAAAGATACTGAGTCATATTTAGATAATGTGAACAGGCTTGCTCTAACAGCTGAGGAATCCAGAAACAGCACAAAGCAACGTTCCTTGTCTTTGGGCTCCCCCCTTTTTGGGCTCCCCCCTTCTGCTCCCTGTCTTACAAATAAAAGGGAAAACTGTCCTTAGCAGGCATCCAGGACACTGCCTGACCCTCGCCTGCATTTCCATAGCTGTTGGTCACCTTGACGGAGGCTCCTGCTAAAAAACACAGTAAATGATCTCATCAGGATTTTTACCTGAAAGGCTTTTTCAGCAGAAGCTGTTGCTGTCAGAGTCACAGGATCAGGTGTGATTTCCCGTTTGCTGGAATGTACAGCAAATATTCAAACAGGCTCTGGGCTTTTTTTAGCTCACAAAAGCAAGGGAGTCCTTTGAAAGATCCTCCGTGTACCCAATCATCGCTTTCCTCACCCTGTACAGCATCATAATATTCTGACCGTGTAAATCCTCACATTTGCCTCCCTCCCTCTCTCCTCCCTCCCCCTCCAGACTGCTGCTATCGGATCTGTGATGATATGTGATCTCCTGGATACAATCACACACACACACAAGTACCAGGCACTCCTGCTCAGCTGAGCAAAATGTCTTTCTCCTAGAAGTGGTGTTCATCACAGCCTTCAGATCCTTGACGATGTTGCCATGCTTTCCTTCCTGCCTCCTGCCTTTTGCTGGCTTTGCCTGCCTGCTTTTCCTGCCCGGGGGTCATCTTTGCCCTGCTGTCTGTAGCTGTATGGACTACCACACCATAGACTGCCGGGATCAAGGACTCCCAAGTGTTCCTAATCCCTTTCCATTGGATGTACGGAAACTTCTTATAGCTGATAACAACATTCAGGCGATACCTGCTGACTTCTTTATATTTTATGGAGATCTAGTCTATTTGGACTTCAGGAATAACTCCCTCACCTCTTTAGAAGAGGGCACTTTTAGCAGTTCTACCAAACTGGTGTATTTAGACTTAAGCTACAATAATTTAACACAGCTCGATGCTGGGATATTCAAATCAGCAGAGAAACTGATAAAATTGAGCCTTGGAAACAATAACCTGGTGGATGTGGATGAGGCTGCTTTTGAGAACCTGGACCAGCTCCAAGTGTTAGAATTGAATGACAATAACTTACAGAGCCTAAACGTGGCAGCCCTGGAAGCGCTGCCCTCCCTGCGGACCATCCGCTTGGAGGGCAACCCTTGGGTCTGTGACTGTGACTTTGCCAATCTTTTCAGCTGGATACAGGACAATGCATCCAAGCTCCAGAAAGGTAAAGCTCTGTGGCTCTCAGTGCAGTCTGTGTGTCTGTGTGTGGCTGGGAGGGCAGGAGGGTTCCTGCTCCCATTGTCTTTGTGCTGCCTGCAGTTTGCTCAGGCTGTAATTGCATGCTTTCAACAAACGAGCCCATTAAATCCATGTTGGCTTCTTTTAGCAGGAGGTCCTCCTCCCAGTTAAGAAATAAAATCTAAAAATTAAGCCCTAATAATTTTGATTTACAGACTAAACTTACATAGGCAATGAAAGAGCCTTTTCAAATTCATTCAGCCCAGAGCTGGTTCTCTTCCAGACTTCATTTTCTCTCTGGTAAATATATTTTCTACAATAAGCCCTTTGAGCAGCTAAGTAGTCTGTGCCAGCTCCTTAGGAAAACTGATTTTCCTCTCATTTTACTGCTCAGTTATAAAGCTGCTACAAAAGAGTTAAATCCCCATTTTGTGCAACTGTGATTGTCAGCCCTTTCCTGGAAGTATTTTGTTGTGATGCTCTGTGTTTCAAACACTTCAGTATCTCGATTTTGGCTCTTTTCATTAAAATAGTACTGCTTCCAATATGAGAAATAAATTGAAGTGGCTTTGGAACCCCCCAAAATGCAAGATATATAATCCTGGTATTTGAGCCAGTAATTTTCGGAAAAGCACAGGGGGGAAAAATAAAAGTGTTAAGACTGCCATATCTAGGGAATCCAGAATCTTGCTCCACGTGCCCCACCAGACCCCAAAGCCTCTCTTAATCCAGCTTTAGCAGGAGATCATCTCACAGTTCATGTCTCCCAACAAGCACCAGGGCATAAACTCCTGCCACTGAGCAGCACCAGCTGCTCCCAAAGGAAGATTGCTGGGAGCAGGGAAACTTTGGGAGGGCCCTAGAGGGGACACCTTCCACTATCCCAGGGTGCTCCAAGTCCTGTCCAACCTGGCCTTGGACACTTCCAGGGATGGGGCAGCCACAGCTTCTCTGGGCACCCTGTGCCAGGGCCTCACTGCCCGCACAGGGAAGGATTTTTTCCTCATATCCCATCTAAACCTACTCCCTGTCAGTTTGAAGCTGTTCTCCTGTGTCCTGTCACTCAAGGCTCAGACTCTGGAGTCAGTTGTTCAGGTTCTTCCCATGCTTGTGACCTTGGGTAGCATCTTTCTAATACACTCATCTACGTTGCCCTGAATATTCTTCGCTGTAGGTGAGCTGTTTTAAGGAAGAAGTTATTTGAGGAAAAAGTGTTGGGTTTTTTCCTCTCTGTCTCAGTGAAACTTTGATCTTGATTCTTTATAAACCAAACTATCCTACCTTTCCTGATGCTTTAGCTAAAGTTTGCTCAGTTTGAATCAAGTATTTGCCAGTCTCTAATGCTGAACATCAGTTCACACAGCAATTCACTTTCCCCAGGCTTTTACTGAACTTCCAGGTTGTTCCCCTTGATCCTGACTGAGTCTGTTCAGTTTGAGTCTGTCCTCCCTCTTTCTCTGGTGCATTCTCAGTGTTTTAAAGTGTATCTAAACTTCTCCCTGGAGATCTCAAGTGACTGAGCTTTCCCATAGCACTGCCAGGGTTTCCCAGTGTCTTCCAAGCTCAGAGGTGCTTTCCCACAGCGTTTTCTCTCATCCATAGCTGAGTTTTGGCCAACTAGCTGAAAAATGACTAGCTTATCCAGATCTTCCAAACTTTAACTAAGACTTGATTTGGGAAGACAAAGAGGGAAGGGGCAAATATTCAAGTGGTTGATTTGATCAGAGCTGTCCTGCAAGGATTTGGATTTGTTCCCTGGAGTGAATCCCCTGCTCTCTTTGCACCCAGCCATGCCGGTGAGAGATGTGCACGGATGCAGAAAAGCATCAGGGTTTCTTGTGAGCTGCTGCCACAAAAACAGTCACTGTCTCCTTTAATAAAGCACCAAAACATTCTTCACGAAGGTGAGTGCAAAACTAACCCCAAAAAGGACAGACTGTCTCAACAACTTTTTGAAATACATGGCCACAGTTGCATACCTTGCAAAACAACTTTTGGAAAGTCAGAGTTAAATTATTGGAATTATGATTTGATCCCATTTTACACGCAGTTTCCAGTTTTTAATGAAATCACAACATGATACCCATTAGGAAAATTGTCTGGTTATACTTATTGAAGGCCACGCTTGCCTGGCCTTTCCTGGGAACAGTGGGAAGGGCAACTCACTAAACACTGAGCATTCAGACTCCCTGGCTCCTCCTGATAGTGCTGTAAGGCTGGAGATGAAGGATTCTTGCAGCAAACCCACCAGGATAAGTAGGGCAGCAGGCTTTCTGTCTGGAAATACAGGAGGAAAGATAGGGATGCATTTCCAGGGCCCAAGAAAAGATCTTGGCTGCTTCTGCTTTGGAATTCTCCAGCAGCTGAAGGGTTTGTGTTGCATGGCCTGTACACACGGCTGGAAGAAGGACATTTGCAGACAGATTTAGGGTCTGGGCATTCATTTAGGTTCCTCCCTTTGAATGACACTTAAAGTAGTTGAATGTGCCTGTCTGAGGGAAGTCCCTCAGTAACTGAACTGTTCACTGAGCTCAGCCACTGCTCCACCTCTCGCTGCAGCACTGCAGGGAACTCACCAGCCCAAGCTGCCCTAGGCTTTTGCAAAAGAAATACCAAGTTGATTTAAAAAGGGAAATTTTGTCACTGTGAACTGAAATCTCGATAATTGATCCTGAAGTTCTGTCCCTCTGTAATTAAGGTCTCTGGAGCACTCACTGATCTGAACAAAAGCCGTACTTCAACTCATTAGTTTTGCAAGAGCCAGGTCCATTTTCCTCCTGGCACGATACCAGAAATAGCTTGTAAAGTTCTAACTTCTGCTGACCCGCCTGCCCAGCTGGCTGGAAAGGCTGGAAAGGCTGGAAAGGCTCTGCCCAGCTGAACCACCTCTGCTCATCCAGCTTCTCGTTTCACACAAACAGCTGGGATTTCAATAATTTTACAGATTTCAGCATTTATTCATCTAACCTAAATTTTAAATAAAGGCTTAGTTGGCATTAGGTGAATACCCTCACCAGATGATACCCTCATCCTGGCAAATTTGCAGGCAGACTTATTAAAAAACTGCACTAAAAGTTTTGCGATTAAACCTAGCACTTTGAAACAGCAAACACTTTTTTTTTTTTTACCATAAAGAGATATTAAAACCAGCATTTTCATCATATTGCAAAATGAAACTGCGATTTTCCCCTCTGATTTGGTCAGTAATTGATTAATAACAAATTAGTGAACATAGTGCAAAGTGGGCAAAGGAACTGTGAAGATCAGTGGGATGGTGGTAAGTGGAAAAAATAGAAGAGTTCTTTTTTCCTGGGGGAGACAAAGTGTTTGCTGTGGGTCACAATGGTTAAGTACAACACTTAAAAGATTTTCTGTGGAAGGATGTTTGGTTATGTAGGCATTTGTTACACCTTAATGGCACTTGGTGGCAAATGATACGTATTAAATGAGGAGTATGGATATTAAGAATATGGGATTATTTTTTTGGAAATAGAAAAGTTGCTGTAAGATCTTTATCCCTACAAAGAGAGCTATGAAAACTTTCATGGAAGGTTTTACTCCATGGGGCCATGAAAACTCATGGAACAAAAAAATACCTTGAAATAACCAATGCCTAATTTGGTCTACAAAAGTACACTCGGCAATTTCTTGTATTGGCCGGGCTTCTTTCTGCTTTCAGAGCTTGTTGTTCATCACATTTATCTTGGCTAAAAATGCACTTTTCTTTTTTTGCCTCATCTCTTAACCTAGTTCGTTTAGTAATACTGTTTGAAACTCAGGGCTCAGCCAGCCAAAGATTGTCCCTGGTGCAAATGACCTACAGAACAGAGGGTTATGAACCTTCCATTTCAGTGTTTAAATACAAAGGGCTTTGATGGAATAATTTTTTGCTGAAGCATCTTATTTAAAATCAGTGCAAAAGACATTTCTTGACTCTCTCTGAGGATCCCATCAGGGTGAAGGGACTGGATTCAGATAAATATCTTTAACAAAGCAATACAAGTAATCTGCAATGGCCACATTGAAGGGCTTTGTTGACATCACTGTTGCTGATTTTTATTTTCTGTGCACGTGCTTTGGGCAGCTGAGCCGGTGACCTTGTTTGCTAATGACTAATGCATTTTTAACATTACTTTTAATTAGAGCTTAAGTATTCCTTGGAGTGTGACTGTAGTGTCTCCTTTCTGTCATCTTGCCCTCGTTTTGCTTTTTATTTCTTTTCTTCCCCTTATCTTTGGGAAGTTGTATACAGTTTCTGGGATTATTTAAATTATTTGTTTAGTTATTTAAGTTCCCCACTACCCATTGCAAGATTTAAAAATGTTGCTGCTTTCTACAAAAACAGTATTAGAAAGACTTTTAGCTAAGGTTTAGACTGAGCATTTTTATGGGTAGCCTGTGTACATTTGTATTTCCAGGAAGATTTTAAAAACTCATTCAGAAGTGGCCAGAGACAGAATTCCAAATAGATTTATGCTGTGATAAATAAAATAGATGTTCTGAATGTCTGAAATTGAAGTAGCCAAAGTTGAGGTGAGGATTGGTGCTCAGGGCTCATTTGGTCAACTGATACTCCTCTTTGGAAAGTTGTGGGCAATGGCTACACATTTTTAAGATACTCCAAGAGGGTTTTAGTGTCAGTACTGACACAGATGCTGTTTAGCTACTTGAAAGGCTTCTGTAGTTTTCAAGACCTCTTCAGCATGGATGGACAGGTAAATTCTGGAAAAGTGACATATTTCCAAGTAAAGCCTGTCAGTGCAAAAGAACAGGGGAGAAGGATGGCAGTGAGAGAAGGCAGGAAAAAAACCAAGAGCAGGTGATAGTGAGGCTGTAAGCAGGAAAGTCAGACTGAATTCAGTCCTAAAAGAGAGATTCAGAAGTGAGTTAGCGTAGTGAGAATAATAAAATATAATAATTTAGGTTGGAAAAGACCCCCAAGGCCTTCGAGTCCAACCTGTGCTCGATCCCCACCTTGTGCCCAGCCCAGAGCCCTGAGTGCCGCCTCCAGCCCTTCCTTGGACACCTCCAGGGATGGGGACTCCAAACCTCCCTGGGCAGCCCCTGCCAAGGCCTGACCTCCCTTTCCATGGGGAAATTCCTGCTGCTGTCCACCCTGAGCCTCCCCTGGCCCAGCCTGAGGCCGTTCCCTCTCCTCCTGTCACTGTTCCCTGGGAACAGAGCCCGACCCCCCCGGCTGCCCCCTCCTGTCAGGGAGTTGTGCAGAGCCACAAGGTCCCCCCTGAGCCTCCTTTGCTCCAGGCTGAGCCCCCTTCCCGGCTCCCTCAGGTGCCCCTCACAGGAGTTACCCTCTAGACCCTTCTAGACCCAGAAGGAGGGAATCATTTTTCTAAGCCTGTTTAGACATTCCATGCCATGAGAAAACCATCTCTTGCTTCTTGACTCTTTCTATGATACCATTCCAATCTGAGATCCATTGCATAACTTATTCTATAAATTAAACAATCTCTCATTTCACTAGTCCAGGCCTTTACTGGGTTTACAGAAAATATCAAATATCATCTTCAAAACAAAGCATCATAATGACACGAGAGGATGGGTTTTGTTTAACATTTGAACCAACAGCCAGAGAAGAAACTGAGCATCTTACAAGTCCTCTTGACTTATCAGTCTTTATTAGCACTTATTTGTTCATCTGCTGTGGAGAGAAGGCTCCTTAACTTCATGTACCAATATAGAACCTGAGTGAGCTGCAGCTAGAAAGGACAGGCTGTTCTGTCCATTGCAACCATCAGCTCTCCCCCAGTATCATGCACATGCTCCCACATCACCAGGACAGAACAGAAGATCTGTGTTTCTGGAAAGGAATTAAAAGCCCTAAGACATTTCACACATTCAGCAGCTTTTATCCAGCTCAGGCAGAGACTCCTCACAGAAATTATACTCCTTAACAAGCGCATCAAGTCTGTTTCTATATATACATATATAAATATATAATTTGATCTCCCAGACATTTTCAGTAAAATGATCTGACTGTCACTGGCTTTTCACTCTGTTTCTTCCATCTTAAGGTTATTTGGAGTACTTCCATCTTTCATGGATTTGAAGATGTGAAGACAGCATTTGCAGATGTGAATACCTGATGTTAAACTTCATATTTAGGCATTGAGACAAACTGCTAAATATCCTCTGAAGTTGTTCTGCAAATCTTTAGGACACTTGGCCATAAAAGTTTTATTTAGGGACCTAAATCTAGGCTTCAAGTTTTTTAAGCTTTACTGTTCTGATTGCTCGAGGCTATTTTCAATGAAATCTCATCTCACTTCAGAGGCAGTGCCTCTCTCACTGCGTATTAATACATCTAAGGCATTTATGACAGTGTTTAAGGAGACTAAGGCAAACCATAGCTGGGAGCAAAATACCACACAAGAAACAACATGCCACATTTAAACATTTCAAATCTGTGTCAACTATATTCACCAACATGAAGGAACAGCTAAATTCCACCCAAAAGGTGGAATATCAATTTTACTCTAAAAAAAAAAAGCCTATTGTATTGCTCCATAGCAGTGAATATGTGTGCATGCAGCTCATTTAAACATTTATGGTTTCAGATATCTCTGTGGATGTATTTCCGATACATTCTAGTGCATGTCCCAGTGCATTTGCATTATCTCATCCTGCTGCCCATTGCTGAACAGCAGGAAACTCTTTCTCCTGGTACCTGCTTTTTGTGAAGTCCAAAAGACCCCAACAGAACTGAGGTTTCTTTTTCTTTTCTTTTTCTTTTTCTTTTTCTTCTTTTTCTTTTTCTTTTTCTTTTTCTTCTTTTTCTTTTTCTTTTTCTTTTTCTTTTTCTTTTTCTTTTTCTTTTTCTTTTTCTTTTTCTTTTTCTTTTTCTTTTTCTTTTTCTTTTTCTTTTTCTTTCTCTTTCTCTTTTTCTTTTTCTTTCTCTTTCTCTTTCTCTTTTTCTCTTTTTCTCCTTTTTCTCCTTTTTTCTTTTTTTTTGTAATTCAGCACCCAAGATTATAGATGGGAAATCTCTGTCTGCTAACAGACAGACCATAACAGAAGTGATAATAAATTCCAGAAGTTCTCCAATAAAAGATATATTTAGCAGAAATAAGCAGAAAGACACAAGGAGTCCTTCAAAACAGAGGCAAGTGGACCTGGAGAAAGTGATGCCTCTTGATGCTTGTCTTCAGCTGGAGGAATATAAACCAAATCTCACAGAGCAGCAGGGCATCAGTCAATAGATCCAGGGAAAACCCACAGCACAACCAGGAGCAGGCAACATCAGTGCACTCGATGGTTTAAAAACTCCTGATCACAAGAACCTGTGAGAAACGTGGTTGGATTATGGCTATGAAGTCCCAGCAGGGTTCAGATGAAACAGGGCCTCTGGGCTTTTGTGGGGTTTTTGAGATGGTGAGATCAGTCCAGTTATAACTTTGGGGCATTACGGCATTGTTGGTCTGTTTTCAGTAATTTACAAGGAAATTGTTCATTATTTGCATGCAGACTGGTTTTGGGCTGCTTCCATTTTCTAGGAGGTTCAGTTTTACAGGGAAGGATTTCAGCCTGGGCATAGTCCTGTACAGAAACAAACTCAGAGTGTTTTTTTAGGATCTAGCAACCTAATTGCCTGTGATTTATTGGAAGGGTTTAAGTGCTGGACTTGGTGAAGTTGTACTCCTCTAATATAAGGCGTTCAAAGTCATATTGTTCTGAAACCTATTTGGGAATTTCATTCTTTTTAAAAACCCGCCTCTCCTTTTAGCATTATGGTTCTGGAATTCCAGCATTTTCACACTTTACATATTACTTAGACAATCTATTCCTCAGGGTACAGACCTGTATTTTCATCCTTATTTTTCCAGTGTTGAGACAAGCCTGTGTAGAATGCAGCACCTGTGCCTCGCCTGGCACTTCAGAGCAATCAGTACCAGTGCAATACATCTGCTCCTTCTGATGACATAGCAGAAGGATACAGGCTGTGTGACATTGTCCTTGGGACAGCTGGAGTCATTACAGATAATGGGATGGCCCTGACCAAAATAACCCAAGCAGTGTATTTATAGCACACTCACACTTGTTATTTCATTTACAGTTTTGTTTGGTATGAAGAAGCAACTCCTTGAATATGTTGTGGGAGCAATGAGGTAGATATATATAACTGTCATCAAAGGCTCTCTTGCTGCAGCCAAGCACTAAATACCAACCTGCTTTGAGATGCCCTTTACAAGAATCCTGGCTGGTCTTTTAAAAGAATAGATTGTACAGAATAAATAAATAAATAAATANGATAAAAATTATTACCATCCAAGTAAAAGTGTGTGAAAGCAGAGCTTTCAGGGTAAATGGCATCTCCTGTCCTCGAGAGGTTGTGTATGGGGACAGGGATTTGATCTAGATGCAACAGAATCACACAGAGAAAAAACATACACTCTGTAATTAATACTGATCACTTTCTAGAAGCCATTCTTTAGTTCATTGTTCCCGCAGAGGGTGTATAATGGCCCGGAATTGCTTCCTGCCCAAGGAAAGAGCAAAGGTGGATCTATTGCTGGGCACCAATGCAACAGGACAGGTGGGGTACAGACCATCAATTCTCTGCACTCTCATGTCATAAGAACAACCTACTTGTAAATAACTAAAGCCAGGGCCATGTTTCTATGGAGGGAAGCAGATGAAATGGGTTTGTCCGTTTGTCATCTTTAGCAGATGTGTGTGACCTGCAGGTGATGATATTTTCAGGTGAACAATTGGAAGCTCTGGTGCAACAACTGCTGCATCAGCTTTGGGAGGAGAAATTCCTTGTGCCACCAGAGACAGAACTGCTGTTCCAAATGAATAGTCTGTTTCAAATTCTCTTTGGAGTCCAAAGAAAAGCTTCTGTTTGGCTGTGTTGGGTTTTTCAACAGTGTCACGACTCAGCAAAGAGAAACATCCTCCCAACAGGACAGAATGATCAACGTTCCCTTCCCTCAGTCACTGGCATGGGCTTCCACCGAGCTCTGCAGTCTTCCCAGGCTGCTTCCAGCACAGCTTTTGGAGACTTCCCTGGGTGTGGACAGCAGAGCTCAGCTCATTCCTGTCTTTTGGAAAACGGGGTGCATACATAGCATGGCTGAAGCTACAGCTGGGAGCGAGTGAGGCCCCTGCACTGGCCCTTGGGCTCTGGTGCTGTATTTCCTCTACTGGCATCTCTCCTTCTCAGTAACTAAGAATTCTCTAAAAACTTGAGGCCACACAAGCCTGTTGGGCTGTCACAGAATAAAGCAAGTAGCAAATTCCCATTTAAACTATTTGGTTTGAGAACATGACCTAGATTCCAGTACCCATGGCTACATGGAGAGGAGCATCTTTATTTCTCCTTATTGTATAATGAGTCTCAAAATCCTTACAGTACACTGATTCTTATAACAAGAAATACCCTCTAAGTGCCTTGGTGTGTTGCAGATCCTTTGCTGTTTGCATTCTCTGTGTTGTGATATAAAGTGAAAGCATCAGGGAAATAGGAATAGAGCTCACAGTGCACAGGCTCAGCTTCAATCCATGACAGAACTGCTTTTGGGAAGGAAGGACCAAGCTCCTTTCCATGTCTGGGATCCTGGGCAAATTCTACCACGGTCAGTTAACTCTAAAGCCAAGGGCTGCAGTATGTAGAACTGCTCAGGACAAGAGATTTCTTTTGGAGTCTTCTTTGCTCTCTTTATTTAAATATATTCTTTTTCTACTTCCTTCCTTGAGAAGCTCAGATCTGATATTCCATCCCATCACTCCAGCACAGAGGTATTTTAAATGCTGGCAGTTGAGAATTTCTTTCGCAGTTGGATAGAAATCTTAAAAAGTGGAGTTGCTTATTGGTCACCTGTGCCCTCTTTCTTTTGAGGAGCTTGACTCAGCTGCTCTGAAAACAGCAGTTCTCAGGAGGTCTCAACCTCTGCTAGAATGATTTCTTTTACAGAAACACAGTTGTACAGAAACTTGTTTTTTCTTGTGCTTGCTACAAGTGAAATGGAATTTGTGTAGGTGACGTATTCACTTGGTGCAGGTTTTCCTGCCAAAATGCTGCAGTGATGTTTTCCTATTAGGAAGGAATTTCCTCTTCAAATGAATTTGTAATATGTTACACTCATGCAACTGCTTTGATTGCTGTCAGGATTATATTTATTTACTGAAAAAATCCTTGCTTTTTAAAATCTGATTTAAAAAAACACAGGTCTTGAAATTCCATCCTATGGCTTTTCCCTGCTCCCTCATTTCTCATGGTTTTGAACAGGGAAGGATGTCCATCTGTCCCCCATTTGGCTTCCTCTGATTAACGCCTAGAGCTGCTACTTCCAAGTCCTAGTGAAATGAAATATGATTTGGTGGCCAGCTCTCAGTTCTTTCAGAAAGGTTTGTAGAAGGAGCTCAGTCAGAGGCTGGAGAGGGCAGGTTTGTAACTCCTCAGCCTCTGTGTGCTCAGGTGCTCCGGGGCATCAGCTCATGCACAAGACGGGATACAAACATTGCAGGGTCAGATTTCCAGAAGTCTCAGAGGATGCTTGAAACCATGTAGCTGCTTTCCCTTCCAGGTCAGTTCCGACGACAGGAGGTTTCACAGATCTCCAGAGCAAGTTGTGCTTGTTCACCATCTGCTGTGCACACCCAGTGCACTCCAAGCTCCGGAAAACCAGTGTGGATTTGGGCAGCAGTTTGCCTGCAGGAACCAGTGGGCCTTGGGCAGGCTGTCTGCTGACACTGCTGGGGCAGCTCTCAGGATGTTCTCAGTCAGAGAAGCTTGAGAAAGAGGGAAGGCAACAGAACTTTAGGCAAATACAACAGATAGAGGACGGCTTTTAGGGATCAAAATTTAATACAATTGTCATTACATGGTCAAGTAGGTCAGGGTGATAATTGGTTCCACAGTGGAATTAACTAAAACTCCTTCTCAAATCAACACAACAGCTGGGCTGGGCTGGGCTGGATCCAGACAATCAGTCAGGGCAGCACCATTAACCCGAGGAGCCCGGGTTTAACAGTAAAACATCGCATGCCAGGGCTATCCAGCCACAGGAAAAACGGATAGCTGTTTAAACATTTGTTTGAAGTGACATCATGGTTCTGTGGCAGAGCTGTGGGATGGAAACGCCATGAACTCTGTGTGCACACAGCAAGGCAGAGCCCACACCAGGGAGAACATCCAGGAGTCGTCAGTAGAATGGAAGTGGATCAAGTAACTCAGCAGCAGCTCTCGTGTCATTAACACACAATTCTTACATTTCCCCTTTACATTCGTGTCCTTAATAGTGACACAAAAGCTGCCTTGCCAGCAGCTCTACAGACTTAATTCTCTTAGTATTGCTTCCATTCTAGCCCTGGTAAAACCCTCTCCTGATGCTCCCCCGTGGTGAATGAAGAGGGAGCTGGGCATATACACTGAACTGTGTGCTTTTACCGTTCAGGATCCAACTGTATTCTCACCAGTTCTTAAATCTGGGGGTTTTGCTTTCACTACAAAGAACCCAGCTCTAGGCAGTCTCCAGTAATGCAGGAGGGAACAATGTCTGTCAGTCTGCATGGCCTCAGGACAGCCAGAGAGAAAAGGTGGAAGCAGGTCACAGGCAAACAAGCATCCATTAAGCGCAAACTGCTGTTTGACCAGAAAAACAAAAAAAACCCCACAAAAACAAAAACAAAAAACCCAAACAAACAAACAAAAAAGACAAACAAACAAAAAAACCAACAAAAAACAACAACAAAAAAACTGCAGTTTTGGAACTCCATGGAAAAAATTAATGTAGAAGGGTGTGGAAGGAACTTCAGTATCCCTCTTACCCTGTTTTGGAGTCAGAGTTTGTGTTCAGATGGAGTACCTGGGAATTGCTTTTAGGTCTCCAGGTTTAGATGCATCCAGGGTTCAACTTTTTTAAGTCCTCCAAATCATGGTCCTAGATCACACCTGATCCCTGGAAGACTGAAGGTAAAATAACTTAATGTCCAGGATCTGCTCAAAGGGGTTATGTAATGGCTTCTGGATAGTGACAAATTTTGTTCCATTTTCCCCTGAATATTGTACAATTTTGTAAACCTGGAATTAACCCTAAAACATTTCTTCAGCCATTCAATCTCTGACCCAGAACAACAGAAGAATTCATCAATATTCTGCTGATTTGTTTCCCTTTCCACTTCCTTGCAGGTCTCCATGAAATCCAGTGTTCCCTGCCCGTGGAGAACAGAAGGATCTTTCTGAATGAGTTATCTGAGGTCAGCTTTAGTGAATGCAAATTCACTTTGTCATTGACAGACCTTTTTATCATCATCTTCTCTGGAGTCGCTGTGTCCATCGCTGCAATTCTCTCCAGCTTCTTCCTGGCCACCCTGGTGCACTGCTTCCAAAGGTGTGCTCCCAGCAAGGACGACGATGATGATGAAGACGACAGTGAGGACTGAACTTAGTCAATATCCTTAAGTTTCCTTGGTTTATCAGTTACCAGATCATCAGCCAAAGTCTATGAGGAAAACAAGTAGAGTAAAAGCTTTAAACATGACTTAAACTCACAATGTGTAAGGAACCCTTCTAGCCACTGATGGCCACAGGCAGGAGTGGCAGATCTGAGACTGTCACCTCTGCTTGCACCCTGGTGCAATCAGACCGGGTTGATTTCCATGGTCCTTAATCAAACACTGCATTTAAACTTGAAGATTGAAGGAAAAAGGGGGGAAAGCCAAAAAAAAGTTCCAGTGTTTTAAAAGATGAGTTTTCAGGTTGTCCTGATGAGATGCAGATTCTTATAAGTGCTTGAAGCTTGTTCTAAATACACTTTGAAAATGACTGGATGAATGGAGATGTTTCAGCTGGAAAATACAGAAGCAATTTAAAATAGTGTCCTTCCTAGATCTAAGTACTGGGAGATTCTATTAAAACTCACACAAATTTGTAAGTAGCAAAATGCAATTAAAATTATTCCTAGAATTGTAGAAAGCATGAGAGGAAGGTTGGCATTTTCCCCCTACAAAAGTTCTCCCAAAGCATTCATCCTGCATTTATTGACAGCAATTGCAGGCACCATTCAGCAAAAAAAAAAAAAAAAAAAAAAAAAAAAAAAAAAAAAAAAAATTCTGTAAGTGAATATGATTCTGGGTCTGAGTCATCCACTGCAGATGCCTGGCACATCTTTGGTCATGGCACAAATACTAAATATAACATCCTTTTGCATTTTTAGATGCAGTGAAGTAAAGGATTTCCCTCCCCGTACTGCTCGGCACCAGTAACTGTTGCAGCATCCAGTCCATTTAGCTATTTTAAAGCACTAAGGGCTATATTCTGCTCCTGGTTATATTGGAATAACCCAACTGAGATGAACACCGTGATCCAAATTGGCAACTATATAAACAAGAGTGAAATCTGGCCCAACATATTTCTGACTGTATTACAGATTTGTCAAAACTTGATCTCTTCTATATGATGGTAGATATTTTTGTTAAAATTAAAAAAGACATTTATTACAAGAGATTTTTGGAATAGTGCTGGACAGCTTTTTAGGATAAGTATATTTTTAAAATATTTGTAATGGAAATATTTTTTTAAAGCTCAGTGTATTTAAATTATTATCTAGAGTAGCTGTGAGGGCTTAACATCACAAACAATAATAAGCAAGCTGAGGACTGTATGCTATTATGAAGTAATTAGAGCTGATAAAAAGTAGCATTTGTTTAACTACTGTAAATGCTTTTATTTCTTTTGAAAAGCACTCTTTGGTTAAAATACTGCCTTGCTCAGTAGGAGGGAATCACCCTGTGTGGTGACAGGGTCCAGCAGACACGCTCCATCAGCACTCCTGGAGACCCCCACCCAACAAGGGGTCAGCTGGAAGACCTTCAGCAAACCCCTGCCTGTCCGTGCCTCAGTCCCAGCACCCAGAAGGAGACCACCACATGGTTCATCCCTTTCGAGTGCTTTGGGGCTGCAGGGGGAGGGCTGTGCCCCGGGGCTGCTCCTGGGGTCAGCCCTGTCCAGCTGTCCGGGGGCAGTCGGGCTGCACTGGCAGCTCCGGAGCTACTCCCTTGGCTCACAGGGCTCGCACTGGGTTTGCACCACGCTGAGGTCACAGCCAGGAGGAGAGTGTTTATTTCTGTTCGCCGGACAGCTTATTCAATGCACTTATTACTCGGGAAAACACACTGAGACAGAATTCAGTAGGACAGTGAGAGGCTATGCTGTATCAATACTGTCTTATTCTATTCCGATTCCTTCAAGAAAAATGAAATGACATGATTTTCACTGTGTAGTGCCATGATTATAAACAACACAAATATATTTATAATTTCAACCTGGGTTTTGATGTTTATTTGTATGTGGGAATTAAAAAGGACAAAAACTGTGCCTGATTCACCTTCTATAAGGGAGGTTTTGTGGGGTGGTTGGAAACACATGTTGCCCTGTGCAGTTCCTGAGGCACCTCCCTTTCCCACAAATACGGATCTGTTATCAACAGTTTTATATTTAGAGGTGTGCAAATTGTTCAGTCATGGAATAGGAAACTGGGTCACATTTATTATGGACTCAAAACTTGCAACACATTAGCAAAATGATTCGTCCTACCAAACTTCCCAGGGAGTCACCAGAGGAGGTTTCAGCAAACATCTGCCCTGCCCTTGGGAATGAATTCGTGGCTTTGTGTCACTATCCTGGAAGGCTTGGGAATTTTGCAGAGGTCACGTATCAGACTCAACTATTTTGACTGGGCTTTGCTCTCACTTGCACGTTCACCTCACTGTGGTGCCTCAGAAGGAAGATGTAGATTTGTTTATAGTTTGCAGCTCTTTGTTCAGCCCAGCACAAAGCCCTGAAAGCCCTGGCTCTGTCTGGAACTCGGCACCCTCAGAACAGCGAGGAGCACACCAAGCTGACACCCACACAGCACAGCACAAGCTGGAGAGCGAGGCTTGGGAAAGCTTTATTTGGGAAGCTTCTATTCTGGATGCTGCATCAGACCAAAGTGATTTTGCAATGTAGGGTTTTTTCTGGATCAGAAACTTTAATGATATTCCAAATTTCTATTTTTCCCTATAAGTAATGTAAATTTCAGAACTATTGAACACCTCCAGTTAGTAATATTGATTCATTGTAAGCACCAGCAGTTGCCAACTATTAATATTGATTTTGCATAATTCTAATTGCTAGTAAGTGAGACAGAACTTGGATTTAGTTCTAATTGGGATTTTTCTAATTTTATGGAATCTTGAGAACAAAACACTCTCCTGTTGGAATATTGCCAGATTTAGTGATCACCATAATGATCCCCTGCAAAGCTTTGAAAGCCAATTTCCTCATCAATAGAGCATGACGTGAAGGCTGCATTACTATTGCAGTTTTAGCTGCACAAAGGTGTAACACAGATCTCATCCCCTCTCCAGGTTTTTGGACATGGGGAGTGTTCTTGTGCAGGGATGTTTCCGTGGCTGGGATGTACTGAGCCTGCACTCCCTGCTCGGGCTGCAGTGACCCACATTAGGATCAGAGAAGTTACAGTGGTGCCAAGTGAGAGCTGAATTTAGCTTCCCTTCACTCCAGCAGCACTGCCTGTAGGTGATTAGAAACGTACTGCACAAAGTTCTTCATTTACAATTTCCCTTCTAAAATAGCTTCACTTTCGTGGTGCTCTCTTTCACTCTCAGCACTGAGCAGACATTTCACCTGCTTCAAGGGGAAGGAAAGATACTCTGCATGACCCAAATAAAGCATTGCAGGCTCCAGGAGCCAGGAAGCAGCTGCCACATTGCCTGCAGATATGTCTCCTTGATGAAATGCTGGAGCTTGGTATGTGTGAGGGTCCAAAAACTGCAAAAAAGCAAATCTGCATGATGTCATTGAGACAGTCTGACTTTTACAAGTGTGCACAGGGGTTTTAAAAAACCCTAATCCACAAAATATTAAAATAAAGATCACCTGAAGCAACTGTCCAAATCCAACATTTCATCCTCAGCGAGCCACCATCATTCTAAGGCATCTCCTGCTGTGGCTCTTGCTCAGGCAGGAACATTAATGGGTCAGGTTTTACAGCAGCATAAAATGCCTCAAAGGGTGGAAGCTCCTTCCTCTGGAAGCTCCTACAGAGGACCGCACTGCTTGCCTACCTCAGGTAAGGAGTATAGACTGACCCATTATACACTGACAGCTAAAATTCAGCCTGGCAGACTGAGAAATGACAACAACTGGCCTTGTCTTTCAGCTGTGGGAAGAACTGTGTGCACTCAGCTGTGCAGGCAGAGAAGGTGTGTGACAATGCTGGAGCTTGCTGTAAGTGTCCCCCTGCAGAGCCCCAGAGGAGGGGCTGCAGCTGGGGGGGCCTGAGCTGGGCCCTGTCCTTTGTCCCCAGCCCAGGTCCCTCTGTGCTGGCTGCAGACCCAGGGCAGCAGCTCCGTGCGGGACCTTCCCCTGACACAGCACTCGCTGCCAACCTGCTCCATGGGTAAATCACTTTATTTCTGGGGCTGGCACATCCAAGTTCAGCTCACATCTGCCAAAATAAAGGAGCAGGGCTTTGATAGTGTCCAAATCCAACCATTCCTCTGAGAGGACAATGTTTGGTCACCTGCGGTTTAACCTGTTTCACTGACCTCCCATGGGATGCTTGACTGTGGAGGAAAGTCCTCGTGATTCATCGTGGTGAATGCTGAATCCTTGTGTAGTCTTTCCAAGAAGAAACCAGAAACATACATAAGGAAATTAAATTTCTTGGAGAGTAAGATCTGCCAAGGATTCTGAGAGCCAGGCAGCCTGTGACACACATGAGCCACCAGAAACTTTCATTATTTCATGTCCTCCCTGTCACCATTGGAGCAATACAGCCTTGACATAGAATTGTAGAAAACTATGGAAGAACCACAAACACATTATTAGTGATACCTGATGCTTTATCACAAAGATATCTGGTTTTGTAATCAGATTCATGCTCTCACATTGACATCATCTTCCCCTTTATGTCTTGGTTTCTGCATCTTCATATCATAACTGTATCTAAAACAAGAGTCCCAGTTTGGTGCTTCCTCTAAGCAGTGCAGCAACACAAATCACCACAGCAATAACCAAACCAGGAAAACCACAGGTCCAACTATCTATCCAACCACCCAACTACCATTGTAAAGAGTTAGTAGGAAAAAACTACTGAATTTTGAGCTGACAGAGAGAGAGAGAGCAACAGCAGCCCCTCTGTCACAGAGCAGGACTTGAATTACGCCGTGTCTCACCAGTTCCCAGCAACTCTCACACCCCACCCAGAGCTCCCTGAAGCCATGTGAAGTTGTGTAACTCTGGGTTAACAGCACATAATGTGCTTTTTTGGGGCTTGTCAAAAACCCTACCAGTAAATACTTCAGAGCAGGCTTCTACTGTTTGTTTTGTGGGATGTAAAAGCTTGCAGGGAGGTGGGCAGCAAGTAAGGAGTGAACCAGCTTGGGCCAGAGTTATTCAGCAGAGCCAAGTTTGCTTCGAAGCTGCTCTGTTTTCATCTCAGAGCTGCATTTTCACCAGTTTCTGTGAGCAGTTGTGAGCTCTGAAGGTCAGCCCAGTTCACACCCAGGTATGTGGTATTACCAAGAGACTCCCTGGGCTGATTCAGCCTCTGATTATCACCCATTGTTGATACTCCAGGCCGGCAGTGATGAGATTGAAAAGAAGAGCACCAGGGCAATAAAAGGGACTTCAGGGCACTGGGTCGAGCGGTTGGTAGGGCAGGAGCACAGACAGTGTTTTGCTCAATCCCTTCGGTGGCAGAGACAAACGATGAAAGGAACAGGAGAACCCACAGTATCAACAAGTGGCTCAAGGGTTGGTGTCATCAGCAGAATTTTGGGTTCTTTGATCATGGGGCAACTTTCACAGCACCTGGCCTGCTGGAGCCAGACAGGCTCCATCTGTCTGTTAAGGGCGAAGGGATTTTAGCCCATGAACTGGTGGAACTCTTTGAGAGGGCTTTAAACTAGGTTTGAAGGGGGAAGGGGATGCAACTGGGCTCTCCAGAAGCAAGCCCAAGGGTGGTGAGCCGAAGTCAGGGGTGAAGTCAGCAGCCCAGCTGAAGTGCCTGTACACTAATGCCTGCAGAATGGGTAACAAACAAGAGGAGCTGGGAGCCGTGGGACAGCAGCAAAGCTGTGCTGTAGTTGCCATCATGGAAACGT
>VWZT01008462.1:12913-22964 GCA_013397055.1 Pachycephala philippinensis
CAGGGAGGTGGCACTCTGGGAGGTGGCAGCTGCTACCTACAGCGACCCTGAGCGAGGTGGGCCACCCATCATCCAGCATCGGGCCGTGCTCGGGATGCTCCAGCTCGTAGTCGATGGAGAACGTCACCGGCTTCACGTAGTCAGCGGTGTCCTGTGGCACATGGAAAAGGTCGGAGAGGAGCCCAGGGCTGCGCCTCAGGGTGTCCCCAAAGGTCACAGATCTGTCCTGCAGCCCCAGCCCAGGCTGGGATGTAAGGACAAAACAGATCCCGTGCTCCAAGGTTGCTCCGAGCCCCGTCCAGCCTGGCTTTGGACACTTCCAGGGATCCACAGCTTCTCTGGGAATTCCTGTGCCAGGGCCTCACCACTCTCACAGCCAGGAATTCCTTCCCAATATCCTATCTATCCCTGCCCTCTGGAAGCCCCTATAGGAGCTCTTCCTTTGCCTTGCAGAGGGATGCTCTGAAGGGAGATGTTTTCTGGGCTAAATCACGAGCTCCAGCTCCAGCTCCAGCCTCAAATTTCCCAAAAGTTCACGGCAGTTCAGGCCGGGGCTTTGGGGCTGGGCCAGTCTGGCAGCTCGGGCCTGCCTGGCCTGCACGAGCTTCTCCTCATTCCCTGGGAATGTTTGGGTTTGGCCACGTTTGTGCATCAGCTGTTCCCCACGAGCGAGGGATCCACCAGCTCGGCACCCAGGAGTGGGACCCTGCTGGCTCGGAGGGGACACGGGGGGACACCGCCAGGGACTGGCACGGGGACGCTCAATTCCCGATGGAAGAAGTGAGCATCCCTGATTGTGGAGCAGGAAAAGCAGCCTGACCCTGGGATGAGGAGCTCACACCCTCCCCGAGGAGGAACGGAGCACGTGGAAGCTGGGCCTGGAGTGATGTCACTGCTTGGGGACACAGCAGCTGCCACGTGCTGGCGGCTCCATCCCTGACCACAGCAAACCGCGGGAGGGAATCCAGCGGGATGAGGCTCATTCCCACCCCAGGAAGCCGCCGAGGGACGCGTCTCGGGGCTGGCCGAGGAGGACACTGACCAGGACGTGGAAGGGGAGGGTGTGGCAGAGCTGCTGCCCGGCGCGCAGCTCCAGCCCGCGCTGTGCCCGCTCCCCGCCGGTGTCCAGGTGTGCCCGCGGCGAGTAGCGGCGCTCGTCGATGGTGGTGGTGTACCGGAGCCCTGCGGGGACAGCGCCAGCTCAGCCCCTGGGGCCGCGCTCCCCCGTCCCAGGGCAAAGAGTGGCCCCGGTGCCCGCTCCCTGCCGAGGGAAATCCAGGGAAATCGGGTTACAGCCCGCTGCTGGCAGCCAGTTCTGGGAAAAGCTTCCCCTCTCCAAATCAGGGGTTTGAGGAACGAATTGTTTCAAGACCCTGCGGAAAATCTGTGCAGGGATGGAATTTTTTGCCTATCATATGTTCCTGTGCTGGTCTGGAGGTGTTGGAGCACACCTGGATGATTTGTGGAGATCCTTTGCTTCCTGCACTGCTGTTGGAAAGAAACTGGAGATTCCCAACCCAGCACCAAGCAGGGATTTCAGAGAACCACAGAATCCCAGAATGGTTTGGGTTGGAAACACCTTAAATCCCATCTCATCCCACCCCTGCCATGGGCAGGGACACCTTTCCCTATCCCAGGGTGCTCCAAGTCCCGTCCAGCCTGGCCTTGGACACTCCCAGGGATCCAGGGGCAGCCACAGCTGCTCTGGGAATTCCAGCCCAGCCCCTCCCCACCCTCACAGGGAACAATTCCTTCCCAATATCCCATCTATCCCTGCCCTTTCCCAGTGGGAAGCCATTCCCTGTGTCCTGTCCCTCCAGCCCTTGTCCCCAGTCCCTCTCCAGCTCTCCTGGAGCCCCTTTAGGCCCTGGAAGGGGCTCTGAGCTCTCCCTGGATCCTTCCCTTCTCCAGGTGAACATTCCCAGCTCTCCCAGCCTGGCTCCAGAGCAGAGGGGCTCGTCCAGGGGGTGACTCTTCCAAGTGGAAATAAAGGTAAAATCAAACAAATAAAGAAATCCCACTCAGTTTTTATCCCACAGGGACAGCAGGAGGGAGAAAAACACTGGATTTGACAGCACAAAACAAAACTCTTGCTCTGGGGGATGGGAATTTTCCCTTTGGCTTTGGATCCCGATTTTCCTTTGACAGCACAAAACAAAACTCTTGCTCTGGGGGATGGGAATTTTCCCTTTGGCTTTGGATCCCGATTTTCCTTTGACAGCACAAAACAAAACTCTTGCTCTGGGGGATGGGAATTTTCCCTTTGGCTTTGGATCCCGATTTTCCTTTGCCAGCGTGTGCTGCCGGATGGCAGGGGCTGAGCCGCTATCGCTTCCCTGCTCCGCCGGCTCCCGGGAATCCGCCGGGGGGACTCGGGGTCACGGCACCATCCAAGGGTTTAACAGGAGAGCTGGCCAGCTCCACAGATTCCCCGGGATATTAGGGAAACATGCACATCTGGCCGGCAGATGTGTCCCGCTGCTGCGGGATCACATCCAAGGAGCCTGCGGAACGCGGGCCGGGCACGTCCTCTCCTGTCCCACTGGGGCGTTATTCCCATCACATGGAGCACGGGAAGGAAAGCCCGGGAGGGCTCAGCCCAGGGAAGGGGTGAGGGATGAGGTGGGTTTTATCCTGGGCTGTTTCTTTCGGCAGAACCATCACCAGAACCCGGAGACTCCGCCGGGATAGGGACAAACCCGGGATTGGGTGGGTGACACCGAAGGGATGCGGCAGGGGGACACGCGCGCTCCTCCAAGCTCTTGGATCCATCCCAAAATCTGGGTGTTTCCACGGGGCTGCAGACCTGAGCAGGGCAGGGATTGGGGTTTTGTCCTTACCCACGGAGGCAGTCTGGAAGCGGGCGGAGAGGAAGAGGGCGGTGAAGCAGACGAAGGCCCTCATGCAGGTGGCCTCCTTGCCGTTGCGCTTGCAGTCCTTGCTGAAGATGTTGATCTTGGCGGGCTCGAAGCGGAGGCTGGCGTTGATCTGCACCACGCTGCGGGACCTGCGGGGTGGGGAGAGGGCGTGGGATGGGATCCAGCACGGGATGGGGCATCCCGGAGTCTCCCACAGCTCCAGGCTTGCCCTTTTCCCTCCTTTTCCCTCCTTTTCTCAGGAAGTGTGGGAAGACCAAAGGCCCTCTCCAAGCAGAGCCCAGGGTGACCCATCCCGGCTGGGCACAGCCACCCTCCGTCCCAACAGCTCCAAGGGACTCCCCAAACATTAATTAATATTGGAAAATAGTGCTCTAATTAAATCAGACCTGAGGGATCCCTGGCAAATCCCCACAAATCAGTTTGGAACTTCTGGAGAACTATGGATGAAACTCAATGGAAAACCAACTCCGGCATCTTTTTAGGGCCCGAGGGCATAGAGATCCCACAGCCCTGTTGGACAGGGGGTGGTTATTTGGGAAAGACGGCTTGGATTGTTGGGAGATCAGAATTTCTGGAAAGGTGGGTTGGACTGCTGGGAGATCAGTTTTCCTTGGAGAAACGTCGGCATGATTTGGGCAGAGGAAATCGGGAGAGGGCACAAGGATCCCTGGCTCACCACAGCACCACGGCGTTCCCCAGGGAGCCCACGGCCAAGTCCACGAGCCCGTCCTCGTTCAGATCCAGCTGCCCGTGGATGCTGCATCCGAAATACATCAGGCCCGGAGCGAGGTCGGCGGCCGCGATCCGCTGGAAAGGAACGGGAACAATCCAGGCTGGATTCCAGCAGGAGCATCCCTGCCTGCCAAGGGTTTGCCAGGCCGGCTCCGCCTCGCCGCTGAAAATTCCCCGTTCCAAGTGGTTGTACTAAACATGGTTTTCCAGGGAATGAGAGCAGTTTCCCTTTGGAGACACCATCCAAGATTTCTATTGGATTTACCCTGCGTATTNTGCTATTCCATGGAATAAATTAGGCTGGAAAAGGCATCCACGATTGTTGAGTCCAACCATCCCCTGGCGCTGCCAAGGCCACCACCAATGTCCCCAAGTGCCACATCCACACGTGTTAAATCCCAGCAGGGATTGGGACTCCACTACAGCTGTTCCAACGCTTGAATTCCAACATTTTGCCTTGGATGTCTCAAAAGAGGGAATATCTGGCCATAATAATTAACAATTAAATCCTGGGTGTGGATTTGTCCTGCTCCACCCATCCTTCAAATTGGGATGAATTACATTTATTCCCATGAAGGATGAGGAAAACCAAACTCAGGGAAGCCCCACCTGCTTGTACTTCTTCAGGATGGTCTCCTGGAATCCAAGGAAAATGTAAATGGCTCCTTGGTGCTCGTCCTCCAGAGGGGCCCCGACCACCAGGTCGTTGTAGGAGTCCTGGTTGAGGTCGGGAACGGCAGCGATGCAGGAGCCGAAACGGGAATTCTGGTAACTCTGGAGATCCGTGAGGGCTCCGCTGGGAACGAAGAGGTTCTGCCAAGGAAAAGGGAAAAAGAAGGAAAATTCCCAAAGCATCAGCGGCAAGAGTGGAAAGAGGAGAGACCCTCATGCAAACAGTGCAGTGATGTGGGGGGATTCTCCACGGAAGAAGGTGGGAGCATTCCTGGGGATGTGGGATTTTGGAGCACATCCCTGGGGAGGGATGAGCCCCTGAGCCCCCAGCCAGCCCCATGTCGGCTTTGCACCCCACAGAAATAATTCCATAAATAATAAACAGTTCTGCTTTAGGCACAGGGATTCCATGCTCCGGGCGGGCTCTGCATCCTTGGATGTAGAACACGACCTTCCCACGTGCCCCTGGATCCCCATGGATTTGGCTCAGGAGCTGCATTTTGAGGCAGATTTGGGGGTGGCTCACCAGGAAAGTGAGGACAGGGCAGGGCACAGGGGTGGCACATGTCCCATTCCCATTGTTGTTCCCCACGCCCACCCTCCCAGGGAACAATTCCTTCCCAATATCCCATCCCTCCCTGCCCTCTGGCAGTGGGAAGCCATTCCCTGTGTCCTGTCCCTCCATCCCTTGTCCCCAGTCCCTCTCCAGCTCTCCTGGAGCCCCTTTAGGCCCTGGAAGGGGCTCTGAGCTCTCCCTGGAGGCCGCGCGGCTGGAGATGGTTTCTCCAGAGGGACACCCGTGTTCCCGTGTGACAAAGATCCCGCTGTGCACCTCCCGGGGAGCCGGGGGTGCCAGAGCCCCCGAGGGGACACGGCAGCTCCCGAATGTCCCCGCGGTGTCCCCGCTGTCCCCCGCTCACCCCCTGCAGGCCGTACACGTAGACCTTGCCCCGCTCGCGGCCCTCGCTGAAGAACATGGGCGCTCCCACCAGCAGCACGTCGGTGACGCCGTCGCCGTTCACATCCAGGGAATTGATCTCGCTGCCGTAGTAGGAGCCGATCTGCGGGAGACAGGACGGGCTGGGAACGATGCCATCAGCCCCTGGGATCCACAGGGATATTCCAAGCCCTCTCCCTGCCGCAGCCACGCTGTGGATGCAGCCACCACCAGGACACCCACGGCCGCGCGGCGCTGCCGAGCCACTCCAGCTTCGGAAAATTGAGGGAAAGGGTTGATTTTTCCATGGGGGAAAATCAGCGCAGTGTTCCCGGCTGGAATTACCTGCTCTCCCTTGAGGGCCTGGTGGATGGTGAGGTTCCTGTTGCTGTGCATGCTGAAGAGGATGACTTTGCCGGTGTGGTTGAAGCGCGGCGCTCCCGCCACGTAAATCCGCTCGTGCTCGGTGGAGATGACGGAGGAGACGGTGTAACCTGGAGAGGGAGGGACACGGAGTGGGAATTCCCTGCTGCTCCCAGGATCTGCTTTCCATTAGCCCCCAGCTGCTGACACGGCTCTGGCCACTTGCCAGAGAGGGAAGCTTAAAATCCTGGATTTTTCCAAAGATAAAGTCACCCGGATGGAGCCCAGTGCCCGCTCCGGTGGTGCCGCTGCAGCCGGAGCTGTGCCGGGAGTTTTGGCACTGCTGGGTTTGCACTTCCCGTGCGAATCCTTCTTTAATGGAAGGCGAATCCAATTCCTGCAGTTCCTGGGCTCCTCAGTGTTTTATTCCATGGCTCACATCAAGCTGGACAAACACCCGTGAGGTGCTGAGTGCTGGGAAGTTGCAGCTCCCGCTGCTCCGGGAACACCGGGCAGGAAAAGCTTTGCCGGTGCTCCATGTCAGCATTCCCAGTCCAATAAAAGCCATGAATCCATCAAAACCATTCCTCCTTATGGAAATAACCCTGCCTAAGCCAATGACCCTGAGCAATCCCTCTTTCCTACTGGGATCACTCCCTGGGCTGCAGCACTTCCATGGTTCCAGACGGGATTTTGTGGGAATATAAAGCTGGGGCTCCCAAATCCCGGGTTTCAACCCCAGGTCCAGGATCCTGAACCTTCAGGCTCAGGTTTAAATTCCACTTAAATTCTTAAAAGTGGAACAGGGTGCCCGGAGAAGCTGTGGCTGCTCCATCCCTGGAATGTTCCAGGCCAGGTTGGACAGGGCTTGGAGAAACCTGGGATAGGGCAAGGTGGAATGGGATGAGCTTTAAGGTCCCTTCCAACCCAAACCATTCCAGGATTCTGTGATTCCATGAAACTTGCAGTTTGGCCAACCATGAAACTGAATTGCATTGCCTGGAATCGCATCCAGTTAAATTTTGAGTTTCTCCAGGGATTTTCAGACCCCTTTCCCTGCTCGCCAGCCTTACCTGGGGTCCCTCTTTCCCTAAAAATGCCCCCCTGGAAGGAGATATTCCTAAACCAAGCACCAGCCCTGAGCCCCCCAAGCTGCTCCTCAGCAGGATACACCAGCATTCCTTAATATTCCTGGATTTCCACTCCCGGCAGTGGGAAAGAGAGCCCAGCTGAGCTCCCACACAGATTCCCATGGGACACCCAGAGCCATCCCTGCTCCGGGGACTCCCAACCCAGGGGACACTCTGCTGTCACCCCCAGGATGAACCACGGGGGTCCAGGGGCTCTCCACATTCCCAGGAAAGAGCCTGGATGCGCTGATCCCACAGAATCCCACCTCTCTCCCTGCCACATCTCCGAGGAGAGGCTCCATTTCACGATCCAGGCCGATATTTTTATTCCAGAGCTTCAGTGGCTGCACATGGAATGGATTAACCCAGCAGGTATTTCCTGCCTAGGCATGAAATTCCATCGGCGCTTTGAAACCATTCCAAGAAAAGCTGCGGATGACCCGCTGGCTCAGCTGCTCCCGAATTTAAATCCCATTTGTGCCGCGCTCCAGGGTCGGAGCCGGGCTCTTCCCAGGTGGGGATGCTCCTGTGCTGCGTCCCACGGGTCTCCCACAATCCCACTACTGAGGAATATCCCGTGCTTCCTATTACTACGGATAAAATCCCGAATTCCCCCGCGGACTTGTTCATCTTTCCCACCTAAATACGCTCCGTGATTTTTCAGCTCCTCCGGGAATTCCTGCAGGTAGGATTCCCTCAAAGGAATGACCTTCCCACTGCTGGTTTCCTTCAGGACGGCTCCATTCCAGTCGTAGGCTCCCACTGCTCCCAGCAGGATCCCGTCCTGTGGGAAAACAGGAGGGGTTTGATGGGATTTCTTCCCAACTGGAGGTGATTCCATCCCTCCGATCCCATACAGACCAGGAAATCGTTCTTCCAAGCACACCCGGAATGCTGGAGGGTTTTAAAAATGCTGGAATGACACTTCCACCCTATTCCTATCTCTTCAGTGTGCTTTTCCTCCCCAGGAAATTCCCAGGCACTTTTTCCATGGATATCCCAGCTCGTCCTTCCCAAGAGGTTGTGGCATCAGGAGGAGCTGCTGCAGATCCTAAGGAATGCTTGGGTCTCCCAACACCTCCCTTTCCCATAGGATAATCCAGCAGCATTTCCTTATCCTCATGTTAATGATTTAACTCCATAATTAATAGTTCATCCCAAATCCCAATCTCCCACCTGGAGCAGGGGGTGATAAACAGGACAAGGCAGGAGCAATAAAATCCCACATTTCCCCTCTTACTTCCACAACGTGGGATGAAAATCCAGTCTGGGACATTTCCAGTCCAAAGGAGATCTCGTTCTTGTTGGTTCCTTAAAAGAAAAAAAAAAAAGGGAATTTGTGTTTAATGGAGAGGTTTGCTTTCCTGGAGCAGTGGTGGGTTCCCATCCCATTCCAGCCCTTCCATGGGCAGGGACACCTTTCCCTATCCCAGGGTGCTCCAAGTCCTGTCCATCGTGGCCTTGGACACTCCCAGGGATCCAGGGGCAGCCACAGCTGCTCTGGGAATTCCAGCTCGGCCCCTCCCCACCCTCCCAGGGAACAATTCCTTCCCAATATCCATCTAAATCTCCCCTTTCCCAGTGGGAAGCCATTCCCTGTGTCCTGTCCCTCCATCCCTTGTCCCCAGTCCCTCTCCAGCTCTCCTGGAGCCCCTTTAGGCCCTGGAAGGGGCTCTGAGCTCTCCCTGGAGCCTTCTCTTCTCCAGGTGAACATTCCCAGCTCTCCCAGCCTGGCTCCAGAGGGGCTCCAGCCTGGGAGCAGCTCCGGGGCCTCCTCTGGAATTGCTCCAGCAACTCCACGTCCCCCTGATGATCCCATTTCTCCCTAAATCCCCCCAATTCCTCAACCTCGTGCTGTTAACAGGTCTGGGAGCTCTGCTGGGTGCAGCTCCTCCCCTTCCAGAGCTGCGAGATCACCAAAAACGGGGATTCAGAGCTTTCTCCTTCATAATTCCAGCTGTGGGAATCTCCTCATCCAGAGCAACTTCCACAGGGAAGAGCCAGGCTGGACGGAGAAAAGTGGGAATCTTGTGGGGAGTTTGTGAGCTGCTTTGAGCAAAAACGCCCCAAATCCAAGATGTTTAATTCCTAGCGCGAGCCCTCCATCTTCTGTTCCAACTGTTCATTCCAGGCTGCATTTTTCCTCTGAAATTCGGATAAATTTAGTTTGGGAGGCCGACAAAGTTGTCACAAGAGCTGACATTTAAGACAGAAATATTTCCTGATATTTCCCTTCAGCCAATAAAGCCGAAATCCCAACATCATTCCCATAATCTCCCGATGTCTGGCACCCCTGTGTGTGTGGGTTTTCCTGTTTATAACCCTGGAATTTTGATGGATGAGGAAGACACTGACACCCAAATTCCCCCCATACCAAATCTCCAAGGTTTTCTATAAAAAGGAAAATCAAAGCCACCAGGATTCCGGTGGCCGGAATGAGGTGTGTCCTTTGGAAAAGAGATCTCTGCTCTCGATATCTGAAGGATGCAACCACTCCAAATAAAGACATTCCCTTAAACCTGAAGACATTCCAAGCGGGATTTTAGGCTCAGATATCGCGGAAGCCACCTCCAAATTGGGCAAACAAAGGGTTGGCAGCACATTCCCAGCCCGGGATGTGCCGGGGAGGAGCATCCTCACCTTCCAGGCTGAAAATCCTCTCTCCCAGCGCATCCACGATGTCCTTGAGCGCCGCCTCGTCGGTGACGTTGAAGAAGTGTTTGTCGTCGGGGTCACTGGCGATGAACTTGATCTCGTTCAGGAACGCCTCGGGGTTGATCCCTCTCCTGTTGTAGTAACCCAGCACCTGGGCGGGAATAAACCGCAGGACTCAGGGGTTTTCATGGAATTAGAATTCCCAGATGGTTTGGGTTGGAAGGGAGCTTAAAGCTCATCCCATTCCATGGGCAGGGACACCTCCCTCTATCCCAGGGTGCTCCAAGTCCCGTCCAACCTGGCCTGGGACATTCCAGGGATGGGGCCAGCAGCTCCTCTGGGCCATTTTCCCACAATGGATAAAACCATCCCAAAGACTTTTGGGGTGTCCGTATGGGAGAAGCCCCATCCTTGGATCTGGCCCCACTTTGTGGGAACAAACAGAGGAACTGCTGCAATTCCTCCAGGCTGGACATTCCTTGTGGAATTTGGGGTCCTGCCTGTTCCTGCAGCCCGGAACCTGCTCCGGCAGCCAAATCCTGAGCTGAGCATCCCAAAAGCAGCACGGGGCACAAGGACATCTTGGAATGCTCCAGGAGCAGTGAGGATGGGCTGTCCTGGTATTTTGGGATTCCCGAAGCACACAAGGACCTGTTGGAATGCTCCAGGAGCAGTGGGGATGG
>VWZT01008463.1:3382-47385 GCA_013397055.1 Pachycephala philippinensis
GTGTTAGTGCTCAGGAACTCGCTGCCAGGAGCCTTATAGCAAAGTCCCTCTGGTCCCTCTGCACCACTGGAGGGTTCTGAGTGTCAGCTGCACACACACATCTCCCTGCCAGAATCCTACGTGGAAACCATCCTGATAAGGAACAGGAAATTCACTCGTCATGGGTGTCTCCACAGTTTCCTTTCTGAACTTTCCAACTTTAAACACTCAGTGCTTAATGAACATATCTGAAATGAATGGCACTCTCTGATTCTAAACCACCATTTTTATTATGCACCCTTTCCATTCATGTTGCTCACTTCACAGCAGCCTGTCTCCTAAGCACTGCCAGGCTTATTATATTTTTTGCTCAGTAAGAGAATGACATCCAAGTTTCAGATCTTGGCTTACTCATTATTGTTTAGCTTCCTGAAAGCAAATGTGGGGCAATTAAACCTTTGTGTTGAAATTAGGAATTTCAGATCTGGGATTCTTTCCAAAAGCCAGTAGTGCTTCTTTTATTTTCTCACTTGGCTGAACAAGAATTACTTTAAATGAACCATACAACATTTGTCCTCTTTTTTTTGTTGTTGTTTTTGTCTTTTAGGTTATTAAATGCAAGGCTGCTGTTGCCTGGGAGGCAGGTAAACCTCTCTCTATTGAGGAGGTGGAGGTTGCTCCACCAAAAGCTCATGAAGTTCGTATTAAGGTAATTACATCAATTCTTATCTATATGTTTTCTATTTTGGGAGACTGGGTATTAAAGATGAACATTTTGTTTGCCAATAGAAGAAATGTTTAATAGATATAATTAGTTCATTAGTATCTCAGCTGGCTTTACAGAGAAGAAAATTACAGTATTTAGATCTTCTGTTTATGAAAAACACTTTTAGTTTCTCCTAGTCTCACTTCACAGTCTGGTGTGAGGATAATAGCTAATCTTGGGGATCAATTCCACTTGTTACAGACTAAGTTCCCACAAAATGTCTGAACTGGGAACACGCTGATCTTGTTTGAAGGAAAGCAATTTATCATTTGTGGCAGCTGTGTAACATGCCGGATTTTTACATCCGTTATGCCATAAATTACTGGCTGCTGAGCTGGGATTGGTTTCTTGGATTACCTACACCCAAGTTTCTGATTTCATCTGGACTTTCCAGTAGCCTGTATCTGCCAAAAAGCATACATTGATGTGAAACTTTTTTCTGTGGAAAGGATGTCTGCATGGTGCTGAAGACTTAAACTGGATTTATGCAGTACTGAGAGTTCTGCATGGTCTCTCTGGTAATTTTATCTCTGTGTCTTAACTTATTTCAAATCTGAGATGCTAACCTACTTTGAGATGACCTGGAGCACCGATTTCTAGCTATAGGAAACATGTCATCTTTTACCCCTTTCAGTTTCACATTTTGGTTGATGGAAATTATAAAATGTACTGTCACAACTTTGCTTTTTCAAAGTACGAAAAAGTGCCTTGCCAGGAGTTGAAAGTATATTGCCCATCTCCCAAATGCTGCCAGAACTTTGGCCTGGCAATTGTTCTGAATTTCTCACCAAAGGGAATTATTTAGATCTGTGCTACAATTCTGTTGTTGAGGGTGTCTCAGATTATATATTTCTTCACAGATAGTTGCCACTGCTGTCTGTCACACTGATGCCTATACTCTGAGTGGTGCTGATCCGGAAGGATGTTTCCCTGTGATCTTGGGACATGAAGGAGCGGGAATTGTAGAGAGTGTTGGGGAAGGAGTAACAAAAGTAAAGAAGGGTAAGAAAATACCTTACAAGTTTTCTGCCTTCCTTGACAGTGTTACTTTATTTGAAGACCAGCTGTCAAATTGGGCCACTGAAACGCCATATTGCAGGAGTTAATACAATGTTTTATTCTGGGGTGTATGCCTGTGTAGAGTTCTATGGCCTGTGAGACACATCTATTCAATGTGCTCTTGATTTAAAGCCTGAAAGAGCCCAGAATACCAATTTTTTTACTTGAAATTGGATCAACACGTAGTTAGAAGAGGGTTGGGGATTTATTATTTTTTCAAATTATAGTTTTTATCTGTTGGTTTAATTAAAAAGCTTCAAGTGTTTAGTCATGTTGTTCACTGTTGATTTGGGGTTGTTTTATTTTATAGTAACATTGCTGCTTGTTCTGGAATGATGAATTTCAGATGGGCTGTCTGCTCAGCCAGGATTAAAGTGGTTTATCTAGCACTCTGTAATACCACTGTATACCACACACAGCTTTTACTATGCAAAGCTTTTAAGTGAACACAAGCTCACACAAAAACAATGACAATCAAGTAACTTCATTTTTTTTTTTCAGAATGCCTTGTTTGACTCAGTAACTAGACACAGAATGTTTTTTTTCTTAGGGGACACTGTTATCCCTCTATACATCCCCCAGTGTGGAGAGTGCAAGTTCTGTAAGAATCCTAAAACAAACCTGTGCCAGAAGATAAGGTCTGTATGACTTTTTTTTTTGACACACACTATAGTATTTGTTCAATGTATACCTGCTGTAGTTATCAAAAGTAATTGACAGGAGTTTTCTTTGAAGAATAAATCTGTTCATGCATCATTTAATGACTTGGAAAGTATGTTTCAGCAGTCAGTTATGCAGTTTTTTCCATTCTTCCTTAAAATTTCTTTTCTTCCCTTAAATAAAACTGTTTCTCTCTTTTCATGTATGTGAAGGTGCAAATTGCTACCTTGTGTCCACAGGTTTGAAAACATAAATGCTCTGACTCCATATTTAATCCATACTTCAGGGAAGCACTTCAGAGAATTTACCTCTTGGGAGTGAACACCAAAGCTTTCAAGTGGTACAGACAGCTCCTTTCTTCCTTAATACCTGCGTCCCAGATAAACTTGCAGCTCCCATTCTGAAAAAAAGTCTCCCAAACTCAAAAAAAAAGCCCCAGTGATATAACTGACAGGTGCTATTCAAGGGAAGGGTACTGAAGGAGGCCAAGACAGTGGTGTGGTACTTTGGCACAAGCAGTTAGCATTGGTATCTAACAAGGTCAACATGTTAATAAACTCCATTTCTTTCACTGCTTCCTTGGAGGAATTAACAGCATGAAGTTTAAACAGCAGGAGTTTAGCATCTCATTTCTGTGACCTCCTAGGTTTATTGAAATGGTCAAAATATAAAGGGGCACTTACGCAGCTGCCTCTCTGTGCTGCTTAGTGGATTCTGTCTGGTGAGAGTATTTGCTGTTAAAGACTCTGACTGCACCTTGCTGTGTTTTCCTCAAGAATTACTCAAGGAAAAGGAGTCATGCCTGATGGTACCAGCAGATTCACCTGCAAGGGAAAGCAGATTTACCACTTCATGGGGACCAGCACCTTCTCCGAGTACACTGTGGTGGCTGATATCTCCGTAGCCAAGATAGACGCTGCAGCACCTCTGGATAAAGTGTGCCTGCTGGGCTGTGGCATCTCCACGGGCTATGGGGCTGCTGTCAACACTGCTAAGGTAAAAGCTGTGCTTGTGGGACACACAGCTTAGGGACCACATTAGGACTGTAAATGTGATGTACCAAATCTGTGTTTCTTCCTCTTCAGCCAGTGAGGTTTAGCTAAGAATTTCTTAACTTCCCCTTAACTTAACTTCTGCAAAGAAGCAGATCAGGTTAGAAGAACCCGTTGTCCTTTGGAGGAAATTCAGGTGGACTATTCTGCTCCCTTTTGATACCAGCTATATATAAATTACTTTCCCTGTTCATCTTAATTTGCTGCAAGTCATTCTGATAGTCAGAAGCTCAGGGTGAGACAGAGGTGGTAGGTGAGTGGGCATGAGTCTTTGGGCAAAAGAAAAAGCTTAGTACCTGAAGAGCTTTTTGGATTAAACTTCTATATAGTTTCCCTTATCTGTAAAATCTCATAGCCATATATATTTGCTTCCATTTTTTCCTTTATTAAATTCCTTAACCTCCATTTCCTCCCCACATGGAAGGATCAATTTTTTTCTGCTGCTCATGACTCCATTCTTACTCCTAGGTGGAGCCTGGCTCTATGTGTGCTGTGTTTGGTTTGGGAGGAGTTGGGCTGGCGGTTATTATGGGCTGCAAAATAGCAGGAGCATCCCGGATCATTGGCATTGACATTAACAAGGATAAGTATGCCAAAGCCAAAGAGTTTGGAGCTACTGAGTGCATCAGCCCCCAAGACTCCAAGAAGCCCATCCAGGAGGTGCTGGTTGAGATGACCGATGGTGGCGTGGACTACTCGTTTGACTGCACTGGAAATGTCGGAGTCATGGTGAGTGCCTGACCACCAGGAGCATGTACAGGGAGGGATCAGTTCAGCTAAAGAGCAAGATCAGCTGCTTTCTTAACACAGAACGTGCTAGACTCATTGATTTTATAAGAGTAATGATAACTGCTATGACTAAAAAGGACAATTTACACTCAATCCTAATTATGTAATGAAAGCAGCTGCTACTTCTTGGGTTGAAAATGGTACTTATAACTATTTTTGCCTTAATCAGACTTTTTTGAGATCATGAGTTTCTCTGTGCTGACAGTTGAAAAATTAACAAAACTCACATAAAATATATTGTGCAATGAACAGTAAAATCTCACGGATCAGTCAGTATTTCCCTAATTTCTCAAGGTGAATTTCACCTTTGGAAATGCAGAAGTATTACTCAATGTAAGGCTAGGTTTTCAGGAATTACAGTAGCATTCCTAACAGTTGGTAATATGGTATGTGATTACAGTTTATCCCAACTCTCAGTGGGAGTTCAGACTTCTTTGAAAGCTAGATAGGATATAAAAAGTGCAAAGTGAACCTTTAACGTATAAAGAATCTGAACCAACAGAAAATATAATGTGATTTTCCGTGTATTTATTGTTCCTTAAATGCTGATGTGGTGATTCATTAATTGGGGAAAGGAAGTGCTACCTGTCAAGGCAGCATAAACCTAGCAATAAACGCTCTGCTTTGTCCTGTCTTTCCATGAAGAGGGCTGCCTTGGAAGCCTGCCACAAAGGCTGGGGAGTCAGTGTGATAGTTGGAGTAGCTGCTGCTGGCCAGGAGATCTCCACACGGCCATTCCAGCTAGTAACTGGGCGCACATGGAAAGGGACCGCGTTCGGAGGTAACTCTCTCTTGGTGTGGGGATAAAAATAATTTACTATGGGCTAAAGCTGGGAGGAACACGCCACCTCAGTTTCGCTTGTGCAAGAAATCTACTATTGACAGACTTTGTAAATGCTGTGTTGACTTTTAAGATAAAGACTTTTAAAATCTGTTATTCCTATGGAGAGGGTACAAATTAACACATTGGTATGATATCTAACATAGTTTGAAGAGAGAATATATCTATATGCTATTCAGTACTAACGGGAGACTGCTTTATGACCAAGTGAAGGTTTGGTTCAGTTTGGTCCACTGAAAGGACCTATTCTTTGGGAAGATGGGAACTCACATCAGTGTGTTTGTGTTGCTTAACCACTAAGCAAACTGTGGGGCCAACACAATAATGTGCTGAAAAGACCTTTAACGTAAAAAGGTAATAAGTGCTTGATGCACATTTTCTGCTGTCAACTCAAAAACACATTGAGTTCTTTTTTGGGAGAATTCAGTTAATTGCTGAAGTTGACGGAAGTATTCAGACTTTGAATTATTACACTGCTCTTTGTCCAAGCAATACAAAACTTAAGGGATTGGGTTATAAAGATACATAGAGGGCTTGATAGAGATGCCTTGTGTGTACTTTCCTAGGTGAGGGCTGCTGTTATGTTGAATGCTGGAACAGCTAGTGAAAGATTTGTGCACATGTGTGTGTTTGGATAATGTGTGCTTTTTCCAGACCTCCATGGGAGGGACAAACAAGTCACTCGTTTCTGTTCCTTTTCATATTGATCATACAAGTGCCTGTGTAAGGGTTGTATTTTTAATTTTCTGAGATGGGTGGAAAAGGGAAAAAATAAGGCATGTTTTCTTTCTTTCAGGCTGGAAGAGTGTGGACAATGTACCCAAACTGGTGACTGAATACATGTCCAAAAAGATCAAGGTTGATGAATTTGTGACTCACACGCTGCCTTTTGACAAAATTAATGAGGCTTTTGAGCTGATGCATTCAGGAAAAAGGTAATGTTCACAATATTGAAAGGTAAAGAAGACATTTCTTGATCAGACCCTGTCAAAGTACAGGTTCCCTGCCCACTGTCATGTTTCAAACAGGGAGGCTAAAGGGTGACATATACCACATGCATTGATTCTGATACAAACACACTCCTCTGAGCTTCCAGGCATGTGCCAAAACACAGGCACACAGTAAAAAGCAATCAACAGTGCACAAGAGAAATACACACAGATGTAAAGCTGATAAAGGGGACAGGTCAGTCTCAGGCATTCACCATTGCTAGAACATTCTTCCTTATAAAAAGGAATGTAAAGAGACTGAAGATTACATATTCAGTAATATTTAGGTTCCTCTCCAGACAGACAAATAGTTATGAGCATTATCTCCAGAAACCAGCATGGTCTTTGTATTCGATCTCAGTCTACATCTATCTATTCTGTATAACTTTGGAGAAAGTACTAACTTTATCTGCTTTAGCGCATATGGATTCTCTTTTGGATAAATCAGTTGACTGTAACTGCATTTGTTACAATTGGAAACACTGCATTTATGCAAATTTCATCCAGCAGTTGATCCTCTGTCCCAGTTATGAACTTCAGTATCGTTTCAGTGCTTTATTCATACATGAGCATGTCCTAGGAAACTAATAATGAAAGCTACCTTACGTTTTCCGAACAGTCAAAGGGGAAAATGCCTATTAATATTACTGCTCCTGATCAGTCTTGGCTAGCTACTGAAAACTGACACCTAGTTTGAAAAAGTGTCCAGTTGGGGTTTATTTTACTCAAGGAGAGACAAAAAAACCCCAAAGACAACAAGCATTATCCTGTATTTTTAATAAATATTATAGGCGTAAGCATGACTTCCTTCTTACAAAAGATAGAAGTTAAAATATGTCTCAGCAATGAAAGGGAGGGGAGAGATGGGGAGAAAATTGACTTCTTGGTAATTTTTTTTTCTTTTCTGTTTTAAGCATTCGAACTGTCCTAAAATTTTAGAGCCAAGTGTCGACCTCCTAATTGGCCAGCAACATGGTAACTGCCTTTTTATAATGGAATTTTTGATAGAAGATAGAATCAAGCAACTGAAAACTCACTGGGACTAGGAAGACCATGTATTTTAGGGTGAGCATTCTGGGTATTAAAAAATTGTTTACCACTGAATAGCATAACAGAATTAGTCTTGATTATGGAACTTCTGTTTATATACTCACTCTCCAAATTCAATAATGGCTTACTTAATCTGCTTAATAAAAGCTTATTTCTAAACCCAGTCTTGGAATTACTGAGCATTAAGTGTGACTGTGATGCCTGTGTCTTGTTTTGCTCGAGTGATTCTTACAGTGTGTATGTGACAGAGGAAGAGGGTTCAGCAGAGTCTACAGCAAATGATGTGGGATTCACTGCAGAAGGCACAGCTAAGCACAGGGGTGAGAAGCAGCATCCATTTGCTGCAACTGTGCTGAGAAAGTGGCCAGAACTTGTCAAGTTTCTGAAGCTATTCTAGGACTACAGTGGATTGTAGCACCCAGCTCAACCCTGAAGCCAACTGTAGAGCAGAGTCTGGTGTCCAGGGGTACCCATGTTCACTGGGGTGGTCTATGTTCTGCCTTATTTCCCGTTTGTCCCAGTGGCAGGCCTCGTGTAAAGATCATGGCATAGACTCCTCTAGTCACTTGCTCTAGTAGAGTCTTCAAGGCTTCAGTAGGACAGATTCCCATTTTCTTAAACTTACTGGCAAATGAAGCAAACTTTGCAGCCAACACTGCAAAAACAGTGTGGGATTGTTACCTCCAATCAGAAACACGATCATGCCGTTGAAGCAGGAAGTATTACTGTCAGAGCAAGTCTGCTCCTGAGGGTTGTAGGGGAACAGGAAAGAGCATTGTGTGATGAAGGCTTCAGGATTTTCTGAGATTTTTTTGTTGGAGGGGGAGGGGTAAGTCTCAATTTTGTAGTTGCAGGTTTTCTTAACTCTAGGTGAAGTGATGTGACTGGATAAAGTTCTTTTTGTATTGAAACCTGTAACAAGTGCCTCACGTCCAGAAAAACATAAAGAGCACAAAACAGACTGCAAAGCAGAGGCAGAAAGACTAGCCAGTTAAAAGAACAGTTAGATGCATAAGAACTCAGTGTTTTTCAGTGAACCAACGCCACCGCTTAAGTGAGAAGCTTCATGTTGTAAAGAATCCTGGTCAAAACAACTGTTACAGAGAACACTGAATGCAAACAGTAATCTTATTAGAAGAAATTCCCTCTCACCGCTAACGATTACCCCAAGCCACTGCTATACAACAGGGACAATTACATTTTTCCATCTGTCATGAAAAAGATATCCCCTAGAGCATTCTGAAAATAGTTGAGGTACTGCATTTTTCACTTCATTTCAGACAGTAAAGAAGAAATGTGAATGTTGTAATAATTCAATTGTGAGCATCAGGAGGAAATAAAAACTGAATTTGTACCAAGAAAAGTGAGCCCTTTAACCCAGCAGTGAAGTGATTCTCAGTACCTTGTAGCTTGAGGAAGGCTGGCTGAATATCAGAAAATTCAGCAGAAAACTTGCTGCTAAGCTGTTCCAGTGAGAGCACTCCATAATTACAAGATGGTATCAATACAATACTGGCAAACCACCCCCCAACTGGATCTAACAGATTTAAAATACACTGGAACAGCTGTTCCTCTATGCTGCACAGATGAGCTCAAGACCACACAATCATGTCTGCATTACATTATTACTTCAGAGAATCTGCACCTCAGAGTGTGTGTGGGAAGCCAGCACTACTTCGTCCTGCAAAGCATTTGATTGAATGGAGCATGTGTGAAATAGGGTTTTTTGGAAGTTGTTCAGCAAACAAAGGGACTCAAGAACAAGAGCTTCTACCCCATTTTTCGTGGTCAAGGTAGTGTATTGAACTGCACCATCCTGACAATGGTAACAACTTCGATGGACAAAAACTTTCCACCAAATGACTGTGCATGAAATGCACGTGTACTCTGCTGGCTGTCATGTAAAACATGCAGGTTGGCCTCTCTCCTCCTGCTGTTACTCTTATTCAACACCATCTACCACATCTTCTCTCCCTAAATATTCAAGTCAAGTTGCAGGAACAGCATGAAGAATTTCCACACTGCCTTACACGACAGTAAAGGGAAAATACATTAAGAGATTGTTTCTGAACTAATTGCAGGATTGTGTTTTTGGTAAAAGTGTATACAATCGCTCAAAATGTCATTAAAAAGTAGATTTAAGTTGGGATTTTTTACTTAAGTGGATAGCAACTTATGTAAGAATCAAAAATAGTTAATTTCCACAATCCAGTCAGCACAAGTCTCGTATGTCATGTTCAAACAAAGACACAGCTAGATAGGTGAAAAAAATAGCTTTTCTCAATATTTTTATTTAATAAGTTTTGTTCTGAAGGCTGATGCACCCTCTCATGTTGGAAGAACCGGTGTAGATGCTAACTAAGCTTTCCACTCATTTAAAAATACTGCAGTAGCATGAACTCACTATAAACAGTTATCATGCTGTGATTTCAATTTATAGGCAGGAATGCATAGCATCATAGATTACCTGTATTAAAAATGTGCTAAATTTGGTTTGTATCAGTGCAACAACAAAGAGGTATCCAAGTGGCACATTTGTGGGTTTAAGAGTGAGTTCTAACTGGGTCCATGCATTTACCAGTGGGGCTTGCACTTGTGCAAGCAAACCTGCATATAATTGAAAATTCTATGTCTGGGTTTGGATTATAAGGAAAAAAAAAAAAAGTTATTTCTGTTAAAAGCAGCTGCAGCTTTTATTTTATAGACCAAAAATGAAGCCCCCCACCCCCAGCATCATACACACACACATAGAAAAGGCAAGACCATTGTAACCATTCAAGTGAAGGATATGGTGGGCAAACCTCCAGGACAGGCATCTCCTCAACACATCTCACTCAGCACAGGTAACCCCACTCAAGTACTACAGTCTGTTTTGTTAAAAATCTCTACACACACACTCATACGCACGCACACACACACTCTGTGCATCGTGACAGGTCACTTTACTGCATAATTAAAAATAATAAAAGGTAATGAACACATCGCAGTGATACTCTTACAGCAACAGAGGTCTGAGGCACTCAGGGCAGAGAAGATATTTTCTGGCAAATTTGGGAGTGGACGAGTCCAGTTCTATGAAGCACTAACCCCTTTCCCCCACCTAAATTCTGCAGTGCCAAGGGGAGCCAAGGGTATGCAGCACTTCCTGTTCTTGGGTCTGTGGCAACAAATTCACCAGACATCTTGTAAGAGGTGTATTTTATGCCCATGATTGTATGATTTAATGTCTGTGTTGGTTTAAGTACTTCTTGCGTTACAGTGGTGTAAGATGAAGTCTACAATGGGGTCTGAAAAATTTTTCATTACAATTCGGAAGAAAAAATAAATTCCCTCAGCAGAGACACCAAAGATGATGGAAGAGAAATGGGCATGGAAAAAGAAAGGGTAGAGAGAAGGGAGGCTTAATCAATCCACACTCCTTAACATAACAGTTTCCAGCTCACCATGACCCATTAACAGAATATAAAGGGGTACAACATTACCCACTCTATACCCTGTCTGAGGAAAAAAAGATCAGTTTTCATAGCTGCCCCCCTCAAAAGCCTCAAACTCACTCAACTGAGGGGGAAAAAAAATGACCCGTTTAAAAATTACCAAAAGAAAATGAATACAGCATTGAACGTGCTTCATTTTCACACACTCAGACTTGTTTTGAGATGCTTCACTCTTAAATCTTGCAAATCCAATCCCCCACAGCTACTGTGGATGTACTTTTAAAAAATGCCCCACAGTTAACACACGTAGGGATCCCATGAATCATGGGATCTTTTTGGTTCTTGTTTCATTCCTTTACCTAGGCAAGTCTGATGCATCAGCTTCACCATGCTTTTGGAGCAGGAGGCTGCCTGCAAGTACTGCTTCGCCAAGAAGCAGCTTATTGCAGGGAGCTGCATATAACACAGACTTTGTTAATTTCCTATACTATCAAATCTCCAGCAAGAGAAACAAGTCGTGCCATTAACACAGTGTGCCACCCACAGTGGCAATCACTACAAAAGCCACCAGCAGAGAGATGGGGGCAGAATTAAAGGTAGCCTGCTCTTGTACGTGCGTGTCTTTCTCCCTTCTGCCCCCTTCTCAACTGATAAACAAACAAGGCCCAGAACAGTATCTGCAGAAGCAGGAGCAAGTCTTTGGAATAAGAAATGCTTAAAATCTCAGGTGCCACTCACAAACCAAGAGTGACAGGGCACACTGAAATGGTGAAAAAAACCTGGATCCCAAAATATCAAGTCCCAGTGGGAAAGCTTACCCACGCTTTTCTAGCTAATATCATGGCAGCAACAGAAGCAACTGTGGGTCTAATTGGAAGGAAGGTGCTAAAGAGATAATTGAAGAAAAAAGGAAAGTACAGCGTGAGTGTTGTAGGTAGGAGGAAAGCAGGAAATTCTTTAAATTCTTCTCTGCTTTTGCAGACATTGGGTCAGGTTCTTCGAGATATTCCTCTTATCTACAATCACTGAGAACAAAGTATATGGTGAAATCTTTCTATTCTGTACTCTTTAAAAAATGCATAGTACGGGGCAAAAAATAGATATATTTATCGTTCTGATGCACCTGCTCAGTGTGGACTATCACTGGGTCATGAAGTGGGGGCGAATGCTGTCCAGGCGCCGGGTCAGGATCTCGCAGCCCGTGTCCGTGACCAGCAGCGTGTGTTCAAACTGCGCCGAGCGCTTCCCGTCCCTCGTCACTGCAGTCCAACCGTCAGGCCAGGTCTCGTCCTGCCAACCACCTGAAAACAGAAAGCACCACTTCTTGCCAGTTTTTAAGTAACAGACATCAGTCCCCCAAAGAGTTCTATCCAGTTCTACAGGATAGAACCAGCATCCTGTTCCATCACTACTTAAGGGCAAGCAAGAGTAACCATTTTACTCTACTGCTAAATTGCTCACCTTCACAGATCATTGGTTCAATTGTAAATACATGACCTGGCTTCATGACTCCAACTGCCTTGTTTTCTGTAATAAAATAAACATTCAGGTTAGAAAAAAGAATACCATCTTAGTAAGTGAACGAATCCTTGTCCTAGCAGTATACAACAGAAACACAGTAAAGTCAGAAAAGCCATTCTGAGATGATCTGTTCACTCGTCCATTTTTACTTCTACATTAAGATTTGCCTTAGTTCTTTCCTTCTCCCCATCCTCCAACACTGTAATACTTACTCAAGCAGCTTAAAATTAATTGCTGTCTTTCCAACAACTGGAATTTCAACTCTAGTTCTATAAAAACACTGAACAAATATAATACAGGAATTTCGGCACACTTCTATAATGAAAAACATCATTAAAAAAACAACAGAAGTAAGAAGCAGTTAAAATATTCAGAGAAGGCTTGAAACCTCATTTGTTTGCACGGAGCCATTAGCTCCAACAAATTGCCGAAATGTGACAGTGGTTAAGTAATCCCATGATTCCATTTATGAAAGATACACTGCCCCCTCATTACCCTGGATATTGGGGTCATAGTAGTGTCAGTGTGATAATGCTGTGTTCATTAGCTAACATAAAACAGCAGAACTTTCTACTGTTAAATGCACCAGAACTGTTTACGTGGAGGCACATGAACTGATGGACAGAATGACTCCAGAAGTGCAGTTTGACTGGAGAAAGGTTTCAGCCCGTTTCTGCTGCCCTGTTTCACCTGGAAGGACAGCACAGCTCAGATGTGACTGAGCCTGGGAGCTGGAACAAACTCCAGGACTGCACAGGAACCATTAGCTCCCAGCTACTTTGCTGCTGTAGACAATTTGCATTCATTTTTACATTCCCCCATCTAACTCTAGTTGTGCAAATTTTTCATGCTGGCTAAATCACCTAGAGGCTTTAAAAATCTCAGACATCAAGCTGCCACAACAGCAACAGAACATTTTTCTTAGAAAATGAGCTTTTTGCTTTTTAAACTCCTTTCATAGTAAGCCAGAAATAAGCATCAGCGTTCTTTTTTTCTCCAATAGGTTTTCAGTCCCTCAGATCTTTCCACTTGGCTTTTGCTGTGAGTCTGTATTTAAAAATACCAGAAAAAACACCCAGCATCTTTCTTTCTGGGAACAGACATATTTGCTCAATGAAAAAAAAAAAAAAAGTCAAAACTCCCAAACAGCCAGGAAAGATAGAAATTTCCTTTGTCTAGGATTGGATTTTAATTGGTATAAAATGCTCTTCACCTCCAAAGAATCCATATTTTCTTCACTTCACACAACAAAAAGTACAAACCAGGAACTGATACCCTTCTACCCTGCAATTAACAAATTTTCTCTGCTGTCAGAAAAAATAAGTTAGGGAAATGATGACACGGATAGTCAGGAATCGCTAGACTATAATCTATAACCACAACATGTGTTAAAGCCCATTAGGAGATGGGAAGATGGAGGCACCTGTCAGGTCTGAGGAAATGAGTGTCCTATCAGGGAAGCTTTACAGCTGAAGTGGGTGTGAACTGTTCATCACTGCTTCGTGATATTTACCCTGCCCTTTGCTGTCCACTGACACTTAACCTTCCATCCTTTGCCTCTGTGGATGCTGTTTCTGAGTCTTGCTGGAAAAATTGTTACAGGGCCAGGGACATTTCCAAAAGCTACCACTCCTGGGGGAATGTTCATTCCTCCTCTGCCACACACTAGGATGAATTTTCCAGAAAGACCAAATCACAACACTCAAATGAAGAAAAGGGAAAGAAACAGGATCCAGATTCAGGCACAACACTCATCTTTTACATTCAGAGAGCTTTTAATTTACATCTGTAAATGGCAGTAAGGTTTTGCTTAGAACTTCTAAGCAGAGAAACATTTGCCCATTCGTGTCAGACAAGAATGTCTAAGGAAATTCAGGCAAAAACCTTGAGCACTGACCCGGCACTGATGAGAGCTAACACTAACCATTAGTGCAGGCAGAGATAGTGCAGGCACAGGTTCATAAAGTATGAACCTGTCCAGAGTTTAAAAAAAAAATTATTTCCCAAGTGCCAAAATGCTAAATTGATGGCTTCAAGTAACTTGGGTGCATTCATTGCAAACCACTTCTTGTCTACAGGACAGCACAAAGGGAACGAATACTCACTGGCATAATGTGGCACGTTAGGAGCCGTGTGGAAAAGTTTATGGATTCCATGCCCACAGTAGCTCCGAACCACTGAAAATCCATTTGCTTGAGCGTGTTTCTGAATTATGTTCCCCAGTTCTCGGTACCGAACACCAGGTTTTACTGCAAAATTGAAGAGATACAGAAGGAAATTTAGAGAGCTTGCTTTCACCACAACTAACCATCAAACACAACCTTTGTAGCACTCATGGCTTGTGTGTCCATCTGTTCCAGTATGCCACCTCCTATGATCGCTTAATCCACTAAGTATGTGAGTGCAGTAACATGAGAGAGGGAGGAAACTGTCTCATATAAAAAAAAGCAGAGAGAGACAGAAGAAAACTCCTTTTTCACTACTTTCTTCCTTTCATGGATACAAGTGCTCACACTAGAAGGATGTCAAAGTTAGAAATTAAAAATTAAAGACTTTCAAAGTACTTGGTAAGCTCTCACACCCTGAGCTGCAGTGCTTCTTGCAATGAATGTATGAACTATATTTTAATATACACTTATCCCTCTACTATGTGGAAAATGCACACAAAGGACCAATATTTTAAAAAATAAATAAAGGGAAAACGGGTATCTCTACTCTTAGACAAGATCCTCAGTGACAACGCTACAGCAAATAAGAATGTTCATATTCAGGTTTAACTTTTTGGACAATCCCTTTAGGAAGCCTTAAAAGTTAAAGAGTTTGAAACACATGAAAATGGTGTGAGAAATTCACTTTGAGCACTTGGACAAGGGAGTAGTAATGCCATAAAAGCAACAATGTTTCATCATTCACCTAATGAAGATTCATACCAAAACCAACCTTGAGCCACTTAAAACAAAAAATCAAGCTTTTCCAAGAGCATTCCCAACTCCCTGAATATATGCTGCTCCTTCAGGAGCCAGATGTCGTGTGGAGCCATCCTAAACAGAGTTCACATGAAGCTAAAACTTTATGTGAAGAAACCATTTAGTTCAATTCTCTGCTCATGTAAGCGACTACAACTGAAACCCCTAAATTGAATTTACAGAAAACAACAAGAAATTTATACTACTGGAATCTACATGCTTTTCAAAAAATTAANAAGGACATGGTGGGGAAGAGATTAATCTGTGCTAAATAGCTGTGAAATATGGGCCTGACAGCACATGCGACTCGTTTCAATGGAGTCCAACACCAAGACATCAAGATGATTCAAAGAGGGGAGAGGTGACCCCTTTTTAACAGCTGAGATACTTGATGCCAGAATTCCTACTCACATGCAATGTCTAAAACCCTTCAAAACATGTTACAGCATCTAAGAAGTCGGTAAAAAAGACCTACAGTGAGAATTTTAATCTCATTGTCAAGGAACACAAAGGGAAGTTTCTGTCACAGTTTATACATCAAAGGCAGGATACAAAGGATAAGAGACAACACATGTAACATTTGCTATAAAAAAGTACAGGACCAAAGATACATGCTGTTCTGGTTTAGCTCTGAAAAACAAAGTGGTCATTTCAGAACAGTAATCCCACATAAACAGGTAATCTATATTCATCACAGCTCAATCTGGCAGTATTTTCTTGATCACACAATGGATACACAAGACATCATTCCTATGGATTTTTGTCTTTTCAGCTTGACTAGCTATCTCCAAATTATTAACCGAAGTTATGTTCATTGTAATTTCTTTTACTTACATTTACTTTTGATTAAATGCAAGTTTAAAGCCTTACTATATAGCACCTTAAACTTCAATCTTCAGAGGCTGTGAAGTGATTAAATTATAATGGGGATTTTAAGAAGCTGCAGGGTATAAAAGATACAGATGATACAAGTATTTCCATGGGACTGGGAAATTCTTGTTTTGTTTTCTGAAGTTGAACATAACATTCTCCAGCTACCTTTCTATCTCGTTGTATGTCTCGATGCAGCTGCTCTCAGTGATAACTAAGCAACATAATTAAAGTTCTGGAGGTACTGGAGGATATGGATCTGTCTTCTTTGGCACACTGCCACAGCAGAAAAAAAAGAGCTCATGACTAGCTTTATGAAGTAACAATCAGGTTTGGCAGGGCTAAAGAGATATGTTTAGGTGTTCACACAGTTCACTGTGCAACACCATACAAATTATAAAAGTAGGGTTTTCCAAAACATACTTTACTTGTCACATTCTCTTAATTACTCAGATCAAGGACGTCTTACTCATCAACGGTCAAAAAAAGGCTGTTTCCATGTCAATATCATCTGTGGATCAGCTCAGCATCAAATACATTTTGCTCATCAACCCACATTTAAAAAGAAGTTGCATCCACCGCTCACAGCACTGTGCCATTTGAAGGATCACTGCGTTACACAACACCCATCATCTGCTGGTGACAACACCCCAGTGCCTCTGTGTGCTGCAACAGAAGCCACTCTGAGCAGTGGCAAATATGAGCAAGCATGTTTGAGAAGCAAAACTTTCATGCTTCAGACATTTTTTACCTGCATCGATGGCTTGCATTAGGCACTCGTAAGTTGTTTGGACAAGCCTCCTGGCACCCTCATCCACTTCTCCAACATAAAATGTCTCATTCAGATCTCCGTGGTAGCCATTGCGATAGACAGTGATATCCACTGCAAACAACATCAGACATGGAAAATTAGCACTCTGTTCCTCACTTCTTGCCTCTGATTTGTGAAAGAACAAACACATAAAAATAGGGCATTCTAGTTCACAAGAATTCCATATGAAAACTCTTCCATCAGAATCAATTCTTTCACGCGTATCCTGTAGATTCTATAGCATTAATTAATAAGGTAGTGTTTCACCGGTCAACAGTTTAATTTAATGAAATAATCGGGGAGGGGGAGAAAAAAATCCCGCAGCAATGCAACACAGACACAGCCAGTTAGCATTGGTTTTCTAGGTAAATATAAAAACTGGAAAGAGAAGCTCTTTGCTCCATGGTGATTTGCCTGTTTAAAGTACTTTCTTAGAATTAATTCCAGCACTAATAGAGGGAAATTAAATTTAAAAAGGTACGTAATCATGGTTTTGCATATCAAATTGCCTTGCTGTGGTAGCATGGGTACTTTTGTTTACAAGCCTTTGTCAATCATCTGGTAGGTCTAACAGCTGCTAGATCACCAAACCCACTAGAATAGTAATTGCACTGCCATTCATGAAGAAACACACACCCAAATGCTCTCACAGGTTAGCAGTCATAAAGGAAACTGTAGTGAACAGTAATACTTTAGGAATGTCGTACATGAGCTGCTGAGAGAGACCAATACAATCTTGATAGGAAAATGTGGGAAAACACACTTTGGTGTCAACAACTAGACATCACTTGCTAGTACCTTCTGGATGACATGATCCTGTGATTCAAAAAACCAGTTTTGGACTTTGGCATGGCTTCCAGCAGGCTAAAAAGTTTTAAATAAAGAAAAAGATGGACACTTCCTTTTAATTGTTCATTGGGTACATTCCCTCCAAGGTACCTTTTCTATCCCTCCTTCTAACCTGTTTTGGTCCTCCTTTTCAAGAGGCTTTTGAGCCACTACCTTACGAAAAGGAAGCCTAGCTCTTTCTCATCAAAACAAAGCAGAAGGCTCCAAGATTGATCAAGTGCCAGAATGCGGACAAAAGCATGACCAAACCCTCCTATAGAAGGTGTTCTCTAGGGCTGAGGTACAGCCTTGGCATGCAAATAGCAGAGAGCTAAGGCACTGTGTAGATGAAGCCAACCATGCTGATTAGAAGGCTGGAGCACCTCTTCAGTGAGAAAAGGCTGAGAGAATTCAGATTGTTCAGCCTGGAAAAGAAAAGGCTTCGGGGTGACTTTATTGTGGCTTTCCAGTACCTGAAGCGACCCAATAAGATGGAGAGGAACTTTTTACAAAAGCATGTAGGGACATGACAAGGATGAATGGATTCAAACTGAAAGAGAGTTAGGTTTAGATTAGATACTAGACAAAAATTCTTTATGGTGGCAGTAGTGAGGCACTGGAACAGGTTGCCCAGAAAAATTGTGGATGCTCCATTCCTGGAAATGTTCAAGGCCAGGCTGGATGGGGCTTTGAGCAACCTGGTCTATACTGAAAGTGTCCCCACCCACAGCACAAGGGTTGAAGCCAAATGATCTTTAAGTTGCCTTTCAACCCAAACCATTCTATGGTTCTATGATTCTTTGAGCTGGGCTTCTTAGTTCAGACTCCAGCGATGCCAGAAAAGCAGGCACTAATACAGAGCTGTGCAAAGGCACCATCTTTGAAATTAAAGAAAGATAAAGGAGCTTTGGCATACATGTACCCTACAAGCTCAGAGCTATCAGCCAGACCACACCTCACCTAGACAGGGGCAGCAATCATGACATTTGTTCTGAAAAGGCTGGTACCCACAGCACGGAGGTGTAGACTTAGTAGCAATTATTACATGCTAATATGTATCAAATATCTGATAATCTAAAAAGATTACAACCTGCTTCTAGAGACAGGTCAAACCTTAGGATACACTGTCTATTTATTTACAGATAAGAGAAAAGTAAAACAATGCAATAAACAAAGGTACAAACATTGTACAAAAAAAGCATCATTAATTTTTACTGGCAGACCAAGAAGAAATGGAAGTGAAAACAAAAAATGGTCAAGTAATTTATAAAAGTATCCCTCACCACCCAAGAAGGTCTAAGTACCTTAAGTACCAAGAACAAAAAGCAGCTGGTATTGTTAAGCTTCAAGATACTCAAAAAAAGGTAACATGCACCTATGCAATGCCTCCCCATTAAAACCTTTTACAGTCATCATAATCATCATGAGCATAGCAAAATTGTAAGGATCTAGACCCATCTAATCAAGAATTCACACAGAACTAATCCAGTTGAATAATTCAATATACATTTTATTCACTAGATATACACAGTCTGAAACAACTGGAATCTAGCCCACAAAACCCAGACTCTATACTAATGCACAGATCAGGGTAGAAGAATTATAAAGCTCTTAAAGTGGACTGACCTTTTGAAATTATTTTATTAAATAAACTCATGAATTTAAGTATGTAAAGAGCAGAGGTAAATGAGAACAAACTAACTGGCAAATGAGAACAAAAGCCTCTCTTAAGAAGATATTCCAATCATGTTGCCTGCTTGTGAAACCTCACCTTACTGCATGGTTTAAGTGCACAGAAGGTAGAAATGTTGAAGGTCAATTTTCACAGCACTTACCATTAACAATATCACCCTCCTGCAACGGCCTCCTGTCAGGAATTCCATGACAGATCACTTCATTCACTGATGTACAGCACGACTTGGGGAAGTTATAATAATTCAAAGGGGAAGGATAGCAATTCCTTGCAATACAAGCCTAAATAGAGAAGATACAATTTACACTAGTAAGCTTTGTACAAATAAAAAACACTGAAAAAAACATGTGCAATAGCTTTACAATAAGAATGACGGGCTGAAAAGCAGTGACCCTTAAAAATACGATTCTTCAAGCATTTCTTGGCAGTTTTTGTTATGCCTTGCATTTCTCACCCAGAAGAAATTAAAGTTACTTAAATTTTGTTTCTACTCATTTTTGTGTTTAACTGTGAATTTTATGTTTGGCTGAGATATTCAGGTTTGAAACAATGGCAATCTTTATTCAGTTTTAAAAAGTAATTTTCAATTACTGCTTTTATGTACCCAGTCTAAGATTTCTGCAAGACACACAAGCCAAACAAAACAATATTTAGCACCACTCTTCCCCCCCACTTTAAAACCTTAAGCTGCTTCCTTTGCACTGTAATAACTTTTGTATTTTTGCAAAACTGACACATACGCATACTTTGTGACATACTCAGCAAAGTACAGAAAAAAATATTGGGTCAACTTTTTTTTTTTAATTTTAAAAAAATAATACTGTTTTTAAAACCACAAAATACCAATTAGGGATATTGGTCAGTAGCAACAACCTGCCAAGCCACAGTTTCCATAAGCTGCTGAGGAGGGGTTACTCCATTTTAACTGCCAGTTGTTCCTATTAGACTTTATGCCTAAGCAAGTAGTTTTGTGTTTAATGCAGTTCAACAGAAGTCTCCAGCCTAATGAAAGCAGACAATCTTGGCTCAACAGCTGTAGATGCAGATAAAAAGAACCAGAAAGCTCTCCAACAAATTTAACTATACCAAAATTGTTGCCTTTCCCACAGTGCACAGAAGTAGCCTCAATTACCAGCTTACATGATTCATAGAGAAGACAGCAAATTAAAAAATTACACAATTCAAATAACTATGAATAGTTAAGCCAGGAAAATTCGTGAACATGTTTTTCAAACACTTCACTGGACTGTGGCTTTATTTTGTCAGACTGCATCAAACATCTTGTTTCAGTGCTCTCTGAGGCACCTCAGCTCTGATCTCCCAATCATAAATAATTTAACCTTCTCCTCTATATGTCTTAACCAACAACAGAGAGTACAAGAAGTCCATGGCCTACATATGGTGTTCTTTATATAATGGTATCCGTGGAGCAAGAAGGGTTTAGAAGAAAGAAAATAACATGATGTTAACTGAAAAAGCAAGTGAAGAAACTTAGAAGAAATCTGAAGCCAGAAATATGGAAGCAGCTGATACAGAGAGAGGCCCAGGAGTTCCTAGCTCACTTTGAACCTACCATTGCACTTTAGCATATTTCTGCCATCTGCACTACTCACCAGCTTCAAACCGGGAAGCAGTTCAAAATAAAGAAATGGAATTCATGCGACAAAGAAAACCACACAATAATCATTTAAAAACAAAGAGAGAGAAGAAAACTTATAAACACCAGAATAATAATAAAATAATCTTACTAAATGGACAGCATGATCAATTTCTTCAGTAGTTACTCCTGGTTTCACCATCATGGCAGCAACATCCAATACTTCTCTAGCAAGCTGCAAATGAAAGAATTTAAAATAGATTTAAAATTGATCTACTGACCTAATTTAAGTTCATTTAAAATAGGCCAGGACTACTCTGTGCAAGATTAGTAACCCATTTTCGACAGCTACACTGAGATCACCAGGAAAGCTGTGTGGAGTTGGGCTCTAGAAAGGCTTTGAGGTGTCTCCAGGTCATGTACTAAGGCACCTCCGTGAGAGCTGAAAACACTCCAGTTAAGGTTTGGACCATATTTTCCTCTAACGCCATCATCTTAAATCAGACTACCTCAATACATTTCAAAGTTTGACTTTATGCACAAGGAAGTGATTACAACTGAACAGCTCTTTTTCAAAAATTTTTAGGAATGGGGCTTTGTTTTGCTTTTTTTAGTTTTTACTTTGCACCAACTCCAGGAGAGGAAAAAGTTCTGTTCTCAGTTATGCACTATAAAACATATTCTTAACAGTAACAACATCTTGGGCACAGATTGTCTCACTAGCAATAACAAAGCTAGGAAACAGATAAAAGTCATCTTTCTTCTTACAAAATACTTCACTGGCAATTGGGAGTCACAAGAAGAGGAAAAGCCAGAAAACATCAAGCCTCCCAAACTATTTTTCAGTGATCTAAAGTGGTTTGAAAGTTTGTACTCTCGAATGTGCTGTGATAAAGTGGTAAAATCATTATAGATTTTTTAAAGAATATAAAGGCACTTCGTGAGAAAAATCAAAACCCCCTTACCCTACACACTACTCGCATCCCTTCTATATCCTCAGATGACAGTATTTTTATTTGAGAGGTTCCTTTTAAAGCTTGTTCTGATTCAGACATTCCTGAAAAGAAGAAAGGGAGAGGATTAAAAAAAAAAAAGAAAGAGAAAGCCCCATGTTATATAGGGGGATGATTGTTACACATATCCAGTCCAGGAACTTACTTAGCTTACCAAGGGCAACAGAAGCACAGACTTTCTCACCATAGCCTAAACTAAGAAACCCACCAAGCCATAGTATTATCATCATTATCCAGACTACCTGAAATCCAGGAGCCTTCTACAATACCATAATGCCCCCATGTGCTCAGGAAGCCCACTCATTTACTGCATAAACCCATCATGTCCAGTTAGTCAAAACATAGCCTTAAATACCAGGTTTATAAGGAAGTTATTTTATTCATAGAAAAGCATTTTTCAGCTGCTCTAAGAAAATAATTAGTAAAAGTTACATTCTATAACAGTCTTCAAGGGTTACATGAGCTTGGGAATGTATCTGGTTATACTACTGCAATAATCAGCTGATAAAAACATGTAAGATCTTCCTACCAAATTCTGTGCAAGCTCAGCTTTATAGATGAGCAACCCCTTAAAATACAGTATTTTGTGTTGTTTAAATATTTATACTCTTTAAAAAATAACTATGGAATGGCTTAAGATTAAAAAATAATGCTAACAGACTTTATAGCATCCTTTTGGGAAAATGCAAAGCACCAATACTGGTATAAAAAGGGGAAAATACCAAAACAATCCAGTAAGCAAGTAATTTTGAATGCATTCCCTCTCTGTGCAAAACCAGCTGGAACTCATCCATCAGTTTTCTTTTGGGGGTTACATACTGCAAGGTTTTCTTGGTTTTGTCATAAAATAACACCTTTTCAACAGATACACTGATGCCACAGAGAATGGCTTAGCAGAATTCATCTGTGACAGCCAGCTGTTTGTTATCAAATTAACAACAGAACTAGGACTTGTATGTTTGGGATAAAAAAAACCCCAAACCAAATTAACTAACTCTTAATTTCCTGTACACCTTTGAAAGACAACCCATTACAAACTCTGGACTTCCAAAAAATACTTGCAACCATGATTTTTTTTAAAATCAGGAAGTTACTGTGGGGAAGAAGTAAAGTGAGAACAGATAAAAGAGGTTCCCTTCTCCAGAATCTCCTTGATGTTTTAAAGGCTTTTTCAATTAAAAGAAAAATAGAGAGCAAACATAACACAAATCATAATTGTGATTTGTTTCAAGTTACCTAGTGGGTGATCAGCATAATCCGGTCTCTGAATATAACTTGGCACAGGTCTTGTTGGTGTCTAAATAAATCAGAGGCAAAGCTGGTTAGGTTGCAAGAACACTTATTATAGTCACAAAAACAGTCATACAGCAAAATTAAATACAATATGAAATATGAAATATTGCATGTGAAATACAGCTAAGTCCACTGAGAAAAGGTTGCAAAGTATGTAAACACTCCAAAACAGTTCCAAGTTTCATTCTCACACATTCTGCTGTTACTTTCTATTGCTATCATATTATATAACTTTTAATAGCCAACTGCACAGCTTTGTAAAAATCAAATTTTTATTGACAAGTGAATCAAACTGGTTTTATAATGCATTATGCCTTACTGTAATGTTTTTTCTGTTGTTTTCCAGACTGCAACTGCACTGGTTCCAAATACATCACTCTTCTTTTTAGCAAGATTGCTACTTCTAATCATCACCTTAGTCAAAATCTCTACTTTCGTTTGCATCAATCTCACAGCAGTCACAAGACAAAAAAGCCAATGTTCAGAGATAACAGTACTAAATTACTTGGCCAGTGTAATATCCCAAACACCTTTTTCTCCACCAACACTAACAAACACACACGGGCTCAGGCTCTCTTAATCTGTTCCTTAATGAGCCTGTAACAGATGGAGAAGACTACAGAGAGGATGCCACTGGGGCAGCTTTTCTAGCACAGGCCAATTAGAAAAGACAAATGTAAAGAAAATGCCATTATTGCTGTAAAAAAAGCTTCAGCTTACTCCATGTACAAACTTGTACCAATTAAAAAATACAGCAATGCGTGCATATATATATATATACACACATATATATACAGCTATATGCCATCATCTTCTAAACCCACCTTTCACCAAAGTTCTTACTGACCTCTCTTGTTCTTCAGCATTCCAGTGCTGGAGATTACTGTAACCTCTGTTCTTTCAGCTGTGCATGAGTTCACTCACCAGGTTATCTTAAACCACTTACAAAATATAATATAAAACCATTTATTTAAAGTCTAAATTAATTCACCTGAGCGTTTCAGAAACAGTCTGCTCCATAATTGGTGAGGACAGAAAACAGCTAGGAGACATTATCTGAACTAGCAGTAGCTTTTTTGTAGATTAAATGTCAAAATGTACCTTCAAAAGGTATGAACTTCAGCCTGTTACTGATGCTCACAGGCACTCCCTCAATTATAAATATACCAAGAGATAGAACAAGTTAAATCAAAATGAACCACAACAAGGACAGCCATGCACATCCTTGTCATTGGGCTCAGATTAAGAAGCTCTCCTCTCTTAGCTGAAATGTGGGAGGTCATCAGGTCAGGAGTGGCCCATTAGTTGCTACAGAACGTAGCAGTGCTGGAGTAGAGTGGCACCTCCTGCTTACCAGTGGATAGTGTGGCCTGAGTTTCCCAGTGTATCGATAACCAGACCAGGGATTTGTGTTAACATCGCCTTCCAGGCTCCAGGAGGAAACTTCACGCTTAGCTTTTTCATCTTCTGTAAAGACAAGAAAAGGGGGGAAAAAAAGTTGCAGCAGCAAAATCTGTCCTACTAAGAATGATAACTGTGGGGTCTAGAAAGTGACTTCGAAGTGCCTAAGTCTAGACCTGACTCTTTCTGGCATTTTAGATACTGATATATGAAAGTGTAAGTAGCAGTTATCCTGTTGTATTGTCCATTCCAAATTCACATTCTTCCTACCCTATTCAGTAGCCAGCTGGGGAATGTCAGGACTGAATGTACAAAGGAAGTGTAGTAATTAAGTTGTTCTTCATTTGTAGTTTTATAACATAGTGCTTGTTTTCATTCCTGGGAAAATGTTTATTTCTAGAGAGGCACTCACTATCCCTTCAATTAACACCCCTGCACTGCAGATGAACATTCCTTTCCTGGGGTCTCCCTTAGCACCCAGTGACTGAAATGACCTGAGGTGGGAAGGAGGCCATCCAAAGGTGGAAGGGAGGCCATCCAACTGCCAGGCTCAATACACGGAGCCTGCTACTCCTCCAGAGCTGACGAAGAGCATGGAGTTCAGGATAAGCAGTGCTCACACCTTACGAGATGGTGCCAAACTGCTGGAGCGTCCCAGCTCTCTGAACCTTGTGAAATTCAAGTCTGATGTGGTCCCATGACTGACTTCATTCACAGATAACACATTCCTAGGAGGGTGGGTTGAAGGTGTTTACATAAAGGATTGAAACAAGCAGATCCTGAGCAGTACTCTAAAAGGAGAAGTATTTACTCAGAAGGACAAGACAAAGGTTAAGAAAGAGCATGGTAACATTAATCTTTAACTCATAATCGGATAACTTGTTTGTTTTCCCTTTTTATATCTCAGAAGGATGAAGAGGTAGCAAAAGGTTTGCCATTGCAAGCCCTAATGTGAATTCCTCAGAGCCTCTGTGGCTGACATCTGAGCCATCTGCTCAAATGACATTCAGTTCAGATGAAACTGAGAAATAACAATTTGAAAGTCCAAAGCTTTTCATATTCACACAAATTAACAGGATACAGAATGCAAGTGTGAACAATGAGATCCCTACACTGGGAAGGCAGAAAGAAGAAAATCATTTGTAATTGCCTGTACTACTCCAACCTATTTACCATTTAACATTTATCATGGAAAACTAAGCTTTATTGGGTTTTAGAAAGGAGGTAAATTATTTGAGGATGTGAATTTCTGCCATATCACTTTTTAATCCTACCTCCCTTTTCAGTAGGGCTTAATGAAGATAGGCAGGGTGATGGCAGGAGGAGGCAAGGGGGCAGAACTGAGGCCTACCCCCTCTTTGGTTTTAAACTCACAGGTTATTTTCACTACTCAGGTAAGGCAGACTCTACCAGTCTCCCAGCATTTCTGTGCCAGAGCTACCAGCTGTCACTAAGGCACACATATACTCTTACTACCTAGAACTGAACTCAGCAAAATCCTAGCTGTGATACATCCTGTATCAATGGCTGCACCATGCACACAAGCATTCTCCCTTTTTTCCAAAAATGTACGGAACAGCTGCACTCTGACTCACTTGTGTTCCAGCAAGTGTCTCATCACAAAGACTTTGCAAGAACCTTTCCCACTGTACTGCCTTTTACTGCATTAGACATCAAAATGCTGTGAAGGAACACTGCCTTCCAATAGTGATTTATTATTCTCCTTGCCCTTTATTTCAGCACCCCTCTTTCTGTGTTCGTATACCTGGCAATGTAGCTCAAGCAATAATTCATGGAAACAGAAAAATGAACAGAGACTTCTGTGAACCTCTGCCTCTGAAATTTTACACAGCACTTCAGATTGTTGGGAACTGGACAAAATTTCAGATATGCATCATTCAGTGCCAGATATCTTGGAAGAAAACCCAACGCCATTCTTAGGCAGAGAAGCACAGAGCTGCTGAGGCTGGAACGGACCTCTAGAGGTCATCTGGTCCAATCCCCAGCTCAGGCAGGGCCACCTAGAGCTCACTGCACAGGACAACACCAAAGCAATATTAAAATGCATTAAAAAGAATGTACTTACTTGCTTTCTTGTGTAATAACTTGTGAGTGGCCCAGCTTCCCTTAAAACATTCCTAGAATTGCAAACAAAACGTATAAATATATGTTTTAAGCAGCATTTACATGGACAGATACACCAACCTGACAAAACAGAGAAGCAAATGTATTTTAAAAGAAAACTGGAAGACTGTTTTTATTAACCCTTGTAGCAATATGCAAGTAAGTGCTACCGTAATTGCCAGTCTTAGCAATAGAAAATAATACATTCAAAAGTTTATGAACCGGAATAGGCAGAAAGCACAGCCAAACAGACAACACACACAGCAGTGAAATACACTGATATAATCCTATACATTAAATATCGACTCCTTATCATTTTAACGGGTAACTAAACACCATGGTGGCTGCAGGCTGGCTGAGACACAGAGTCTATCTCTGTACCTGATCTTACAGCGCTGCAGTGAGCAGCAAGGTCCTCCCTTGACTCCTACAAGAAGCCATCTCCACCTCCTAATTGCATCCCTTCTGCCTCCTGCTCCAGCACAGGAAAGCAACAGAGGCCAATTAGTGCAACCACAGGGGAACTAATGAAGTAGACTGAAGGGGGGAAATGAGGGCTACTGAATGAAAATAGGAAATAGAAAAAAAAATATTGAGAAAGTTGAAATGGAAATCAGGAAAAGAGTGACTGTGGAGGAGATTGGTCTTTTCTTCACAAGCACAAATAGAGCAGTTCATGCAAGGAACAAAGAATCAGCAAAAGGGCAGATGGAAATGGCTAGCAGCTGGAGAATAAAGAAGGACTAAGATGAAGAAAAGACACGAAAGAAAAGAAAAGAGATTTCAGTAGAAAAGCTGCAGAAGGCAGTATTAAAGGTGATCCTTTAAAGTGCTAATTAGCAAATTACTTGGGTTTGTAGCAGAAATTCTAAATCAATGGCTGTGTGCACTCAAAACAACCATTAAGAAACTGCTAATTCCAATCATTGACAATTGCAGCTGAATTTCTGAAGAAGGAGGCAGGAGGCAAACTGTTTTTCTTTTTAAGGAAAAACAATACTAATGCTGAATCATCATTGTAAAACTACCATCCAGAGCTAACAACTGATTCAACCTAAAGTATACAACACTCAACCAGTCCAAGACAACAGATCTGCAAACTAAGCCCAGCTTGTAACATTCTACCCTTGCTCCAGGGTCACTCTTGAGCGCTCTGAGCTGTCTGCTCCTGTTGAGCCACTTTCTCCCTCTTCCCTCATTAGTCTTGCAAGCAGTAGTTACCAAACTGCGCCCACAAACACACAGTGCAGTGCTGCACAAGTACACCTATGTTCAAAGAGACCCTGCTGTGTGCTGTTCCCCTCATGACCAGAACCAGTTGCTTGGTGTGTTCTGCTACCCCACACACCAGGAGTGGCTGCATTGCCAGGAGCTCTGAAACCAACACTTCCATGACCGGAGAGAACGTCACTTTCAACGAGCAGCCCAAGGTTTTGCTGTCACACTTATATAACCCACTGCATACACAGACCTTTGCACTGCACTGTTCTCTGTTGGGGAGCTGGGAGAAAAGGAACAGGCTTTAACTAAGGCCTGCTTTAGGGAAAAAAAATTAAAAAAATAAATAAAAATTTAAAATATATATAGATATATATAGATCTAAAAACGCTATTTCAAGGACACTGGAAGCACCAGTATGGTTTTAATCCCCTTTCAAACACGAGGTCTTTGTTCTGAAGCAGAAGAAGGATTACACAACTAAGGACTTAGAGCAGCTACCAAGTCTGCAAACCTAGAATCCACTTATTTGAATATAAAGAAGCACTTGGAGAAGGAGGACATACATCAGCTGTGGTAATTACTGACTGTAGTTCATTCTCTGCTTTCCCATGAAATTTTGGGGGATACTCTCCAATGCCCTTACTTTGTCCTACATCAACAGCCTTTCCTCTTTGCTGGCCCATAACCAGAAAACACTGGACAAACACAGCACCAGGGACAGTACCATAACCTGACAGGCTCCATTTTGGCTCTTCATTTTGTGCAGCTGTGGACAACCTAAGATGATCCTACATAAGGCTGCCATATGCCCGAGTTTTCCCAAACATGCTTCCCATTTTACTTGCCCTCTATCTCCAGAGGAGCAGTAGCTCTGTCAGAACTCCTGGCTCCAAAGCTGCTGCACACCGAGGCAACCCAGACACGTGCACCATGTGCACATCCATCAACTGCAACAGGCACACACAGCAAGCCCAAAGCATTTTCATGAGCAGAGGCTGCTACAAGTGCAATGTACAATCAATGGATCTCTCTGCCTTGGTCTGACACTTCTGGAAGGCACTCAAAGGATGTGCTGCACATCCACCTACAGCCCATCTATTTTGTGTAGGATCAGTCATATGCTTCCTGCGAACACTGGACTTACTGGGTACATACAAATTATTTATATTCAACAACCTACTGCACAAGTACCATATTGCACATGACTGCAGAGCTCTGCCTTGGCAATTCCACATAAAAATATGGCAGCTGGCATCTCACAGGTTGGAGAATCATAGCTCTGGCAACAAAGCACTACCAAAGGACCACTGCACATTGCAAACACCCTCACCTTCTATATTGCAGACTTCCTGACAAGCTATGGAAGAAACCTGCTCTTTCTCTCCATCTGGGCCACTTTCTGGAGTATTTTCTGGAGAAAATTATGCTTTTCATTGAGCCTTCTCCTGAGACATTTACTTCAATCTTGCTATTACCATTCCTGTCTCTTAACAATTCTTCTGTGTTCTTATGCCCTACCCAGGTCAGGACAGAAAATTTTCAATGACTAAATAAACAAAATCCAGGGAAAAAATATCCAGGGTGATTTCTAACATTAAAATGAAGAAAATAAAGATTTTTTTTTTCCTGATACAGTGAAAAAAGGAACATGTAACACTACATAGCTATATTTTTAAACATTAAATAACTTCAGGGGGAAAGTACACAGGAACAAAATTAATTTGGCTTGAAGTTTCTTGGAAGATTTCCTGGATTTCATTTCAAACACTATATTATCCATTAGCATGCCTGATATTAATATCCCCACCCTTCTCACATAATGCACTTTTCTTTCTATTGCATGTGCCTCTTACACAGCGATCAAGACAGACATGGAAACACTGAAGAGGACTCTACAAGAAGAGAGGTCAAATGTTTGACAAAAAAGAAGGCAGAGGGGTAATCCTTGACTTGTTTAGAGCAATCCTGGGTATAACTATTCTATCAGGAAAACAAAATAAACATGTTTGACAGAGGCTGTCAACATATTTAAACCTTTAACAACATTTCTGGCTTCAACACATTCTTAAGCCAATCCCACTGGTTTTGTGTTTGGAGAGAAGTTCAATCCAGTGTTCACAAGAATATATCAAAAGGTAACCAAAGGCACAACCAGCATTACCATTTGGAAAGATTCCTGTTGGATCCCCTTGTGGAAGCTGTGTTATTTCTGAAAATGATTTTTACCTTAACGACTCACTCAACAGCTATTTACTGGTTGAAATATTGACAGAATCATGCGGCACAGCAGCGTTCATTTTATAGTATGGTGCATTTTCACTATGAACACACTGATCACTACCAAATACCTTGAGCTTTCTTTTTAAAATCAACCATTGAAAGAACAAAATCCTTTAAAACAGTCATTGAAGTAATTAGGAAAAAAAAAAATTGTGCTATGTGTATTGTCATCTTTACAGTAATAACCGGGAGCTTCTTATTCGTGCAGTTCACGTATGCATACAACGTGATTAAGAGGTGGAAAAGTACAGCCAACTGCAAATTCCAGAGGAGAAAAGGATGCTCAATCAAGATTACGGTATTACTACACTGCAAACCTCTGTACAGCACAGACATAACAAACTAGATTTAAATCAGCTACCCAGAGATGAGGATGCCCCATCCCGGGATGTGTTCAGAGCCAGGATGGATTGGGCTCTGAACAACCTGGTCCAGTGCAAGGTGCCCCTGCTGAGGGGATTGGAACTAGATGATCTTTAAGGTCCCATCCAAGCCAGGCCATTCTATGATATCCAAACCCAGGAGGCTACACAGCCACCACAGCACAGAATTCAACGCATGCTCATAGACCGTGTTTCTGAACTGCCTTTGCATGGGAGCAGCTCATTTCAATTAGCTCCGGCAACACCTCTGTCAGCACTCCAACTTGTGTCCAGCTTCCACAGAACTACTCCCTCCATCCTCTATGCTCATCATTTAGAGCCACTGTAATGAATTTCCAAAAATACCTACTTTACAGAAAAAAAAGAAAAAAAAACGATAGTTGAATTAAGACTATGAGGACAGACTGTCTGTCTCTTTGCACGTCATTATACCCTGAATTGTAATGGACAAACACGTAGGACACAGTGCCAAGCAGCATACTGTATTTAAAAATATTCTGAGCAATCTTTTCAACAGAATTTACAAATGTACTTTAGAATGTAAAGCTGTCTGGGGCTTAACCTGAGACCATGTAATTTTGCATAATGAGAACTCATTTTTAACCAAATACCTTGAAGGTATGCAAAACAGAAGACAAAAAAAGACCCTGAAGTACAGCATTTAGCTTAATACCAGGCTATCAGTGATAAATATATATTAAACACAGTACAGACTAACTCACATTTTATCCACAAGTATGTCGAGGTGTTAATACATTTGATGCTAAATGAAACAGTTGACTCTTTTCAGCATGCTGAAATCCTTCTAGGGCAGTACAAACCCACAAAGACTCCAGCCTGAAAAACTCTACAGAATTCCCAAACTAGCCTAAGCAGCATACATGAATAGTCAGGTTTTCAGAAGAATAAAGTATGTGTTTTCAGATTCAACTCCAATAGAAGTAACTACATGCAGAAACTTGGTAACAGCAGGGTTGATCAACTTTCTCCTTCATCTAAGACCTGATCTTACCTTGAGACTCCTGGGTCCCACAGGACCGAGCCCTTCCTTTGAGAAAGGGACTGCATTTTGCAGCTCTTCACATTTACAGAAATATATAACTGATTTTTGAGAGTAGTGAAGGAACAACAGACCAGAGGAATTCCAACTGGACTATCCTTTCAGTACATGGAACAACAGTTCAGCAAGTCTGCCTAGAGGAGTCTGAAGTTTTACTTTCAGAAAGTCATGAGGGCTTGGCTTTTAGACCTCACCAACAATCAGGCGCTTACCTCAGACACAGGTATTCATGTGATTTATAGGCAATTGAGAATGTCAGCTTCCTGATGAAGGAAATCTGATTTTCTAGAAGATAGTATCAGCTGAGTGCCATTTATGCCTGAGGAAACCCCTGCATGCTGCAGCTGGATTCAAGCAGCTGGTTTTAGCCTATTTCAGGCACAGCAAAGAACAGTGAATCAAGGACGAAACATGGCACTGATGTCCTATGGTCTGATATGAGAGAGGACAAAAAAGAGTTTCATCCAGGTCCACTGCTCCCTGCTCCCCACCCCTAACACATTGATTATGAAAGGAAACAGCAAAGCAGGAGATGGGACAACAATCTTCTCTCCAGGTCCACAATTTTTCACAAATTACTGTGACCTTGAGCATCCAAAGCTGTCAAGGGCCCAGGGCTGAGCACCAGTGAAAATGTGCCTTCCGGAAAGGAGTAAATTGTATATAAACTCACTGAGGGAACAAAACAGTATTTCTTTCCTGTCACTGGACTGTAACGAGTCATACCCCACCTCAAATGTCAAGAGCCCTATCGGGAGGTACCCACGAGTGCAAGAGAGACGCTGCCGCCGACTGTAGAGTTCAGAGAAACTGCTTCCCTTCAAACACCTAAACCACACGTGGCACCACCACCACATCACCCCATCCTCACTTCTGACTCCAGAGCCAGACCAATTCATACACCTGGGGCTGACAACACAAGGGCACACAAAACAGGAAGGGGCAACAGTTCTCCTTGAGTAAGTTATGACTACTGTTAGGATAACAACCCATGGCCTCCAGCTCTCAGAGAAATAAAAATGGCACAGGCCACTGACTTCAGAGTAAGAGAATGTTTTCACAAAGTGTCTACAAGTAGGTGTTTCTGAATTTGGCTGGAGAAATGGCCCTGCACCAGCATCTAGTCCACACCACAGAAAACCTACTCTGTTTTATCCAAGACACTTTCATATAAGTAGTATAAAAGAGGAACCTTTCATGAAAACAACAGAAAATTACTAATAAGAGATCCACTCACAATTAGAAGGCTCATATAAAAATGCTAACTGGAGATCTCAAGAACATTCACTACTCTCCCCTTCTATATCCTTCAGCCACTTGTAGAAGACATAAAAGAAATGCAAATTGTCTATTTAAGCACACACTCTTTCTGTACACTACACACAATGTACACGCAAGTGACTGTATCTATAAGGCAGATTTCACAATAGCAAATTCATCTTAGCAAGAGAAACACTACATTTGAGATGTGATGCTGGACATCTGTGCTATTTCCACATTCAGAAGACAGACTGAATTACTGTATCTCACCATAAGATGATAAACACACACAACACTGCAGTGAAGAAAAGAAAACAAGATAGTGAAAAAAAGGTAGCTGGTAGTGACAGTACTTGATTTACTAGCCTAAAATATTACTAAGGGTTAACAGCAGACAGAAATCCTCAGCAGAACAATTCCTCTTGTTACACCTTGAAGTGAAAGGAAAAAAAAAAAACACCCAGGGTTCAACACATCACCGCAAGAGCTCCTCTGCTGCTAAAAGCCATTTTTACCTTGTCTCCACTACCAGTTCAAAACCTCCCTGCTAGGCCAGAACCCGGCCACATGGCCCCCTTTCCATCCACAACCCACAGGCACAACTATTATTCAGCAGCTGTACCCAGTTTCCAAGGTGCCCAACAGCCAGAGAGGAAACTGTGTTGGTTCAAAGAAATCTCAGAGAATGTCAAATTACTTTGGCACAAGCACTTTCAGGGCACGTTGTTGAGGCATATGTTTTGATGCAGAGAGGGAGAAAAAAATAAGTGACCAGAATAACACCCCTTCTCCAGGAAAGGAGAGACACAAATGATAAATCCACTGGGGAAATCATTGTCTTGATGTAATCTACTTGAAAAGTTCACTTCAGTTCTCTACGTGCAGTCATGAAAAACAATTTTTAATCGATTTCCACACTACACTGAGATTCTCAGTCCTATATCTCCTGCACTATTTTTCCTTAGCAAATGGTATGTTAGTAATTTATAATCCAAATACATTGCTTCATATGGTTACCTTCCTACAGCAGTTCACAATTTTTTGTTGTTTATTCTTAGCAGTAGAGAAAATAAATTCCTACAAATTTGGTTTTAGCTCTGATTGGCGTTTTGGCTGTATGAAAAAGTCATTGTAGGCTTCCAAGCAGATTAATTAACCTGGTGTCCATGTCCATACAGATGCTTTTACCTGTCAAGGAGATGCCACATAGCTTGTGGCTCCCAGTCCACCCTCAGCCCAAAGTAAGTGCCCATACACCTGGCTAACACCACTGCATTCCATAAGGACAGGCTGACTTTATGGCTGCGCCAAACTGGGCCACAGTGGGCAAGCCTGCTCTTCAGCAGCACTCTCCTGAAGTGTTTCATGACCCTGCACTGCACAGCTAGCTAAACCTGCAAAAAAACCCAATTAATGCAACTGCTTTTCCTCCATTAAAAGAAAACGCTGAAGAACTCAGAAGTGGCTCACCAAGGAATCAGCGACAGCTTAAGGGAACGGGTAGAAGCATGCATCCTTGGAGGAAGGGAATAGCACCAAGCCAGCTACAACACAGGCTGTGCTGCGAGGTGGAATAACATCCTATGTCCACTCACTAGCTTATCTAGGAGTTATTTATGCATGCAACACCAGAATGTAAAGAAAATCACGAAAGAGAGAACTCCAGGAAAGTTTCACAGATGCTAACCAGTCCACTGCTGTCAGCTGAAACTTGCTGGAAGTTCAGAGGAAATAACAGTCCTTCACCTGCCATGTGCTTATTGGAAGAGGCAGCCAGGTCATCAGCAGCAGCTCACCCACCCTCCTGATTGTGCTCGCCAGACACCAGGGCAGGACTGCAGCGAGTCTCGTCCATGGCACACACCAGATGATGAGGAGAGCTGGAGCCTTGGGACAGTTCCATGCTGGGCCCCACAGAGGCTGCTAAGGGGGCGCTAAGGGTCTGAACACGGGGATTCTTCTCTCAGTGCATGACATTTCTTTCATGTCTTTAAAACAGACTGTCATTAACATCCTTCTCTGTAACATGTTGCCACAAAACCTCCGAAGCACCTTCAGTGTCCTTACCTACGTTCCTGATCAGGACAGCGAGGTGCAACACACCCCAGGTCACTCAGAAGTGAGATGACTGGGATTCCCAATTCACTATTTCATTTTCTAGGCAGGACAGCTTTACAAGCATGTAGTCAGTTATCCAGCAGCCTATTTTAACAAGCCAGGAAGTATTTCCAGTAATTCCCCTTTTACCTAACAAGAGCAGCAGATATTCCAAAAGAATTAAACTTAGTGTATAGATAACAAGAATCTCTGCATCCTGTATGGAATTAGCCGTGTTAGGGATGGGAAGGAGGGAAGATGCAACTAGAACTGTTCACATTGGCCTGTTTGGTCTCTTAACAAACGGTTTTGTCACCACCAGCTAGTGTTTGTATATAACCAACGAAGCATTTATGATGAGTTTTAAATCAGACACGTCAAAACACGCAGTAAAACGCAGAGCAAATCCTAGAATTTAACCACAAGCACCACGTGGGAACCAGAGATACAGAATTGTCAGAACAATTCTGAGGTGCAGTTGCTCTCATTTGGCATCGACTCCCAGCACAGGGCACAGAGACTTCAGGGGAAAGTACCAGAAACTGTGCAACGGGTGTGTCACAAGCATGTGGGAAGTCTTCCCCTAGTCCTATGCAAACCATAACTATCAGCTCACATTCTGACTCAGAAAAAAATTCTTCCCAATTAAGTTTATCTAGCTGATGTGACTGAATTATTTTCTTATGTTTATCTACAAAAGTTCAATGACTTTACTCTGAATTATAATTGTGACAAGAAAAGTCAGTGTTAACCTCTGAACTATACACATAGGTCCTCACTTTTGACAGAAATTACACATACAAAAAGCTCAAAGGATTAGGCTATGTATTTTACCTCACATTTTAAAGTTAATATAAAAAAGACCCCAAACAAAACAAAACAAACCCAAAACAAACCCCACAAACAAAAAACCCACTCAACACAGTTCTTTCTACTGAAGGACCACACTCTATTCCCACTGTGGTAACAGGTGAGGATGGCCGAGGCCTATGGAACACGTTCCATTCTCTAATCCATTCGTGGGAGCTGACTGCTCTATGACATGTGGCCTAAACTGAGCCTTCCTGTTCGGCACCCTCAGAGTAGATCAGAAGACACAGTGGGGGGAAAAAAAAAAGTTAGGAATGAAAAGGGAATAATAAAAAAAAAAAAGGAAGAGTGTAAAATAATTTTCACAGAAACTCATAACTTAGAGAAAATCTGTTTTCAGAGCAACAAGTCTCCCGGTGTCTATCAAAGCCGAGCAACTCTAGAGCTGACGCCGGCAGAGAAACGCACCCGCTGGAATTTGATGAGCACGTCTCACTTTGTCCCACTAAGCCTTTATTTTTAAGGGAAGCACACGGACCACCCACACCTTCGGGCAGAGGGACATCCGTGCACCCTCACGAACGCTCCGGCTGCGCTTTAGTGCCGCTGAGGTCCCGCATCGCCCGCGGGCACGAGGAGAAATGGGGCTCCCGCCCCGCCCGGGGCCGCCAGCCCGGCTCCCCCGGCTCCAACAACCGAGGAACCGAGGGGGAACTTCGTGCGGGGTCCCTGCCCGGGCGCTGCTGCCGCAGGCTGGCCGGGAGCGGGCGGGCGGAGAGGCAGAGCCGGGCACGCCGGGCCGGGCCCGGGCGGCCGGGAGCCGGCGCGGGGAGCTGGATCCTGCGCCCGCCGCATGCCCGGAGCGCGGAGCGAGGGGCTGGGCCGCGGGGAACCTCACCTGGGAGCAGAAGTAGGAGCCCTGGATGCCCAGCTTGAGGCAGGTGGGGCACTGCAGCTTGGCCTCGCTGCTGCAGCCGGCGGTCTCGCACACTCTGCGGGTCTCCACCGCCGCCGCCATGCTGCCGGGCGGCTACGGGGGAGGAGCCGCCGCCCGGAGCTGCCGCCGGCTGGGGCGGGCGGGGAGAGCAGGACGGGGGAGGGACGGATGGAGGGGGAGAGGGAGGAGGCTCCGGCGACTCGGAGCCCCATCGAAGCCGGCCTTCAACGGTCCCAGCGATGGGCCATCCACAGCCTCCCTGGGCGACATGTGCCAGCGCCTCGCCGCCCTCACAGTAGAGAGGGTGTTTAGCCTATTTAGCCCAGAGAACAGACGACTGAGAGGGGATCTCATAAATGTCTCGGAGGTGGGTATCAAGAAGATGGTGCCAGGCTCTTTTCAGTGGTGCCCAGTGACGGGATGAGGAGCAACAGCCATAAACTAAAGCACAAGAAGTTTCACCTCATCATGAGGAAGAACTTCTTTACATTGAGGGTGGCAGAGCACTGGAACAGGCTGCCCAGGGAGATCGTGGATTCTCTGGAGACATTCAAAACCCACCTGGGTGCATTCCTGTGTCACCTGCTCTGGGTGACCCTGCCTTGGCAAGGGGGTTGGCCTGGATGATCTCCAGATCCCCACCAACCCTGATGATTCCGTGAAGAACATCCCATAGTTTTCATCTGCGAGGCTATGCAAGAAATTTTTCAAGCATATCTTCTTTATTATGGAGTGTGGGTTGTGGTATGTAGGTCTGTCTGTGTGGTTTATAGCAATTCTTTCACTCTATTTTTAGCCCAGGTAAAACCATCACAAATTCAATATTCAGTAAGGCAGTAACTAAAATTAGAAAAATAGGCTGCAAAGTCAAGGTGGCATTGTCACATGAAGGATGCTGATTTTCTTCCTGGAAAGAGAAAGATTAGAAACCAATGATCTGTCATAAAAATAAATGCAATTAATGCACATATTATATTTCTCCTATTTGCGTGGGTTACAGAGTGGAAAAAGATACTACCTGTGCCTGTAAAGCTGATTGTGCTTATGTTCTTTGAGTATTGTTGTCAAACCTAGAGTCAACATAGAATATGTCATAGAGTTGTTAACGTTGGAAAAGACCTTTAAGATCATCAACTCCAACTGTCAGCTTTGCACCGCCACCACGTTCACCGCCAAACCACGTCCTCAAGTGCCACATCCATGTTTTTTGAACACTTCCAGGGATGGTGACTCCACCATCTCCCTGAGTAGCCTATTCTAATGTTTTACAACTCTTTCCAGGAAGAAAGTTTTTTTAATATCCAATCTAAACCTCCCCTGGCACAAGCTGGGGCCATTTCCTCTTGTCCTTTCACTTGTTACCTGGGAGAAGAGGCCAACCCCCACCTGGCTACAGGCTCTTTTCAGGCAGTTGTAGAGAGCAGTAAGAATCTCCCTGAACCTGCTTTTCACCAGGCTAAACACCCCCAGCTCCCTCAGCTGCTCCTCACCAGAGTTGTGCTCCAGACCCTTCCCCAGCTCCATGGTGCTTCTCTGGACACGCTCCAGCACCTCAATGTCGTTCTTGTAGTGAGGGGCCCAAAATGGAACACAAGATTTGAGGTGTAGCCTCAACAGTATCACAGAGGAACGATCACTATCCTGTGTACTAAAACATCTCTAACTTAATATCACTGCAAGATGCTTTTGACTGGTTCATATCAATAAGAAGTTGCTTTCAGAAAGAGCACGGGGAGATGCCTATTAAGTGGGAGAATAGCTGCAAAACACTTCAGAGCACGCATCTGCAAGATCCAGCCATTAGTGCTGGGATCCCACTCCTTGTGTAAATTTCAGCTGTCTTCCCACTAGCTGGCAAGTACAGACTATAATTTCAGTTATAACTTTGCAGGATGAGATTCTGTCTTTCTACTTCAGTGCCATTAACTTCAATTAAACGTTCACTTAAACTACACCAATCCTTATTCTGATCTTAGTACACAAAATATTCTCCTGATTTCCTGGCATCCAGACGACTCCTCAGAAAGTGTGATTCAAAATGCAGCCTATAATCTCAGTGTTTTCTGCAATTGTCTTATTCCCTGTGGCCTTCTGTTCCCATCTTTAATAAAGAATAATAATAATTTTAGAATTCTTTATCTCCTAGGCTTAGAGGTTAAGTGAAAATTTCTGCTTTTCCAGAACAGAAAAGCATACATCCTGTTTTTTCAGAATAAGTGTATTCATATAAACATACTTGATGCCTTATGATAGCATTCATTGGCAAAAAGTGGCTAAGTAGCCCAGCTGGCTATAGGACAAAGGCAACAGATAACAAAGTGTATGATCCAGGTTTGCTGTGTGATAAGCATTTTCACATAGCATGGCCAATTAACCGAAGGAATTTGATGCCATGCTATTACTGAAGTGTAGTTGCAGGTGGAGACCTGTGTTTCTGATAGTTCTCACCTTCATTTCTCTAGTACTGATAATACTTGTATCAGCCTACCGTTCGTAGAAAGCGTGAATTCACTGTCAGAGCGAATTAGAAATGTTTCTAGGATCCCTGCAAAACGCAAAGATTACAATCATTATTTTCTCGAACAAGTGAAAATGGCTGTGTACTGATTCATGCAGCTCACGCTGTGACAGTATTTATGTTCAAATTCTGAAGATAGGCAACCAACTGCCAACCACCATCATGAAATATCTTTAAAGGACACATCATTAAGTGCTTATTTTAACCTTCTTAAAGCAAAATGTTACTGAACAGGCAGAATCACTCCTTAATTACCCATGTTGCTGCCAGGTATTGTACTGTGATAAATCAGTGCTGCTTTTCCAAGTAACCAACAAACCAAGCCATCAAGCAAAGCAGGACAGGCACCTTCATACACTCTTTGTTCCATTTAAAGAACCCTAAGGAGTTGTAGACATCATTTACCTGGTTAAGCAGGGTTTGCAAGTACGTGTTGTCACTGACATGGTATGTAAAACCTGAAGCATACTGGTTGATCTAGTTCAGTGTCTCCTGCTCAAATGTCATCATCTGCTGCTTGATGAGATTTCAGTACAATCATTATTAATAATTTAGGAAACTTTACTAAATTTTAGGAGCATCTAATTCACATTTAAATTCGTATCTGAGTATAAATACACAATTTATTCCTATTTTTGTCTTTCATCCTTACTGGGACAATGTCAGTATATGCTTGTGCTTATTTTGTAGTGGTCAACAAGGAGGCAAGTAAGGAAAAAAGGAGTCCTGCTCTAACTAGTAGACAGGGTTCCTTCTGTTATTTGGTTTCATTTATTTGCTGTATTTCTGAAGTGCAAATTAAAGGCATGCTGTTTCCCTGCTTCTTAGAGAAGCCAAGGATGCATGTATTAATTAAATATATGTGTAATTTAAAGAACAGCAAGCCCCCTAACTGAGGAATTAGCAAACTTGTGTGCTTGTCCTCTGCAGTCTTTGGAAAGAACACAGATTGCAACTGCAGATCAGCCTAGAATAACAAACTCTGAAAGATTTGATGCTGAAATGGTTTTTAAACAGCCCTATATCATCATCCCTGTAGTAAAAATTATGTGGTTTCTGTGGTATTTCAATGCTTTTGTTTTCCAATTTGGCCTTGATGTTCTGATTTACTAAGTGAACCGATCCCTGCCTCCTGGAGGTCCATCCACTGCCATTTCCCATTATCTGGTGGCACACTCATTCTCACTGGGGAAGTTCACTGACCTTTGCTATGAGCTTCCCTGAGCAGAGGTCTTTCTTCTCGGTCAGGCCTTTTCATGTCCCTTTCTGGCTGCCTGTCCCCCTGTGTTACAGACCAACGCACACAGAGGCGCATGAGTCACAAATTTTATAGCCCATTCATGATCCTTGATTTATGTCCACGCTGTATTCCTGCTGTCCTCCCAACTCCTCCAAAGTGATGCAAGACTGGGAGCATGTGAAGGTAGCAAACAAGGGCAAAAGGGGAGGTCAGCGATGTCTCATGGGTCAGAGAGCAGCCCCAGAAAAGCGAGAGCAGCTGGCAGCTGAGACAGCTGCTGCTTAGGGAGAAAATGGCCACTGAATTTGACATTACTTAATTAAGAGAGCACCTTAGCTCGGGTCCCCCCTCCTCACTTTGCTTCTCTACGTTGCAGCAGTGGGGGCTGGGCAGTCCCCCTTTCCCAGTGAAGCTCTTGGGTATCGTAGCTGCCTCCTGCTCAGGCTCACTGAAGACGCAATTAAATGCCTCTTTGTCTAGCCATAGCTGAAACAATGCAAAAATACCGCCCAGGAGCCAGACCACATGCAAATGTGCACTGTTGTGGCTTGGCCAGATGGTACAGGCACTTACTGAGATTCTCATACCAAATGCAACAGTTATGCAGGTTGTGTGTGTCTGTATGTGCACGCGAAAAAGAGAAATTGTAAACCCATCACAAATGCAAAAACAAACATCTCAAAGATGGCCACAAAAGCATGATCTTAAAAAAAATGAATGGAAAGCAGCCCTGGAGGAAACATTACCCAGAGGAAAAGAAAAACCTGTGTTCAAAGCAAAATAGTGTTACTATAAGCACAGGGGGAAAAAAATCGTTGTAAACATCCTTTGTAAATGAACAGAGTTGCATTAGAGAAATACCTGTCTCCATTTTTCCCCTTTAAGGAAAAATTATGTGGGATTTCAAGTTCTGTCCAATTCTCTAAGTCAAAAGAGGCTGCAATATATTTTAAGGCCCTGCATTGCTCTTTTTCCTTCCATTGGTGCAGATGCAAACTAAACTACTGAAAGGCCCACTCCAGCCACAATCCAGGCTGGAGCAGCCTTACTCAAAGCTAATTCCAAGCAAGCTTTAGCTGTGGTGAAACGGAAGATCCTGCACATTCTTTTGTTTTGTTTTGTTTTGATTTGATTGTTCAAGCTGCACCGCCTCTTGCAGAATCTGTATTAATATAGGGCATCAAATTTCCACTGTGATGTAAGAATGGTTCTCTCTGCATTCAAGAACACTCTTCTGGTATCCAAGAATTTTAGCATTTTCCAGTGTATGCATATGAAACTGGTTGTTTTATCATGGGACAAGATCAAAGGAAGAGAAGCTGCATCTTTGTAAACAAAATGGTGATTGTATAAAAAGCATTCCTATTTAACCAATAAATTGCAAGCTTTAAAGAGAGAAACTCCGCTGCTGGTTATATTTGAAAGAATCCATTAATATGTCTTGAGATGAGAAAAAAATTATTCTTTACTATGGAAACACAGTAGAAGTCATGGAGTCATGGAGTGCAGTTCTGGCCCAATGAATTCAATAGGAATGTTACTGATATCCAAAGGGATTTCATTTATTTTGTGTCATCAGAGTCTATAAAAAATAGACTTAATAGTAGTAAAATACAATCAGTATTTTATTTCTACTTTAGATACCATGGACAATACGGTGTAACATTAAAAATTCTTTTTATTTTCAGGTTTCAAAATCGAACTAAGATGATCAGATTTTAAATCATATACAACACGGTGATTTAAAAAGCGTTATTTCATTCAAATCAGTGAGATACAGGCATGGAGATCAATTAGAGCTTTATACCTGCACTACTCTGACTTGGATGCCACACTTTGCAGAATGAAGCAGATGTTCCCAATGACTACCTAAATTCACATTGGAAACTGATAAATCCCTGAAGCGTGCGAGGATTACTGAAGACGAGATACTCAGCATTTCTTTACTTCAGCCCCTTCTTTTCTCCACTATAACTTCAAAAAGTGGGATTTTCTGGCCATATCTATGATATCTCTTTGCCTTCTATCTTAAATTTCCTTTTAGTTTGAAGATTCTATCACTTGCAAGGCAGCCATATCACTTCTCAGCATCTTGTCTATTATGCGTGTTAGCGACTTGAAAAGATTACAGTAGCTCATAATCCTCTCATTGCTCCTCTGAGTTGTTGGATAACTTCCGATGTCATCTCCAGAGGCTTTGTGCCTCCATAACTCAATAAATCAAAGAAAAACATATCCCAAACCACAACACGTGCTTGCTACCTATTTGTTAGTGGCAATAAGTTAGGCCATGTTCTGAACTCAGCTGTGCTATATTCATCTATCTAATTAAACACTGTTAATAAGCATAGCTGTCTTATAGAGGACTTCATGCTGTTCTCCCTGCATTGCATAGGAAAAATGAAATAGCCAAATGCTATATGACATTCAATACAATTTGGTGGTTAACACTCACTTATAGTTCTTCTCAGTAAAATGACGTTCAAAGCTGTAAAAGGTAGGTCTGTACACTTGGTTCATTGAGAATAAAAATACAAAGTTAAACACAGAAGAAGATGAAGAAAAAATAATCAGGGAGGAAGATGATTCTGGGTGGATTATCTTTATTTATGTTAAGAGACTTAAAGGCAGGATTAAAACAAGCAGTCAAAGGATGTGCATGGCTGCCACACAAGTAAAATGGAACACAAGATCCATATGGCAGCATATTAGGCAAATAAATAGGAAGACTTATTAACTACTATATTTGCATCAAACAGTCTATAAAGACTTACCAGAAACCAAATTTTATAAAAAAGGTAAAATGAACGGTGTGTCACAGAAGAACAGGAAAAGAAAACTTCTTCTTGTGTTGATATATTTCTGGATATACAAATTTCAGTGATTATTTTCTTATTTTGCCATCATAATATGACTTAAAATTATGCAGTTTCGGGAGAAATATTTTCTTTTTCAATTTCTGTTTTTTCACTGGGATAAAGGTATGTCCCAGTTCTTTTACTTTGAAAACTGTTATGGTATTTGTTTTATAAAGCAGTATTACAAAAGGTTAAGAACTTAAATATAATTTTGTTGTGTTTTTCTTTAGAGATGTAAGACAGCAGATAAAACATTACTTTATTGAACCCTTTGCCTTTGTTAAATTCTAATCAAATCATAAAATGAATCCCATGGCTGGCTTTACCTGGTATAACAGGCAGCCCAGGGGAGTGGTGGAATCACCATTCCTGGAAGTGTTCAGAAAAACGTGTGGATGTGATGCTTATGGACATGGTTTAGAGCTGGGCTTGGAAGTGCTGGGTTAACAGTTGGACTCAATGTTCTTAAAGGTCTTTTCCAGCCTAAATGAGTCTCTGGTTCTGTTCCGGGGACAGGAGGCCACAGCGCGCTGTGTCCGGGGCCGCTCCGTGCCCTCAGCGCGGGCGGTGCCGCTCCCACAGCCACCGCCAGAGGGCGCTCCC
>VWZT01008465.1:4910-16623 GCA_013397055.1 Pachycephala philippinensis
GTAGCCCTTGGCCCAGTCAGGACAGGACCAGAGGTAAAGAATGTGCTTTACTCTGCAGCTGGGAGCCATGGTCTGTCCTGGAGCCTTTGGCAGAAGGTGCCTGGGGAGACTCGAGGCCGACCACTGGGATTCTGGAGCCGAAGCTACAGAGGGTCTGAAGCCAACTACACCCCAACAGAGAAGGAAATCTTGGCAGCCTATGAAGGAATCCAAGCCACCTCAGAGGTAATCGGCACTGAAGCACAACTCCTCCTGGCACCCCAACTACTGGTATTGGGGTGGATGTTCAAAGCAAAGGTTCCCTTTTTGCACCACACCACCAATGGCACATGGAGCAAATGGATTGCTCTCATCACACAGTGCGTCCATATTGGAAAACTGAATCCCCTTTGATCCCAGAAATAATCACAAATTAGCCTGAAGGTAAAAACTTTGATCTTAATGACGAAGAGGAACAAGAACAAGTGACACGTGCTGAGGAGGCTCCCCTGTACAACCAACTGCCAGCAGAGGACACACGCTGCGCTCTTTTCACTGACGGTTCTTGTCGCATCGTAGGGATGAAACAAAAGTGGAAAGCAGCCGTATGGAGCCCCACACGACAGGTTGCAGAAGCTACTGAAGGAGAAGGTGGACTGAGCCAGTTTGCCAAACTGAAAGCCGTTCAGCTGGCCCTTGACATTGCTGAAAGAGAGAAGTGGCCGAAGCTCTACCTCTACACCGATTCATGGATGGTAGCCAATACTCTGTGGGGATGGCTGGAAGAGTGGGAAAAGGCTAATTGGCAGCACAGGGGAGAACCAATCTGGGCTGCTGAAGAGTAGAAAGATAGCGCTGCCCAGGTAAGAAAGCTACCTGTGGAAGTCTGTCGTGTAGATGCCCATGTCTCCAAGGGTAGGGCTGATGAGGAGCAATGAAATAACGAGCAGGTAGATCAGGCTGCAAAGACAGGGGTGTCTCAGATAGACAGACTGGCAACACAAGGGAGAGTTTTTCCTAGCTTGGTAACTCCATTGTGCCTCAGGCCATCAAGGCAGAGATGCCACCTATAAGTGGGCACGAGACGGAGGGGTGGATCCTTCATATATGCAAATACAATTAATTTTATTATCTGTCCAAGAGTTTTCTGAAAACTGAAGTTATTGTTGCATGTCCATAATTCTTCAACTGCTTCCTCTGAAAGCCTGAAAATATATTCAACATTTTTCAGTCTTCTGGAACCTGGTCTGTTCTCTGCATGTTCTCAAAGATAAGTGTTAATGAGTGCGTAAGTATGTCAAATATTTGAAAAAGCTTATTTTTTTCAAGCAGTCTCTAGCTGTTCCCTACCCACTGTGCCCTGAATTCTTATTCGTACTTATCTCATACAGCAGTCCCCACAGTGGACTTTTAGGAGGACAAAGATACTGGACAATTACGCTCTCTCATCATTATTTGTTAACAGCATTTTGATTCATTCAAGAATTAATATACTACTTAGTTTTTCTCCTCCCACCAATGCATCTACAGTTTAATTGCTCTCAAGTTATTACGTTTTTAAACTCTGTTAATCTGATACCTAGTCTTGATTTACCAAATCCTACAAATGAAGAGCCTGGAAACTTTGAGTAACTGTAACAACAGAAAATCTTGAAACCATTTTGATAAGAAATCACTGTTTACCCAAGAGAACATTTCAAGACTGAGGAGAAAATAGGAGGTTAAGAGGTTTTCCTCAATTTTAACGATCTCTCTGTGCTTAAGGCACTTCAAATAAGCCTGCTTATTTGAAGAGGAACCACAGCAGAGTGAAACTGAAAGAACTTGGAAAGAAGTACTTTCAAGAACCTACTACTCACAGATGGAGAATAATTTCATCTTGCCCGCTGTTCCTAAACTGGAAATCACCTCACTGCTGGGAACACCTCAGTACCTTTTGCTATTTTGAACTAGGAACAAAGTCTTAGGGAACACAGAATCGCTAGCCTGTATATATAATAAAATATTAATATTTACTGTGAGACCACAGATGATTTGTTAGCATAACAAAAAATATTTGATACTCTCCCATAAATGGAGACAATTCACAATCTGAAAATATTAGTCAATACAGCAAAACACACATAAATTGACAAAGCATTGATTTTCCTGGAAGAGCAGTAGTAGCTGAAATTTTCTGCCAGCTATACACTTTATTACAGTAATAAAAACAAATAAACTTGTTCTTTTTCTATTTTTCCCTGCAAAAATACAACCTAAAATCATAATGGAAGTTAATTTGAATAATATTCATGAATGTTCTTTTTCTCAATATTAATGTATTTTATTAATAGTGTAAATGAGAAACTTGTTTATTTCCATCCTGAGAAAAGTATGCAGTCACAATAATGGTTTTATTAATTAGTTGTGATTAAAAAAACCCCACAAGCAAACATCCAAACAAGTATTTCTTTTATGTCTTTTCTTGGACTACTGTTCTGTATTTACTGACTATATAGAAAATGAGGCAATCAGGTTTCAGTTAAACAGAAATGTGTTAAAAAACTATAACAATTTATTTTTCTAGCACTATTTCTAGCAGCAAAAGTGACTTTCCCCCCGTGTAGTCCTTTTAAGAACATATTTCAAAGTATATATTTCATTATTTCCTAGGATATTTACTTCCTACCATAATACAATTGCAAATCAAATTCTTTAAATATCCTATGTAGATGTTAGAATGCATCCTGTTCTGTGCATCTGTACATTTTTTTTGGTCATGCACCAAGTGCTCTTTATTGAACTATCACACACTGATTATTTCAACACAGAAAAGTAAATCACTTGATGCTTTCTAAGACTTTTAATAATAATGTGTGTAAAGAGAGGGACAAGACAAATGACCACATAAAAACCTGAGGCTTCAGCAATGTATCTTCAATATGGTGGACAAAGGTAATAAAACCATATGCTAATGTGAATTAATCATAATATATGAAGGCTTCAAACTGGAATTCAAAGCTACAGGTTGAATGACAGTTTTTAGCACTAGCTCAATATAAATGGAACAATTTTTCAGTTGAAAAGATGGCAGTTTAATGTATATAAAGCATGGTAATAGCTCAACATTTACAGAAGGAAATAGTAACATGAAAGGAAAAATCCTCAACATGATTTTTTATTTATATGTTAATTGATATGTCAAGCATTTCTTATCAAGGGAGAAGCAAGGATTAGCTAGTGTTTGTAAAGTAAAAACTACTTAGAATAATTTAGCTCATCATTCAAAAGTGTCAGGTACCAGTATCTTTGTTAATTGGTTTACATTCATATTTTTCTTCCTAAGTTATGAATATTTGTTGTATTTTGATATAACAGGGGAAAAATTTCTATCAGTTTGCATTCTTATTGCTACATTACTGAACTAGGCTTTAAAGTATGCATGAAAGTGATTTTAAAAGGACTGTTTCTTCCCTGGACCTTTAAAATTTATTAGGAAATACTGGAGTACATTTTTTTGTGACACTTCAGTATATCGTTGTAAAAAAATAATATTTCAGTTGGAAGAGTATTTAAAAATCCCATTAATATGATAAATTTCAGACATGGTCATATCTTTTAATTAAATCACATTGAAAAAGCTGATCTGAACTTAGTTAACTATGAGGTACAACTGAAGAAGTTCTCTTGATCATGCAGAAGATCAAAAAAAGAATGAAATTGCACTGGCTGGTAAATTACTTAAAAGCTGTTTTGATTAAAGAATTGTAGCTAATAATCAATTTAATTGCATTAGAGTTGGCACCCCACTGATAATAAAGCTGGGTTATATAGTTAACATGTCCTCTATAAGTTGTATTTACATTTGATTGATTTTATGCAGTTCTGGACACAGATTTGCACTACAGAGGCTTGTGGGATAAAGCTAATCTTGATTTGAAATTTATGCTTAAAAAAAGCTCTCATTTAAGAATAAAAATAAGGAGGAAGAAGAAAAACAAATAAAAACCAAAAGACTTCCAAATTATAAACAGAGGTGTGTTATCTAGAAGCAGAACTCCACTATCTTTAACCTGATTTCCCCTACTGTTAACTTAATTCCCATAGTATAATCGTCAACCATTTTCTTTGAAGAAAAAAACCAGGGTATGTACACAAGACTGAAATTCATTTAAGAAGTAAAATTTTTGCATAAGCATTGAATATTAATATTTTACTGAATTGTTCAAATGTAAGCTCTGTATTCTGTTTTATTCATATTTCATTTCAAAAGTATTTTAAGACTTCTCTGAGGTTAAACTTCTTTTTTTGTTTTTTTGTTAAACTAGCAACACACCTGGGAAAAAAAAAGTTTTGGCTTGCAGCAAAATGGTATGTGTAATCCCTTTTCATCCTCTCATATCTTATCTTGAACCAGGTGAAAAGGCATTTGCATGATCATTCTAGGTCAAAGGATACCAAGCTTATATATAGGATTCCACTCTGTAAAGATGCAAGAGATTTTTAGTCTATCTTGTTTTCCAGGTTGAATGTGGCCACATCTTAGCGTGACAGCCTGGCTCTATGTTCGTGGAAATAAATGACTTCTGATAGGAATGGGGACCTCACAACCATCTGAAAAATATATGCACCAGTCACTTCTCTCAAGCCAATTCTTGATAACCTTCTAGAAACAGAACAGACACAGTTGAAGCTGCTTCACTGATTCATGTCATAAGAGAATTTCTCCACCTATCCCCATAAAGGCAAGTCAAGATGACCTCCTCTTTAAGGATAAACATGAAAACACTGACATATTGTACTCATTTTACTTCTTTCTTTAGAATTCAAGGTTCCTGATTTAGGTGGCTGACCTATGGGGATATTCATATCCTCTGTGACTTTTTCCAGGTGAGGCCAGTGGGAAAGCAAATATTACAGACCAAACTTGGCACATATTTGCTTCAGATTCAGTTCTAACATCATGCTGGGTGCCTCAGTTGATAAATGCTATTCAGACTGACTGAAGTTATCATGTTTCGTGTATTTATTTCCAAGACTTTGGACTATTCTATCATCTGACTGCACCAGAGCAATTACAAATGTGTCCATATCTGTCTGACAGTGTATTGGGGTACCCTAGCCTCAGTGCAAAACATCCCTTCAAGGTTTGAAAATCAAGTCATTTTTTCTACTCACTTGTTTAGAATCTACCACATGCCTGTATGTATTTTCTGGCTGACTGTGAATCATGCAGAATAAGTTTAAAGAATAATAATTAATATGCATTAAAAATATGCAGGCCTTCTGCATATCAGAGGTACAAGGAAGTCTTGTACATGAATATTAATCTTATTGCTTTGCATGACATCCAAGAAAATCTTCCTACATAATGCATAAAAAAAGGTTTTTTTATATAAGTGAGGATAGTGGACTCTCTTTTCACGTTTTTTGGAGAGTTTTTTAACATCATTTTAGTGTAAAGGGTATCTAAAATTGAATATAACATTACCAAAAATAAATAGGAATTTCAGGAAGAGTGAATGCTCTTAAGAGCATCTTTTTTCAGTATTTAGCAGATTATGAGCAAATCTTTCTTGAAAGTTTGCTTACTCCTGAACTCAAGAGCATAAGCTTTGACTGTTGATGAAAGAGAGAAATTAGAATGAGGGAAAAGTTTAATTCCTATTTTGAATGAATTATTATTTACCTTTCAGATTCTGATAACTGATGAAAATTGAATGGCATGCAATAAATTGTACATTTCTTAACTTAGGCTGCTTCTTTTATTTCATAAGAGTTAATTTATTATCAAAGAGTGAATTAATAATCAGTCATATTTCTATCAATTTTATGCAGTCTTTCAACATCACACTTCCTATTTACTTCACTTTGTTTTATAAGATAATGTTAATCCTCCTAAAATATCTACTAGAGTGGAAATTTCCATCTTAGGAAACTACTGTGTCTTTAATAACCCCTATAAAAATTGTAGTGTGTAATGCTGATTGGTATGAAAATCATTTACTTTTTTTTTTTTTAAACTGGTTTATTTCCCAGAATCTACTTGGCTTTTGCCTCTCCTGATTCTGTATTGACCACTAAAATATAATTGATCTTCTGCCTCCAAATTCCTGCTGTTTCATGAGCTCTGTTACGATTCAACATAATCTATTTCCCACTGATGTTGAAAAACATAATAAGGTCACAGCAGGGAAGATTTAGCTTCATTAAAACATTATTATTATAAAAAATAAAATGATCTAAAGTAAATTGGTTCTGTCCTTGTAGTACAGTTTGCATATATCCACATTAATCTGAGCATATAAAGCAGCAATACATTTGCTAGCCCTATTACATTACAAATGATTCTCCTTATCTTTCATTTCACCATGGGAACCTCTAGTGGCAGATGAACTTTCCAGGTGATATCTAGCTTTGCTGGATAAAAAGATACGAAACCTCTCTGGAAGAACCAGAAAATCCATTCAATAGAAATGTTTATTTCTGTCTCTAAATTGTTTTGATTTTCCCTGTGCCCAACTAATGTACATGACAGAATTATTTAAAAGAAATCAGCAAACAAGGAAATTAAGTTAAATTTTGACCCTCTTAGACTTTCATTCACCGTTGAAACCCGTAAGAAAAGGACTGGGCATAAGATTTAAGATAGAGAGCCAGTGGTGGTTCTATTAATCTAGTTTAACTGATACTAAAATCTGACAGAACAAATTACAAGTTGCAGGCAGAAAGGCTTATCAAATCGTTACTACTTTCAAGGTTCTCCCTTCTCTTTCTCTTTGCCGTCAGCTGCTGGCAAAGGATAGGCTTTTTCAGTTCAATTTTTCAGTTTATTTTTGACTGCTTTTAATTAAATTTGATGGCCTGCTTCTGCACCAGGGAAGTTATTGGAATTGCACAGCATTTTGCTGTTATAATGATGGCTCCCTTGATGTCTGTTCATTATTAACTGCTTTTCAAAATGCTTCTCTCAACTCTCGTTTTATAAATATTTAAATAACTGTGAATTTCTATAACATAAATATCTGGGCCTTAGTGATAGGAATTCTATTGCCTATTTAATATGTTTTACATAGTAATATGATTTTTAAATAAAGTTATACATTATAATGTTAATTGGGAAAGTGTTGTCTTTAAATCATTTTACTTGTAAGTGTCAGCAGAAATCGCAGTCATATTTCAAAGCAGCAGTAATCAATGAATTAGTCAGTAGTTTGTGAACTATTGCTTATGTGACTATACTTTTCACACATCTTAATTATTTAGAGCAACAGAAAAATAAGTAAATAATATAAACCAAAACAAAGCACTTATAATCTTTGCACTACAAGTGATTCTACTGGGATGAACTTCAATGTCTTCTGAAACAGCTTTCTATTTTTAGTACAGATTTACCAGGAATAAAAGGTTAGAGCAAAAAAAAGGGAAGGTTTTTTCATTACCATAACTTTGAGTAATGTGAAACAAGAAACTGTTTAGTTACAGCCCTTAAAACCCTGCAACAGGCAGGACTTAGTTCTTAAAACAAATTATCCCTTTTTACTGTTTAATGAGTCAGCTACTTGCTCCATCTTCCATGGGCAGGGGAGCCTTAAAGAAATATAATACTCTTCCAAATACTAAAGAAAATAATTTGCACATCCTTTCAGACCTAACAAGTTCTTCGTTCTTCAACAAGTCACACTGTCTTCAGTGAAGACTCTCTCACAGGAGGGATGTGTTCACTATAAGTAATATGGGAAAAATGTGGTACAGTACTACTCAGTAGTGAGCAAATTTTGCCTACGGAATACGAAAGGAAGGAGAATAAAAGGTGGTTTGCCATGTAGTTCTAGGAGCTTAGAATTATTTTAGAACACTTATTTTCTAGAAAACAGAAAATTTAAATTGTAAACTGTGTATCTCTTTGCTAAACGGCCTATCTTTCTATTTGCCAGTCTTCCTCATTACTTTTACATGGCAATTTTTTTCTTTTTTCCTATTTTCTTTCATATGGGCTCAAATTTATCCTGTCTTCAGTTTTAGGCATTACCTGCTGCTGCTAGTTCCTCATCTATTTTTTTTACTCATTTAAGAGAACGGGGTTTTTTCTTACCTTTATTTAAACAAAACTATGATCATACATAAAAGGTAGAAATTCTTATTAGAGCTATGCTTTACATAATCAAAGTAATATTTGTGTATGCTGGCCTTCTACAATTGTTCTGATGGAGCCTTTCTGTATAAACACACTTAAAAATAATTAAAAATACTACAAAAAAGTTTCATTCAAAGTGCACTTAATTCTTCTACAGACATTCAGAAATCCAATGGCTAAAGTTTGGTTAAGATTTATTTCATTTGTTGCTTAACGTAACTCTACATTGGATCCATTCACATGACAACTGAAACTAAAAGGCACAGAAATTCTCCCGCATGACAGTTGAAAAATGTAGTAATATAGTTACGTACTGCAAGTGCAGTGAGGAAGTTACTTTTCCATGAAGGTAACAGAGCCAGGTGTATTCATATTTGATTTAATAGTGACAGCTATGGTCAATCTGTCCTTAAAGATCTTTGTCCAGTTTAATTATCTATACGTACCTCCAGTATCCTTTACATTCTACATATTCAAAACTTTGGGGTAAGTTTCAAATGAGTCAGTTGTCCTCTGTTTTTCACCTTTTCCTAAATCTTGATATTTCCTGACATATTAGGGGCAAAAGCTGTGACACACTTAATTACTCATGTTTTACAGTTTCCTATTTTCAATAATGTTAATATAGTCCCTTCAATTTGTCAGCAGGTGGTATCCCATCTGTCATATACAAATCCTCCTGAAATGTCATACTACTGCAGGAAATCTGCCCATCATGATCCAGCTGTCCATTAGCACGGGAAGAATGGCCAGTGTTCTGTCCTCACTGATTCTCCTCTAAAAGGACTACCTTAAACATTTCAAAGAAAATACAAATAAACTGAAGAATTTCCTGCACATTAGTTGCATCTAGCTAGGACAGGATCTCTTCTACCTTCAGCCATATTTAATGGAAGCATAATTTTTTCCAAGTGTTCCCTAATGGAGAAGAAAACTACATTTAAAGTAACAATTACATAAAATCATAAAATCTTCTTAATAATTTTATCAATTGTTTTGTGTGAATAGCTGCTATCTTTCCAGCTAACAGTGTATAGACTTTCTGGTCAGACAGGAGACAGACACAGACTACCTGTACTTTTTTACAGTTGTAAAAGCATATAGAATCTAAGCTGAATTCACATGCATGGTGGTTCCAGGCCATGTGTCCTTCAAAGCCCTGAGGAGCAGAGGAGAGTAGCTGGAGTGAAGAGAGAAAAACTGTAATTTCAGTCTGAAGAGTTGGTTACAGACAATGAAGCCAAAATGTGTGAATGGAGATGTAATCTTTGAATCTATTATGTAATCATCACTCCTCAGTCTTTGCTGAATGTGAGCACCCACATTTGGCATTTTAAGTTCATACCTGTATATCTGTTTAAGACCTGTACTGTGGTCCATTGCAAACTGAAAGTTCAGTTTGCATGAAATCTTTCAGTGATGATACAATAGGTCAACACTGAAGTGATTTGTCCTATGAGGACTGAGTTTCATGGGTAAACCTGAAACCCGCCAGGTCTGGAACAAGTTTCACACAGATTTCAGAAGGGACCTCCAAAGACAAATGAAAAAACTCAGATGCATTAGCTGTCCTCTTAGAACATTGCTGAGCTTTTCACAACCTCACTAAATGTGTTCAGGTGGAGGGCTCAGGTGTTATATTTACTGCTAATATGCTTTGAAGCTGTAAAGGTTTAAACATGATTTTTGCTGTAGTAAGCAGTGATGTGTTTGTGTGCATGTAGGCTGCTTGCCTATCTGACTGACACTATTTGAATGCTAATGATTTACAGAGAACAGTAAGTCAGATTTAAACTGCTTTTAGAAAAGGACACACAGCATCAAACTATAATGGTTTGTGAGGTTTGGACTGACCACAGATAAAATCTGTGGGGGGGTTGTTTTTGTAAAATATCTGCTTGCAATGTTTGGTTTGCAATGTAGACAATTAATTCAGAATTTCTTTCCTATGAGTTACTGCAAATATTCCTGAGTGAAGAAACCAAACTTTTCTTTAGAAATAATTCAGTAATCAGCTATACTGCTATGGATAATATGTTCATTCATACATGAAAACAAAAATCAATACCAGAAAGGAAAGAAATAAGAAACTTAATAACTTTAAGAGAATGTAACTTTTAGATTTCATTACCTTTTTATTTTAGGGTTTGAGCCAAAAGGAGCTGCAGAAAAATGAGATATAGAGACAAGAATGTTTCCTCTTATTTTCTGTTCCATAAAATACAAACCATTTTGCTACAAGTGGTATGTATTTTATTGCAACATATTTAGGTGAAAACAACACAATTTTTGTGACTGCTCATATATTCAGAGGAGATAAATTAGCAAATCTTTATGGTTAAACATTTACTTCTGAATTTGAGTAAAGCACACTACAGAAAAGTTACGGAAGAGAATATACAAGATATAAAACCTAATCAAAAACAGAGATCTTCAGAGATAAGGGAAGGTGTCCCTGCCTTTCAAAGCAAATATGGATATGTCGGCAAAGTAAAACTTTAAAAAAATCTTGAAATGAGTGAATTTTGCTATTTGTATCAGTTCTGACTTTTTAAAGCCTCACATGTAAGCAATTAATGTAAGAGATAGTGCTTATTTAATGAATAGCTAACATTTTATGATAAAATTTTTTTACTAAGTCCTGTTCTACATTATCCACAAATCAAATAGACAACACGGAGAAGAATGGAGAAGAAAATTTCTTTCTCATAATGATGATGTATCACTCTTCAGTACTAGGACAAGTACTTACAGACTGAACAGTACTCACTATACTAAATAAAAACTTCACTACTGCCAGTAACAGACCACAGGTATGCTCATTTTGCAAACTTTCATAAATGAAGTTCATCAGTCTCACTTTATCTGAAGCAGCCTTGAAATTGTGCTTAAACTTGTTCAGATATAATCTTTTCTCCTGACCTGCCTATCTCTGATTTATTTTAGTCAGAGGTTTTTTGAGGTTTTTTGATGGTTTTTGGTTGCTTGCTTGCTTTGGGTTTTTTTTTCTTTTAGTATGTGTATGTGGGAGGAGTTTTTTTTGTTTGGTTTTGTTTTTTTTAGTATATAACCAAAATTTTAAATACAGTTTAATAACAAGTATGTAAAGTCTGTATGTAACATCTATGGGGTTTTCATAATGATTTGGTCAAGATGGCTTGCTGGCATGAAAACAGAGGCTTTGGAAGTGGGGTTCATAATGGAGTGTAGAGAAGCAAAGGGAGTAAATGACAAGAAAAGTGGTTCAAATGGTACTGGAGACTCTACAGTTATGAAGAACTTATCAAGCTTTGGGTCAAGAGAACTTGATTCTTATGGGGAACTTTAAGAACCCAGACATTTGTGGAAAGAATACAGCATCTCACATGAAATCCAGCAAGTTCCTGGATGGGTAGAGGACTGCCTCCTCATACGAATGTTAGATGTGTCAAACAGGAATGAGGCACAGCTGGACTTGTTACTCACAAACCAAGAAAACCTGCTATGCAAATAGCTTGATTAGTCAAAACCTTAGCTGCAGTGATCACAATATTGTGGAGCTTGGGATTGAGTGGAGCATACAAGATTGGTAGAAACACAAAGATTTAGAAGAGCAAACTTCAGCATGTCCAGAACACA